>VWZF01006501.1:768757-846537 GCA_013396755.1 Sclerurus mexicanus | reverse complement strand
CTCCGAACGTACTTTTTTCCCCTTTTTTTTTTTTCTTTTTTTTTTTCCCCCTCTCCTTCGAATGACTTTATTGCGGTGCCTGCAGCTTGTTCACCCTCCGAAATCTCCGGGCTTCTCAGCAGCCCCCGGTCCTCGCCCGGCTTACTGCGGCCTTAAACTCAGTGTGTGAAATACTCCATGCGTGCAGGTGTGAAGTATCACCAACGAGGATAGCCGTGGTACTTCAGTCTTGTGTTTGTGTTAAGGTGGATCCGGATTTCTCATTGGTTTCACTTTCAAATTCCTGGTACTTTAGGCCTCGATATAAATTTGGAATATGGTGTTTTGTTGGGTTTTTTTTTTCATGAGGAGGAGTGCTTGTGAACTAATCAAACAGATTTGTAGTGAGATTTTTGTAAGGTTGTTGTTTTAATATGCTTGTTGAGAGTTGACCTACCAAGAGGTACAGGGAAAGTCAGGTAAGGTTTTAGCTGGAATATGAAGTGGCGTGTAGAGGCCGAGTGTCTGGTCCCAGACCTAGACCCTCTGAGTCCTTCAAGTAACTGTTGGTTTTTTTTAATGAAACGGTTTGACAAGCAGAGCTTTTGGTGACAGTGTGAACTTAGCCAGGCCTGCCTCTTCCTTGTTCCTCACTCTCCTCTTTGCTGCCCCACCTCAGCTGCCCCAGCACAGTGGTTCGTGGAATTGTGCCCCGTAACTGGCTTGGGGAAACGATCCAGCTTAAAATGAACTACCTGAGTTTTTTGGGTTTTTTTCTTCTTTTTAATGTGATAATGTTTAACTTACATCATTTCGCTGGATAACAGGTGTGCCAGGAGGCAAGAGGGACTGTTTGAGCAAATGTTCTCATGAAGGAAGTACCTGAGAAATAGATCTCGACAAAGTTCGCTATGAGCAGTTGCAGTTGTTTCACACTGTTCAGACTAACAGGAATAAAGTTGACTTTGTCTATAAATATCTGTGGGGTTTGAGCCTGTTATTTGAAATTGGACAGCTTTTGGTTGTTCCAGTAGAGGGATTCTACTTGACCAGTAGCTGCTTTTCTGTTTGTTTTTTTCTTTTTTTTCTAAAGGAACTATTAATTTTCATATGTATCTATTTAAGATACTTCTTCAAACGTGTTATGGACGCTGCTTTCAGATTACCAAACATTATGTTTGGGTTAGGGTTTTTTTTGTGTAGAATATGGGTACTTACCGGAGAATTCTGTTGGTAATGCAAGGGTTACCACTTCTTAAGAAACAATTCAAACAGGAGAAAAAAATCCCTAAACTTCCGGGTTGATATTTAATAGTTTAAGGTGCCATTCAGCCATGCCTTGTTTTTTATTTCTTCCGCTTCATGTTCTTACATGGAATAGTTTTAACACACATAGGTAAAATAAAAGAATGCAAGGGAAGCCGAGTGGTTTTCTAATGCTCTGAGGACTCCATAAACTCTGCTGTAGCTAATTTTACTCTCTTTGTACTAACCAATTCAAAAACTGAGTGGTAATTACTTTAAATTTAATTTGTAATGTTGGTTAATTATCTTGTTAGTATAGAATTTCACAGAACTCATGAATCTTCATGGCTGGATTGGTCTTGCCGAGATAATTCCTGCATTCAAGAGCTTTTAGCTTTTGCTATTTTTTTTCCCCCATTCTAAATTTCTGCAACAAGTTGAAGATATAAACCAGTAGTAGAAATGTTGCTCCTCACCCTCTCCGCATGTTCTTTATATGAAATGTCTTTAGCAACTTGGAAAGTTGTGATTTTTTAATTAAAAATGATAAATTTGTGTTGACAGTAGTTGAGAATCAAAAATACAGTTTTCTTCTGTAGATAATTTCATAATTTTGAAAACAGCTTCTCCTTTAGCTATGCACTCCTTCAGGAGATATGTGTAACTTGCTGTCAGAGCTTCGTGGCTTCAGCCTAATTTCGTAGATGAAGACTATGGATAGTTCTCCTCTTAAAATAGAAAATTAGTACCCTTACACAGTTTTTAATACAAAACACAAAATGTAATTCAGAAGAAGTGAAGTTACAGCTAAAGTGCCTTTCTTTTCATCACATTGTAATGAGATAGTTTTTCTTGAGGCAAAGACTTAAGATCTTTGAAGTAAAGAACAGTGCTTTTTTAAAGTACAAGTTTCCATATGAATGCTGGAAACTGGAAAGGCCAAATGATAAAGCAGATGTACAAATGTTTCTGAGGATAGGTGGTAGTAGCAGATAGTTGCATAGCAAAGATGGTAGTGGTTGTTCCTGCTGGTTTTACTTTGTTTATTTACTTTGCAAAATATTTCTAACCTTTCTGTGTTAATGAACTGGTTCACTCTGTAGAAAGCTATACTGGCACCACTGGCGGGGTGGCACAAAAACAGGAGTCTTCAGATTGGGAGACCAGTAGCTGTTTTGCAGTACCTTTATCTCTGCAGGGGGGAAGAAAGGTATCTGTGAGACTATGGACAAATAGTGGCCAAAGCATTCCACTGTTTTTCTCATCTTCAACTTATACTGCATTATTATTAGTAGTAGTACGGGTTTTATTATTTTGGATTTAGTGTTTTTTCAGAATAAAAATAGATGTAGGAAGTGCACCTTCAGTCCCATAGCAGAATCTGAAATGAAAGATTCCAATGTCTCTGTGTAACTCTGGGATAAGCAAATTTGGCTATATCCATTGAGAAGCTACCTCATTCACTTCTGTGGGTGGTCCACCTGGGGAAAGCAAGGTATTAGTGTAGCTGGTTGTTTTGTTCACTCAGTGAGAGTGTGTAATAACTTGAAACTGTCAAACATTATCCCGTTTGTTTGTTGAAGGAGTTAAAGATGTGAAATGCAAAATCACAGAAGAGGAAGAAGACTCATGGTTAATGCAGCTGTGTGCTGCCCTGAAGGATTGAATTCTCAATCCCTAGTGGTGCCACAAAATTCCTTTTGTAATGTAAAAACCACTTCAATGTTGGCGTACCTCACGCCTGAGTGTTTAATTTTATAGTCCTAATATTCTCTTACCATACTTTTTGTGCACAATATAAATTCTTAATTATAGCTGCTTTTAGAATATATAATCATGTATATACAAAGCTTTGGTGCTCTGTGGTTGTCATATATCTAGTATTCTGTAGAAGCTATGAGGCTTCTCAGATTCTTTCCAGCAGTTTAGTGTTGTATGCTTTGGACTCTATCCAACTGTTACATTTTGTCGTTAAAATCAGTGAAATAGTTTTCTTGTTCTGTACTGATATTCTTAGAGCATTGCTGAGTATATTATAAAGCCATCATTAGTAGATTAATATTTTATAAACTACAGATCCTTAAATAGTCATACAAATGAGATTCAAGGCTGATAAAGACATATTTAGAGCATGATGCTTATGAAGCTCAGTAAATAATATGGACACTCCTCATCTTCGTGATAAAAATGTATTCAAATTAGGCGTAAATGCGGCTACTTAAATGTCATTAAAATTGTGTGTTTGATCGTTTTAGAGTATGTGGAAAAGTTTCAGTTTTGAAACTAATGTCATTTTACCCATAATGACAGCCTGGTACCACAAGGTAAGTGGTGCTAGACTATAAGGCTTATGTTAGAAGAAAACACTTGGAGTAAGACAGATCTGATTAAAATGGAATTTTAAAATAAATATCTGTGGCCTTTTTCTTCTATAGAGGAACATTTACATGTACAAGCTTCCATTTATATACATTTCCATTAAAAAGGATGTTAACAGGTATCTCTGAGAAAGATTTTGTTGTATATTATTTTATGACCAGATCCATAAAACAATACAGAGGAGTCAAAACTGTGATTTAGATGCATTTTGGGTCTCCAGCCCCAAATAAAATTGTAGCCGTATGTTGACTAAATTCTACAGGTTTCTAAGTTTTCCCTAGTAAAGTTTTGCACATGCAATCAAGTTTTGTTCTCACTCAGAACTTCCAGAATCTTGTCACAACTGAGCATCTTGGCATCTGAATCTGTTTATTATTCATAAATTAGGCAATCTGTAAATTAGGCCTTCACTTGTTCAAAGACATGTTGAAACTACACCTGAGGCACACCTATGGGATTGGACTTGGACCAAAACCCTGTGGTGACTCTCCCTTTTGTTCAGAAGCACAAAGAGGTGAGGAGGAAGAGGTTTTGTTGATGTATCCTTAAACAAACAAAACCCCAAAAACCAACAAATAAAAAACCCTCCAACCTCTAAAAAACCACTTTTCCTAGAGTACAAGATGATTAAAGTCTAATTGGGCCAAAGAGATACTAGGCCAGTTATTTTCATGTAGAAAAAGGAGGTGAGTACCTATGTTCTGGCCTGTGTTCTGAAAGCTATTTTGTCCTTTCTTCCATTTAAAATTGTAAATGCCTTTAGGAACTGGAAACTAGGACTTAGATCTCTCATTTGGGTGCCCTTCTCCTTAGAGAGGCATGCACACTGCTGGTTCTGCTCTGTCCAGCAAAGCTTTATTTTTGCTTCCGTATTCTGAAGATTGCCACTGAAGTGAGAAGTTAGATTTTGTTCCATCTGCCTGGTGTCATGTGGACCCTGCTGAGAGTTTGTTTTGAACCCCTTGTAGCAGAACAGAGATTGGCTTTCAGATTTCTGTGTTTCAGCTTACTGCCCTGTAACCCTGTGCTGCTGGACAAAATGAGCGCACATCTTTTTGCCCCTGCTGACATGTTAAAAGAATATATTCCTCCTGTTTTGATGGGAAAAGCTTAACTATGGGTCGGTCAAGGAGAGGGGCCAGGATTGTGAGTACTAACCTTACCTATGTCCTAGGTCTTCAGAAACAGGTGAATGTGAAAGCGCAATGCTGTGTCCACTGGTTACTTTTATAGTTTGCATTTCAATTAGCTTTTTGAAAAGCCTTGCTGAGCGATGCATTTCTCCTTGGCTTTGGTACTTTAGAATTGTGGGTACTGTTGTATGGAATCTCCTTGTGCCCTTTTTCAGTAAAGACTGCCATGTAGGGTTGTATTGCGTATTACAGCCAGAGCAGGCAGCAGAACTTAATTACTGACTCATTGTGTGGTAGTGGTGTTGCTGTGGGACACTCAGAAGAGAAGAAATACCTGGGAATGGGCTGATCATCCAGCATAATGTCATGGTTTTAAGTGCTTTATAGTAGGAAATAGCACTGCTAACAACATCATCTGCAACAGTTTTTAGCTTGCAACTTCACAAGTTTGTGAGTGCATCTCAATTCCTTGCAGAAGAATTGATCCCAGATCCTATAAGTATGTCATTATCTGCTGAACTGGTAGATAGCCAGAAAGCTCCAGCATTTTCTTAATTTGGGCAGGTATTTGTGAACATAAAGAAGACGGGCTGGCCTTAAGTAAGAAGGGGCTCTTCTAGGAGGGAGGGAAGTTAATATGTGAATTTCCTAATGTACATTAGAAATCTTGAGGAAATATGTATTTTTGCATCTTAAATTATGATCTTGAAGGAATGAGAGTATGAGATACTAAGCTGCCTAATTAAAAAAAATCAAAATGTGTTATTATAGCTAATCTAGTATTTCAAATTCTGAGTGCTGCTGTTAAAACATAAGTCTCCATTTTTACATTTGAATAAAGTTTTTAATGGTATACTAAATAATAGTCTCTGGCATTTAAAGCTATTTGAAGTGTTTAGTGGCTATTCATTGCATGTTTGATGCAATGTCAGAGACTGCCTGTTGAGTTGTGGCTGTTACTGACATGCCTCCTGACAGAATAATATTTCATGAATTTGGTGGTTGCTGGTGAGAAGGTGGTTTTGAATACAGAGAGGGTAGATTCCTGCTGTTGTGGTAAGGTAGAGGGTTTGTAATTTTTCAGGTTATTCTTGCTAGAGAAATGCCAAAGATTTGGACTTTCATCAGTCATCCAAAAGCCTTAACATGTATTTAGGGGGAAAAAACTGTCTTATTACATGGAGTAACTTTTGCAGTCCTTAGTTCCCTAAAGCTTTATTTGAAACCTAAGTGTGACATAAAAGAGAAATCAGAAAATATTTTGCCAAATCCGCTTATTTCCCCATGCTCAGTGAACAACCAGGAAATTTTCCTCATTAAAAGCTGTAGAGAGTTACCTTTTTTAAGCCTGAGGTCCTAAAAAAACATGATTTGTGCTTTTTTCCTTGTTTACTCTCATTCTTTCCTTAGATACTTGCCAGTAGCTTTTGAAATTGTTGACCGTTTGTAGGAGGGTTAGAAATTGCAAACTAATGTTCCTGTGGGTTTTGGGAGAATGGTCAAGCTGGGCAGAGAGATCTGTGTCACTACCCGCTCGTGACTGGTGGCTGAACAGCCCAGGGCGGGAGATGCTGCGTTGGTGGGCTATTCTCCCTGCCCTGCAAACATCTCTGCTGAACGGCTTGCTGCTGCAGCCAGAGGGATGGAATGGTCCCCACACAGCCCGTACCAGCCTACAGTCACTCAGAGAGTGGAATTTTGGCATTGGCCTGTTTTTTTTCAGCATGTGCTGGGTCTGTGTTGGAAAGGAGAACAGGAGGTGGTTCTGTGCGCCAGTGGGGCTTGGGGATTCAGGCAATACATGGGGCTGTTTTGGAAAGGGATATCATGCTGTGTCTGAAGGGCAACCGGAGGGGAAACTCGTGTTGAGGGAGAGTATCTGTGCTTTACTTCTCACTTAATGTTAAGACTCCCCCTTAATGATAAGCTGGTAAAAGTTATCAATCAGGGAATTACTGTCCTGATCAGAAGTAGATGATACTGTTTCACTTACTGCAGGATTGTCTGACTCTTAGTTTGGTTTAGTATGTAAAATAAGTCTTTCTGTAGTGAAAAGAATAGCTTTAAGCTCTGATTAAGTGAATATTTTGCCGTTGTTTTTTGGGAAAAAATGGGTTTTGTGTATGTCTTTAAAAAGACCAGAACTTTGTTTTCTGTGGTAAAAATAAGAGAAAGTGCAACTTAAGCCTAAAAAAAGATTTCTTCTAATAGTGGAGAGGTGAAACTGGAAAGGGTTCTGTCTAAAGATACATAGTTTATACCAGTTACTGAATGACATATCCATTATAGCAAAATAATAATACTTTTCTCTTAGTGTAGGAGCAAAAGACATTACCTCCCTAATTGGGCTTCTGGTAAGCTCACTTGTCTAGTAATGTGGAGTTACTAGTTGTAGGAGCTCAACTTCTGTCTGGAATAACATTTCTCTGGTTCTTTTCTGTCTGGCCTATATTTGCAATATCTGTTTATCATGATAAACAGCAGATTGAAATCTACCTCATTATGTTCAACTTGAAGATTTTTATCAAGTCTCAGTGGAGTGTCCTGCTGATAGGTTTAGAGAAACTTCTCATGGTGAAAGTGAAGAAAACTTTATTAGCTTGTGCTACTTTTGTTTATAGAGAATTTTCTGCTTGACAATATCATATATGCTTTCAAACCTTCAGTAACCAACATAATCACAAATAATTGATTAATTTTAAGTATTAAAATAGTTCATTTTTAAAATATAAAGCACTGTAAAATAGTTAGGTGATTCTGACTTGTGCTTATTTTAAAGTAGTTTTCATAGTAACAACAAATATTCTAAAGGAAGCTGAGTTTTCCTCTGATAGTGAGTAGAAAAGCAAGTAGCAGTATGAATCACAGCTTCCAAGAACTGTCAGAGTAGGAATGCAGATTCTCTCTCACACACACATCACACACATATGCATACACTTTCCTCTCTGTCAGTTTAAATGCAGTAATGTGATTTAATAAAAATTTTCTTGCCATCCACAGCAGCAACACTCATTATATGTAATCAAGCTACTACTAGCAGTTGCGTATTTGAGAATGAAGCTACAGTTTGTAGCTAGTATGGAAATTCTAGTGATAACTCTCTAACATCTCAGCAATTTTACATATGAGATACTTTTCTGGAAATGTTTTTGTGTACTTCATTTTTTTCATAGAGGGTTGTGGGGGTTTTTTTCCAGCTCAGAAGCTTTAGTTACACATTTTGTGCTGCATTAAAGCTTTGCATGATGTTTCATAGATGATAAGATCCAGTTCTGGCCTTGAAGAGGTCGTGATCTGAATTTCACTAACATAGAAAATGAGGAGAATGACCTCAGAAAGGGGGACAAGGATTCAAATTAATGAGTCATAGTGAGTGAATTAAACAGGTTGTCATTTCTAAGAACACAATAAGGTAGATCAGCAGTGAGGAAGAGGAGAACATGGAAGCAAAAGACAATATTAAAGCAAGTCCAAATAGTATAGGGATTTGAAGGAAAAGAGGCAAAATGTTTTCTTTTGCAGTATCTGGAAAGCATAATGAAATCAGAAAGGTACTCTGAATCAAGAGGAAGAGTAACTAGAAGATTTTAGGAACTGGGACAGGAAAAAGATATGTAGAAACGTAAAAATTATGTTGATGGTTTTGGTTCTTATAAAGAAAAAAAATGAGAGAGGAAAAGGATTTGAGAAATGTGCTGGTTTGATGCATTTGGAGGGAAGTCAGAACACAAATTATAGTACTAAGATTTTTTTTTAACCCCTTAAGAAATGTAGCTGTCAATTGGACTTACTTTTAAAGTGAGTGGCAAAACAATAGGCAGCTGTACCTGAAAATTTGATCTCAGGCTCTTGCTACCTCTTATTACACCCAATTTTTCTGTAAACTGGAGGACCTCGTATGAATTTCAGTACAATTGAGGTGGGCCTATAGAAGTTTTTAACAACAAAGGTAATTGTGTACTACCATTTTATCGAAGTCAAAAGGATCGCAAACTTTTTCCATTAAAACAACTGAAATTGCCTTTTCAAATTATTACTGCCTTTGTATGGACAATTAAAATTATGGTTGATTTATACTGAGTTATGTTTAACTTTGTGTTGCCAGCATAAGAAATGAGAAATAATGTTTCATAAACTGGTACAGATTTTTTTTGAATGCACGTAGATACTTTTCTGCTCTATAGAGTATAGTTTGCCATTTCTTATCTATGTACTGGTATTTGATTCCAAATATTGATTTCTGGTTTTAGAATATTTCATTTTACTGCATAGAAAAATTGATATGTGACTTATCTCATTAGGCTTGGCAGTAGATCTTCCTCCAGCACTGGCATTCTTCTTCTCCATGCTGACAGCTTCTTCTATGTTATATGTCCTGGGAGACAAGGTGGTAAAGAACAGGGGTTTTGAAGTTACTTTGGTTTGGTTATTTTATGTCAAAGGAAATCCACCTGTCCTTGCATACAGTGAAGGGGAATAGATTTTTGTATGTCTTAAAGGATATGCTTTGCCACATGGGAGTGCTGAATAGAAAGTATCAATAGTGGTAACTAATAGTAGTTTTTCCAGTGGGATTGTCAGCAATGAGATGATATTACCAGGTTGGTGCATGTGTATTTAAAACACAGCACTGTATGTAGGAATACAGAATTTGTGATCTGTAGTAGGTGGGGAGCTATTTCTTCATTGAATAAGTAGAATGTTTGTATGTAGAAATCTCTATTGTATAGTTAGCTTTTGCTCAGCACAACTTACTGAAATTAATTTTTCATTATTGAGGGGAGTTGGAGTCTTTCTTGTGCTGTAGTGTTCTTTGAGAATTTCAAGGTATGTTCTGAAGTCATTCACGTGTTTGAATCATAGTACACAAATTAGGATTGTATTGATGCACTTTGTTTCCAGAAATTTGTGTGATGTATTATTGATGTTCTGCAAGGTCATAATATAATCCAAAGCAATTGTAATAATTGTAAATTAATGTTTTGTAGGCAGCGTTAGAATTTCATGTTACCAGTGGGCCTGTTGCATTTGTCTCACAGATTTGGATTTCAGATAGTACCAAAGCTATGCAAAAGGTGGTATGCAATGCTGAAGTTCTCCTTCATGGGTATTTATTTCATTATACCGATTAGAGGAATTGGAAAGTGAAATTTTGGACAGTTTAGACATGCAAATAAAGCAGCTGAAATGGCAGGAGAGAAAACAGAGAAATAATCAAGGGCTCACATCTAAAAGTTGCTTTGAATGTATTAATTTTTATAGAACTGTGGGTTTTTATCTTGTTTTTCAGAAAACTGTGCCAAAGAAGGCTTTCACTCAGATGACGTCACATTTGGACTACTAATGCTACCCACCCACTCTACAAGGTGCAATGCATTTCTAAGTAATTTAAGTAAGTATGTAGATTTTATTGCTACTAGAACAGTGATGCTTTAAACAGAAACATCTCCTTTTAAACCTCAGGCAAGGTAGACATTCTGCTTCAATTTGAGATTCAAATTAATGGAGCGTGTGGGCAAGAATAAACTTCAAATAAGCTTTTAACAAGCTTTTATCCTGTATACTGGAGCATGGAATGAAACAACTGAACTGTACCTGAGCTGCCTTGGAAAGTAGAAGGGAAAAAAACCCCACAACCAAACCTCATAATGGCACTGTCTCCAGCAGTGAAGTGAGCTTAACGTGGCCCTGTGACTTTTGGAATCTAGTATCTCTTCCGGGGATGTGAAAGTGGATGAGTGTATGTACTGCCATGTTTACTGCTTTTCTGAGTAGGTTTTTGGTTGTTTGTTTTTGGTTTGTGTAGATGCTCTGGTCAAAGTTGAGATGGGCTTAATACCCCGTTCATGTATATAGAAAGCAAAAGAAGGCATCTCAGTGTGTTCAGGTAGCACTGTCTCTGTTCACATGCTATCTCATTTGTGAAAGGAGTTGCATGTCCCCACTTCTTGACTGGACACTATGTACTGTCCAGCTGAGGATGGGCCAGGAGGTGCAGATTTTCATCTTTGCAAGATTTGTCCATGTCTTATCTTGCAGTAGGGTTACCGATTACTTTGTACATCACGGAAACCCAGAACAGACAGGGTAGTTTGTTAATGATTCATCTTGCGAGCAACAAAGGGGTTTTGATTCGGTGAATCATGAGGATCATGGACATAGCCCTCTGTAACCCTCATATATGTGTTTATGTGCTTTTTCTTTCTAAGGAGGTTTTACTTTTCAGATGTTGCTATACTGCATCAAAAAATCTTCAAGAAACTGATCTATTTATGTAGATCAGACATGGCCAATCTTGCTGAAAACCATGAGTATTTTGTCTTGCTGACAGAAAGCTTTTCTGTATTCCTAGTGGCTTATAACACATTGAAGATGTTTGGTCGTGCATAAAGTTTGGTCTTGAATGGAATTACAGGTAGCAATGTTTGCAGTTAATGATGCTTGACGCTTTCTATTCTAGGGTCCTGGCTTTAGTTGCTTATAATTTAGTGAGACTTAAATCACTGAGCAGTAATTCTTTGAGTTATAGATCTTCTTCAGCTAAAATTTTACCGAGTGTCAACTTGTGTCTTAAGAATGTGTTGAGGGGGAAGAACATACTGTTTTCTTGATTCAAAATGCAATGAAAATCTTGTGACTGGAAAAATAAAGCACCTGCATATGTTATAGCAAGCACTCAAGGTTTTAGGAGAAAACAAACCATTATGCTGCAGTATCAGACTATTTTTGTGCCATCCCAAAGTCTTAAATTAGACAGCATGACAGATTTCTGAAAATGTTTTGTACCAGTTCAATGATTTGCCTAAATCCATTTCATCTGTCCAATCAGATGGGGCAGATATATTCCAAATCCTTTTAGTCATAACCAGACAGAGCTACTGAGCATGTTCTAGCTGGACTGTGAGAAGTAAACATGCCTAATCTCCTCCACTCCATTGTAATGTCAGGTACAAACACTGAGTAAGAAGATTTTCTTCTGTACTCCTTGTGCTTTTCCTTAACCCCATCACCCATCTACTGTTGTTTTTGTCCTTCAAATACTGTTTTAGCAGTGTAGTTACGTAACTATCCTGCATTTTTTTTTCATTCCACTCTTCTATATTATTTGACTTTTTTAATTGATGCTCTGGTGTTCAGAACAGGTCATAATAAAATTGATAGTTTTGAACAATGTGTGTGGTTAAAAGTTAGGAAATACTTCTTTTTCGAGCATCATAAAAACTTCTGCATGCTGAGCATGTTTGGTGTTGCTTTTCAAGTAACATTTTTAGACCATGAGGATCTGCTTGGTTTTATTATATTTTTTTATTTGCGTTTTCCAGGGCATACTTCAGTACTTTATGTACTGCTCATGTCCCCTTGGGCTGTTTTCCTTCATCTTTCCGTTTTCAGTAGTCCTTTTACTTGTGTTTCTTTCTCAGAACATTTTTTTAAACTTGTGCTGAAAATCCTCAGTTTAAAACTGCCCTTACATTACAGAACTTTTGTACTTACTTGTATAAAGACATTTTATACATTTCTGATTAATGGTATTTTGCAGAAACATGAAAAGCAAATAACTAAATAGAAAATACTTCAGACGCTGATTTGTAGAAATAGGAAAAGTTTGAAAGCAGTTATACTCTCTCACTCACATGGGAGTGCTTTCGAAAGTGCCTCTGTGCTTCTGTGGAAATGCGCCTGTGTTGCTACAGGAGAACAGTGAAGTCCAACCACTTTCTTATTCATATTTGTTCTTACACACCTACTATAGAAGTGCCGTAAGAGGTGGCAGCAGCACAGTCAGAGCCCATCCACAAAGATTGGAAGAAGTAGCATTGTAGGGCAGTTGGTTACCTTGGTTGTAATCACTGGGGCTGCTCTACCTTTCGCAGTAAGAACAATTGCAACTCATCAGAATTTGTTTCATAGGGTATGGGAAACTAATGCTCTGAAAATGATATCTTGGTTCCTGAGATTTAAAGGTAAAACACATTGTTTCGGAGCAAGCTAAGCAATTATCCTAGGTTTTACTTTTGAATCAGGGGAGTTGACTTAAATTAATGAAATAAAGTAGTGGAGTTGCTGTCCAAAGCAAATCTATACCCTGGGCCAGGCAGAGAGATGAGAGGGGTGCTATGTGGTAGAAATCACCACCCTGTTTGTCTAAAGATTCAATTTATGAAACAAAGGAAAACTGTCTTACAAGGACAGACTGGGGACTTCTAGTTCCACTTTATTTTGCTGAAACTGGAATTTGTAGTGTGGAAGATGATGTCAATGTTTCCACCCCTCCATTTTGCGTATTGAAGAATGGCACTGAACTTCCTTTTCTAATCTTTTGTGGGTTTTGTATTGAAGTGATCCAAGAGCATCTGTTCATGAGTTACAGGAACACAGAATCTGTGTTCAGTGTAGAAGTACATGGAATGATTTATTGCTACTTAAATTTTTATGTATTAATATGAATTCAATACTGCATTTTTAAAATTCTTTAATTACTTAATAGGGTTTAAAAAACCCAGTGGAATAAGTTGTATTTAATGTTGATGAAAATTGCTGCTAAGTGATGTTTTGTTATTAAACCCAGAATTACTTATAAGCTCTGGGATTTGCTTTGAAGCCCAGGTCCACACAGAAGGAGGCTTCTGAAATGAAAAGAGCTGTCAATATACTTAAAATTTGCAATTTATGTACATGTGGACATGTATACTCTTGGTTTTTGTTGATTTTTCTTAAAAGACAATTTTTCTTTAGAAATTGCTTCAAAAAGTTCTGACTTTTTTTTTCATCTACATTTAGCAAATGTAAAGAGAAGCCCATTCTTTCATTTGCAAAATCTTCTGGAAATGTATTTGGATGTTGTGTACTGAATGTCACTGAAACTAGGTGAGTCTGAATACTTTGGTTATTTTAAGCAACTGAGTTAACTGTATGTGGCAAAATGCTGTTTGTAACTTAGAGTGCTAAGAGAAATTGTCATTTAACTTAAAATCCAGAAGCTTAAATTATTATATAAACAAATGACATAGCTCTGAAAAAAGTGCAGCCAAACATTAAGCAATATATTCCTGGCTTTACTCCTAAGGTAAATAGCTGTGTATACGTCAAATATATTTTATCTAGTGTTTCTATAATGAAGTTCTTCCATTCCATAAGTTGCTTGATTAGCTTCTCTTAGTATTTTATTTCTATGCTCCTGTGGTTGTTCTCTGAGATGTTCAGAACCAGGCTAATTTCAGTCTTACAGTAGACTAATATTCCTCTGTCATTAATCTGATTTTTCTCAATTCACGTAGTTGCTGCTTAGCACAGGATTTAGAGATCAATTTGAATGATTGCAGTAAATACATGATCATCTTTATCCCTTTTAAATTTTGTTTGACTTAGGGCACGTTAAGTCACAGTTGTAGTGCTTACGTGCCTGTCTCAATCTATAGTATCTAAATTTCCAGATAAAAAACAATACTGACACCACAGTCCAAAAGTTCAAATATATGAAAATATTGAGTTTCCTCTTAACTGTATTTAATAGCGCAGGAAATTGGAGAAAATAAATGAGAAAAATATGAAAGAAATAAGGGATAAACTAGAAGTAAAATATTTGAAGTGAAAAAACAGGACATAAAAGATTAATTAAATAAACAATGAAAAGAGAAATTAAGCCTAAGCAATAAGGATATCCAGCTTTGTCTTCTGCTGAATTCTGGAAGAGGGGAAATGAATTCTTTTAGTGGAAGCCAGTAGATTGTAATTTATCATGATATTTCAGTGCCCTCAAGTATTCTGTTTTGTGACCTGACACCTGTGTTTGTTATTCTGGTTTGAAAAGGTAGGATATAACTCTGGTGTATGCATTACCATTGTGATTTGGATCATTAAAACAGCTTTGGAGAAAATCTCTCCGTTGTCTCCCCTTACCACTTAGTTGCTCAGGTTGTTGGAACCACATTCCTTTCTCAGAAAACTAGTTCTGCTGCAGGTGCAAAGTGCTCTTTTGTCTCTACTGGGGAAATACAGGTCTTCATCCATCATGAAATTCCTGGAAAAATGTGAATGGTCTATGTGATGGTTATATTTCCTTCTGGAGACCAGATGAAATCTAATCCAAAATAAACCCTCTTGAACAGCCAACACAGAGTGTCAGCGCCAGCTGCTTTGATCTGCTGATCCATTTCTACTGTTTCAGATTACTTTCTACTGGACACGTAGCCAAAATTGTTCACTTTGGTTATAGGTCGGTAGACAAGGGCAGTGAACATCTGTGATATGTATCTATGCTACAAATTGAGGTAGAAGTTTCAGTACTAATATTGACAAATTTTTCCAAGTGCCAGGATTATTTTTTTCTGCTAATCTGTGACTATAAACTGCCAGTGAAACAAAAAAATACTACAAGTGACAGTGAATCAAATGACTAAATCGTAACTGTCTTTTGAAATTCTGATCATTTAGTTTGTTCTGCTTCCATGCTTATATTTTAGAATTGTTAAAAACAGAAGTCTTCTGATTTCTTTCATAATCTTGATATAGAATTCTAAAATTTGTATACTTCCCGCTCCAAATGTTTTACTTGAGCTGCTCATTTGCCTTGAAAAAAACTGAAAACATCAAGACCAGCATTTATGGTGGTCATAAAGTAGGAGCAAGACAAAAAATGAAAAAGAGATGGTCTTCACAGGTGTTTGCAGGTATTACCATTTTTTGTGCCTTGATCTCTCATGAGTCATGACAGGTTTTTTGGTTTTTTTCCTGGAATGACTTCCTGAGTTTGAGGTTGTAGATGGTAGTTGTTAAGGTTTTGAAAATCTGAGTAATTTAGTTGCCAGTGTTAAATCATTTTATCTTGAAGTTAGAGTTGTGAGTTTTCTTCATCTGCCCTGTGTAATTTTAAGTTCAGAGATTCCCAAGAATTTTGTTTGCTTAACTTAGTGTAATATCCCACATGTCCAAGCCGATGATTAGGACTAAACTCAGTTACATTTGTTAGATCCTTGCAGAATTTAAGCCTTGTCTTTTAGTGTTTTTTCCAGAAACTTTCCAAGATTCAAGTAAGATTTCTGTTGATAGGGACATTGAAATGAACAACCTTTTAATATAATAATAGAAAAACCTGGTAAGGTTCTAGTAACACAAGTATCAGCAACATTTTGGAAATCTTGCCCTATGAATATTGCACTGTTACGTTGACGTGCTCTATTTGCATCAAGCTTTAATGTGTGCTTAAATACATTACAGCTGTTTTCATTAGCCTGTTATCGTGTGGCCTGAACATATAATTCATATTAGTTTCAGGATTTCCTGTGAATATTGATAGCTTTTGGTATCCCATTCCTCAATACCAGTGTTAAACAGGCCACTAATGAGATCTTTGAATCCATACTCAAAATGTGCTGAGCAGAAGCAAATTAAATAAAACCTGATTGTGGTTTTGTTTTTTGGTAACTATTAATTGTAGATTGAAATAGCTGTAATGACTTTATACATATTTCTTAATGTTGCTTTTTGGGACTTAAGTGTTGGATGATCTAAGTCAGGTTCTGTTAATAAAGTGGGAAAAGAGCCTGTAAGTGAAGTGAAGCTGCCTGCTGCAAAGGGGCATTGGTCCCAGCAGTGAAAGTCTCTGATGGTGGCAGTGACTGCCAGAGTGGCTCCTGGATTGTCAGGTGGGGAAGTTCCCTTAACATTGAGAACTCAAGAGTGCAGAGGAGGCTTTGAGGGGCAAGAAGTAAGCATTTTGGGATGTGTTTTGGTTGATATGAGGTCTGATCATTCCGTGAAAGAAAACTTGAGAAGTGGTAAAAAAGAAAAAGCCAAGGAATAGTGTTTGAGGTCATGCAGATGTAGGGAGTATGGTCCTAAGTAGGTGATATGATTTGTGTTGAATGTTCCAGATGGTGATAAAGACTGATAGATGAATATTATAGATGGTAAAAAGGGCTAACACATATAAATAACTTTGAGGACTCATTTGAAACTCAGTAAGGTTTATTCGGGGGTATCAGGACAGAATCTGAATTTCAAAAAATCCAGAAAGGAATTGAATTTGTGCCCTTCCCCCCCCCCCCATAACCTAATCTTGAAAATTCTTATCTTAAATATTGCAGCAGCAAAGCTTAAAAGAAGTTTGGCGTAGAATTTCCTTAGTTGTATTTTGTCTTTCAGTCAATATCATAATCGTAAAATATTTTTGAAAGAATGGTGGATAGTTGGCAGAATTTTTGCTAGGAACATTGAACTAATCTGCAAGGCACTGAAAGCCTTCATTATAAAAATTCCCAATGCTTGAAGAGTAATATTGTCGCTAGAATTAATCAACTTAATTTACAATTAAATTGACTGAACCCAACATTTTGAAGATGATACTGTTCTATAAGAACAAGCAGTTTGTTGGTTGACTTTTGCTGCTTCTCTGGTGACCGTCCAAAGGTGATTTCAGTAAATTTTGTGAACCTACTTAGCACAAGCTCTGAAAGTCTCTGCTCATGTTAGTAGCTAGCCACAAAGGAAGAGAGCATGCTGCTGCTACTCAGGAGAACGAAGAAAGAACGTGAGCAAATTTGTTATCTACATAAATTGACAATGATTTTGAAACACAGAATGCTAAAAAAACCAACAACTTGGTTAAGTGTTACAGTGCTACTTCAAGCTATAATTCTATTTTGAACTTGGTTTCCTGAACAGTCAGAAATTCAGTTGTGTTCAGTGCTTTGATGTTTGAATTTTTAAGTAAAGGTGTTCCTTTTTTATTTCCATACATGTAAGAATATATGCAGAATGATTACAATAAAATCAAATTAAATTTAAAGTTGGTTTTATATGCTTTTTTTCTATTGCTGCATTGCCGTTTCTGCTTAGTTCATTCAGTACTGTCACTTCTGTTAAAATACTGCACCATCTTTCCTGCTTGAATAAGTCCAATTACAGACTAAATGTTGGCTGCTCTTCCATTTCCTTTGGATTCATGCTTATACCAGGGTGCCAAAAGGATACCTAGCATCTATACCTAAAGTGGTTTACAAAGTGTTTTGCAAAAAGTTTCCGGGGCAAGAAAAATCAACTTTTTCTGCCTTGATTTTGTCCATTCTTTAGCCAAGATGGTGGTTGAGACATTTCCTCTCTGTACCAATTGCAAAACTTTTGTTTTTCTGTTTTCCTGTTAAGGCACTTCTTGCCTTTGTAATATGAAGTACTTGTCCTGTACTTCAGGTTTTGTAGTTACTGTAATTTCAGTTGAGCTTGGACTGTTATGTTGAATGTTCTGATGAAAGCGTAACTTTAGTGTTTTGTTTATTGAAATTGAGGGGTAGTGCAATGTAGGCATTTGAAATTCTATAACTATATACTATGTGCATTGAGTTTTTATTTACCCTATAAACTTGTTTTTTCAATAAAAGGTATTGAGGGAAAAACTGAATGATCTGGCAGACACTAGAATCCTAGAAAATTAAGTCTTTACTTCTTGTTAATCTGATGAACAAAACAATAAGCATACTAATGCAGAAGTATATTTTCCCGCATATTTTTTGAAAAGAGTCATAGGAAGGCTTGGGTTGGAAGAGACCTTAAATGTCATCTAGGTGCAACCTCCCACCATGAGTAGGGAATGCCTTTCACTAGATCGGGTTGCTCAGGCTCACGTCCAGCCTGGCCTTGAGCACTTCCAGGAGCGGGACATCCACAGCTTCTCTGGGAAACCTGTTCCAGTGCCACACCAAATGTCAGTTTCCTCAGGACGCTGCCATGCATCTCATCACCTCCCACAGACTTGTGGCTATTCCGTTTCACCACGTGGTCGTGAGCCTGCTCTTCTCTTAGAATGGGAATACACTGAAATTACCATCGCCTAGTGCTTCCCTTGTTTTGTTCTGTTCTTTTCTCAGCTATCTCATTCTTCTTTCTCTTGTTACCGCTTTGGGGCTTTCAAAGTAATGTGCAGGACTTCTGGGGAAAGTGGTGAGTGGAGGTAGGGAGAACGAGCTGCTTGTTTGGTAGTTTTTGACTTGGACTGCGCTTCAGTGTTGTAGCTTAAAATTTTCCTACTCTCTCATTTTATGGAAATGTGAAGAAGTCTCACTTTTTTCTTTTTGAAGATGCTTTCCAGTGAAGTGCACTGCCTGCTCCTTTCTTCAGGCATATGAACAGTCCACTCTTCACAAAAGCCTTACAGAATAATTTAGTTGTGCGTGAGTCACCCATGCTGGGAAATTTAGGCACCAGAAGCACTTTCACATCTGCACAAATCAAGAATTGTGCAATCAACTTGGAGAAAATAAAATGACTAGAGCTAAGTATTCCAAGTGTTCTATTTATGTGTATGCATTTTTACATGAGATAGATAATTAAGTTTCAGATCAAATACTAGCTTTCTGAAACACCTGTGACTTGGTTTTGGGTATTGCTGTGAGCAATTGTCCTAAGTTTTTTAAAAATATGTCCATTTGGTACATCTGTACAATTCCAAGTGTTACAAATAGTTGTCATTGGTATAAATCATTCATCAAATTTTCTTACTTTCATATTGTTAATTTAGGTGAATACTTTTGTGTAAGTATCCATACTGAGGATCATGCTAAAACAGTAACAGTTCCTGCTAATAAGCATGCTGTTTGATAAATAAGTTGATAACTAAGCAACATGTCAAGTAAATATACTTCTGTGCTTTACATTTTGCTTGAGATTCCCATTGACTCTAAGGCTGAGTCCTGGACTTGTTTTCATATCCAGAAGCTGATCCATGAGTCTGGGTCAGCATGTAAAAATAAGCCTCATTCTGTCCAGAAGTTTAGTTTATCATGGATTGCCACATAGGATGCAGCAGTGCTTGGGAGAGTAAAGATGTTTTATTTAAGTATGAAGCAGACTTCTCAAGTAATAGCTGTAATGCTCATTTCTTTGAGCACAAACTTCAATCCCATTTTTCCTAATTTTGTTCTCTGGTTGTAATTTAACACATGGTGTAGGTCAGCATGAAATGGCACCGTTGCCAAAAGATGTCTAACCTGGTGATTCACTGCTTCCCCTTCCCCTGTGCCAAAACAACATTTTAGCAGCCATATGGTGAAGCAAATGCAGTTGATTTAGCTGAATGAAACACCATTTGAGCTGATTCTGGGCTGGACCAATTTTAGGCTGTGTTGATTGATTACAGATACTAATGGTAAAAGAAGAGAGGGAATTTAATATGGGCATGGAAATGAGTGGTGAGAGTAATGATCAAAGGCTACCATCATGAAAACTTTTGTCTTGATGAAGCAGTTTGGTAAAAGTTCTTAAAAATATAATTAACTGTTATGAAGTGCCTGGTAGTTACCTGTGTTGTCTTTGTATGTATTGCTCTTGCTATCTTTCATGTGGTAATTCCTCATCTATGTTCTCCTTCAGAGAAAGTACTTAGTCTGTTTCTATATTCTAGGTGAGTACCCTGACTATGAGTTAGGAATAAGTCTTTGTTTCCTATTTAAAAAAAACAAAGCTAAACAAAACTCCTTGAGTTCATTTCACTGAGTTGTCTGTCATGGTGTGCCACTTTCCCTATGATCCCTCCGCCATTTGCCCTCTGACCCCTCCACCACTTTTTCGTGAGGGCACAACTGAGGCGTGGTAGGATGTTTCTGGATGTGCAAATAATGGTATCTTAGAGGAATATGTTGATGATATATAATAATTGGTTGCTCCTTGAAAGGTAAGGTGAATAATAAATCAAGGAAAATTGATTTAACTCTTGTAAGCTGTATCCTGTATAGACTATAAAGGGCGAGGATAAAGCAGGGCAGCATGATTGCTGGACTTCAGGAGAGCTAACATGGAGCTTCTGCAGTGGGTCCAGCAGAGGGTGACAAAGAGGATTAAGGGACTGGAGCATCTCTCTTACGAAGAAAGCCTGAGGGAGCTGGGCTTGTTCAATCTTGAGAAGAGATGATCAAGAAGGGCCCTCAGTGCTTTTTTCTGGTTTAGAATAGAATTTTGAAAAGATTCATTTGTGTGAATTTCAGAACCTGCTTTTTACCTACCTTTCCTCTCTCACAAGACACATACGCATACTGAAAGTCTGGTAATTGAAGTGCTTGGCTTGCATGTAGGTTCATGTTTTTCTGCGAGATTAATTGGGGTGGATAGCTGAGTGTTGTTGCAGTAATAATAAGTATAAAGTCTCATTTTCTAAGTTTAAATGTGCATTTATATCAACACCGAACAAATTTTACATGGAATGAAAGAAGAATTTCCTTGGTGTGACCTTGTTTTGAATGTGTAATAATTGTGGCTGTTGAATTTGACAGTAGATTTTCTTCAGGACAGTTTTCTTTCTATATCTACTTATTCTTCCCTCTTATTATTGGGGTAGAGGAAAAAGAGTGTTTAACTCTTTAATCTGTCTCATTTCTTGGTGAATTTTCATGTATATTTTTCTGAAGGTTTTAATGAATTTTTCGTCTCTGATTGGATTTATTAGTATTTTTGGTAGTACTTGTGCTCTGATGAAAATGTAACAAACCATTGTAGAAAAATTGTTTAACATTTTTATCTGATACAAAACATCTAAAATTGCTAATGCTTAGCTTCATAAATATACACATTTTCAATCAAATGAATCATTTAGAAGTATTGTTAACTCCAGGATAGATGTCTTGGTACTCTGTTTTAAACTTCTTTCTTTCAATTTCTGTTATTATTGAGAAATCGTCAAGTGAAGATTTTTTTAATTGTCTGGTAACTTTATTCTGTAGAAAATACATTTATTTTCTTTAATACTTTATTTCTATAGAAAATTGATTTGTGTGTAGTAATTTTAAGGGATAATTATAATATTTGGTGGGAATTTAAACTTTTGAGTGCGTATGTGGTATTTTTTCTCCTTTTGAACTTTCAAAAAAAATCTGTCACTTGTCTGCCTTCTCACTTCCATTTAAGAGGCTGGAAGAAGGAAGCTGGAGTTTTAGTTGTTCATTGTAAAATGTACCAAGTTTAATGTCTCCTGTGAGGGACAATAGCAGACTCTGCAGATTTTACACCATCTATTGCATTCCTTTCCTCAGCACAGTGAGCATTAATTTAGGATCTGTTCTTGACTTGGCTTACTGACTGCTTGATACATCTTCCCAGAATCCCATTAAAGAAAATGGAGATTTACGTAGATGTGATGGTTTTCAGTTTTGAATTGTAACATTAACAGGTTAGCGATTAGCTTTTCTTGGCTGAGAGGCCAGTTGTGCAGTAGTGGTTTTGTGTTAAGGACCATTTAAAGAGGCAGTAGGTGTATTTTTAAGCCAGACTTGATTATGAGCTATATATTGTGTTTTAGATATGCAAACACAATACACGCTCTGAAGTCTAACCCATCATTCCCTTTTATAGATCCAGCAGTGGCAGATGTAGTTAAGAGGTTCCCACTCCTCTTTGTAGAAGGGTACTGTTCCTTAGGTGTGCCAGTTTTCAAAGGTACATGCAGCCATGCTTTTTAAATAAATGTTTATAGTTTTCTTCTTATTAAAACTGTGTGATATGTGGGTTCTTTTAAACACATAATTTCAGTAATCTGCTTCAGTGCCTAGACAGAGTTAAAGGGGTCTTGCCTATTGGAAGCGGTACACCACCTTTGAACTTCCTTTTCTGGTTAATATACATGTAGGTGTTGTTCATGTTGTTCTTTACATCCCTTGCCAAGTTCAGCTCCAGCTTTGCTGTGGCCTTCCCCACTCCATCCCTGCACAACTGGACTGCATTCCTATACTCTTCTAAGGATACCTGTCCTTGCTTCCACTGCCTGTGCACTTCTGTCTCACCCTTTAGTTTGACCAGCAGTTCCCCACTCAGCCATGCTGGTCTTGTGCCTGGGGACTGCTATCTCTTGTGTTCTGTGGAAGACATCTATACAGATCTGCCAGCTCTGTTCTGCTCCCTTGTTCGTGAAGGCAGTTTCCAAGAGGGTTGTATTGACTAACTCCTTGAAGGGCTCGGAATTTGCTTTCCTAAAGTTCAGAGGCCTAACTTTCCTCCCTCACCTGACTCATACGCCTCAGGACTGCAAACTCCACCAGTGTGTAATCATTGTAGCCTAGTTGAAGAGTCTGAGGCTTCTTACAGCTTCCTTGCATGCCTCTTCACTGTGCTCTGAACCAAGATTAGAGAGCTGCACCATGTCGGGGAGGGAGCTCTGAGTCCATCTCTGTGGTAAGGGGAAGGAGATGCAGACTCCAGAGAAGGGTGGAAGAGTGGCAGCAGAACAAGTGGTCAAGCAGAGATCAGCCCAAATGATCTGGAACAGAGGAATGGTGGGCAAGGTGTTTTCTTTAACTGGGAACTAGAGCAATGAAAATTACAAACTGGGTTCAGTCCCAAGTCACAGAGCAAAGCTCTCTCCTGATGGCAGCACCATCTAATACATGAAGCATGCAGGAGAGTTGCCTTTTCCTGTAATTCTCATAATCCATGTTTCTATGAAGATACTATTTGCAGTGACTTTTGACCAGATGTGTCCAGGCAGCTTGCTTAGGTCCATTACCTTTGTAGACAAGGACACATTTGTGTGACAAACCATTTCTAAAAACTTAACCTCTTTTTGCCTCTATGCTTTCTACATTTTCTGCCACTTGCTGTGGTCTGTAGGCTCTTCCAGCTGCTGTTTGACTGTGTACAAAAGTGAGCAAATAGTATGCACTCTTTCAAGTGTCATTATAACTCAGATAAATCTGTGATAATCTCTGACTACTCCTGCAACAGCCTCTTAACAGGCATTTCATTTCTCATATAGACTACTTGAACTTCCCCTTTTCCCAAAAGTCCCTTGGGAACAGACTTGAGACTGGATCAGTTATTCTAGTAATGGTAACCTACACCACCAGTCTTCTGTTCTACTGCCCTTTCTTCATTGTATTGCACTGTTGTACACAGGTGTGTCCTTGTTTACTCTCTGCAAAAGTGATGGACCTAAGCAAGCTGTTCTGCCAGAGCAGACTATTCATGGCTACTCACAAATTTTCCTATTAAAAACCATCAGGGATCCATCTGTGCTAGAAGCAGCCCTCTCCTCTATTGTCCTGTGAAGCAGCAGAAGATGCTCCTCTGCTGTTATAGTGTGTTTACATATAGAAAATTACATTTCTGGGATTTCATCTGCTGCATAAGTACTGACATAGAATGGATTTGTTGATGTGGTAGGGGAGAGATAGCAATATATGACTATTTCCAGTTGCTGGAATAACCTGTTCACCTGCGAAGTTTGAATAACACTTAAAATTTCTTTCAGTCCTATCTTCTGGTATTTTTGTTCGGTTTGCCTTTTCTTTTTCCTAGGTGAAAAAGGAGACACATATCCATTTTAAAACATAGTATTTTCACAGATAGCCTTTGTTTAGCAAGAAAGGCTTAATCAGTCATTACTGTAATTTGCTCACTGTTGGTGTATATACCATTGCAAGCAAAGGAGCAAGTATCTTGAAACCTGCTAGCTTGTTCTGTTAGACATATATATCTGATTAGACATCAGGTTATGGTTTATTTGTCTAAAGATCAGAAGTCTGTGGTTACTGGAGAGGAACTAAACCAGAACAAATTTTTCCTCTTCTCTTCCCTTCTACCCCACCTCCAAGGGAAAAAGAGGTGAAGAGAAAAATAGCTGGACTGGAGGTAAACCGATGAAGAAAAGATCAAAGTGGAAAATACGAGTGATAGTGATGTGCTATTCTGGGTGTGAGATAATGGCACGATCTCTGCTTTCCCTAATTATGGTATAATGTCCTAGCAGAGTAAAACCCCAGAAGTTCATAATCCAAATTATCAGAAGCTTGTGGAAAGGAGTATCTAGAAGGTTTATAATTATCTTCAATCTCTGTAATAAATAGGACTTTTGGTGCTGTGTCTACACTGGGAGTCAGCTTCTGGATCAGCAGTTTGCCACATGTGATGTTTCTACTCTTGGTCTTTCTTATCCTGGTTTGTAACTGTCAGAGCCCTATGAAGCATCGGGTTCTGTGGAAGCACACACTGGTGTTCTGTGATTTTGATTCTTTAAACAAGTTCTTCTCTAAAGCTAATCCTCAATGATTATAATAACTAGTTTGCTCCCCTGGCAAAATAGGATTATGGCCCAGAGATCAGGTTATATTAGAGAAGTTAATCTGTTTCTCTTTGAAGAAGCTGCAGCATTGGAAAACTCTTGTTGTTTCATATATTTTTCCTGTGATATTCTGTGTGAACTTATTTGTCGTAATAATACAAGCCACTTTGCGTTAGTTATGATGGCTGTAATCTGCAAAGCCACATAAGTATTACTGATATGTTTTGATATAAATCTCCATATAGATCAAGACTTTTGTATAAAAATATTTTTTTTGCAGTATAAGGACACTACAGATTCTTCCTCAAAAATATTTAGGGATGTTCCCATTAAGGCGAAGTGCTAGAGATGTTGGGTTTTCAGTCACTGGCTGTATAGAAAATTAAGTACAGGCAATGCATTGACCACTGTCCCATCCATTTTTCAGTCCAGTCCTGACAGAACATCTGCCATGAGCAAGACTGTACTGTACTTTCACAGTTTGTTCAATCTTTGAATTTCTTTCCAAGATTTAATATCACCAATGTGCATGCCAATACTGACAATAAAATTGGACCGAGGGTACTGAAATTCTTTCAGTCTAAAAAATGGATTTTTTTTATCAAATGGTATGAACTTTTCACTATGACCTTAGGTTAGATTGTGACTTTTTACCCTATAACTTATTCAGAACCTTTTTTCTTTCGCCAGGCAGTGACTTGGCACCCAATAACTTATTGCCTCTCCATAAGTGATAAGTCAGCATAGTGCAGAAGTTGCAGTATTGCTATTTTTTGTGATTTTGCTACAGATTGAGCAATTTTGTGTAGTAATAGTTTGCATATCCATGGCAGCAGCTAAGATTTTTGACTGAGGACCTCAGCTTCCTTTAAAATAGTAAGTTTCTAGCCTTCTTGGTTGCAGAAAAGTTTGAAAACATATACTGAATGTGTACAAAAGACACAGTATCAAGAGACAAACACACATAATTCATTTTTTAAAAAAAACCCGTATGAGTTGTGGAGACAGGACTGTGACCTTTGAACACTTGTGGCTGCCAATGCTGGCGTGTAGGCGTCTTAACCTTTCTGCTGGCTTTCACACGCATGCCATTTCTACTGACTTAGAGAACTGAGTGGTTTTGGCTACAAAAGCTTTTCCACTGTGATTAGCTTCTCTTTTGGTCTGGTTTAAGCTTGCTTATGTTCATTTATGACACAAAACATATTCCTTTCCTCCTCATCTTAAAGTCGCTTTTTGAAGTATCTGTAAAAGCTTCCTTTTTTAAACATGATAAGAAATAGCTCTTTGATTGAGTCCCGTGGTATTCATCTTAAGTGTTTCATTCTAATTTAAAAAGAAATGCACCTCTACATATTGCAGAGACGAGGTCTAAAATTTTCCTCAGTAGAACTCTGTTAGGGACTGGGTGAGAGTTGTCAGAGTTGTTCTACTGCAAGCAGCTTAAAAACACGGGTTTCATGTTGCAGACTTCCATGGGACTCTTTGTCACTATTAATGTTTGCACTTGTCAAACGGAACAAAACAGAATAGGGGAGGAGGCTGTAAGCACCTAAAAAAGTAGGTCAATGGGCCAGCAGGTTATTTGGCCAGACAAGAACGAGTGGCTTTATTGAATCATGCTGTAATTGTTTTTCTCCTGTTGGCAATTGTTCTGCTGTGCTTTTAACTTCCTATGTTAATATTTGCATCTGTATTTTAACCACTTAAGGACCTCTGTTAGGTGCGGAAGAAGAAGAAATTTAACTTTGAAAATTAAATAAGTGATAATTGTCATGAGTGAATTTAAAGTAGTATAACCTTGAATTTTAGATCCCAGCTTCCCTTTTAGGAATTGAGAAGGTTTTAGAATTTAGAATTAAATATGCTTTAAAATAAAATGTTTCGGAAATGGAACAAATACATTGTATAGTGAATTCATTTTATGTGAAGACCAGTAAGCAAGACAAATAGAAACAGGATAAAAAACAGAGAAAAAAATTATTTCATGTAGCTTAAAAATGTGGGAAGTAGCATGATTCAAGGGAAGCAACTATAAATGAAATGTAGTGGTATAAAGAGACTGGAAGTAGGTGATCACTTATGTTGGTGCTGAGTTTTTGTGTGGAAGAAGTGCATTTGTGAGGTAAGTTTGGGGTTAACATTCTTGGAATTGATTTTGAAGTGGGTTTTGAAAGAAAGAATTAATGGCTGTGTTTGAGGGAGTAGAGATAATCCAGCTGGGCAACTTTGCTCGTTGTCAGCAGCAACATTATACACATTCTGGAGTCCCAAGAGTGACAGTTTTGGAGACTTGGAGAGAAGATGTAACTGAGAAAGCCAGAAGAGAGGCTCTAATAAGAGCTTCAGTGAAAAGGTGTTTAAATAATGATATAAAGATATACTTCGAAGGTAGCAAGTGGAAGTGAAGGTGTAGATGGTATGGGTGATACCAAATTCAAAAGTGAAAAGGACATCAAGACTAAAAATAGGCATTAAATGATAGCTTAAAGCTGAGGTGAAACTGTGTCAGAATATATTGCTTATCAAAGAGAACTTTAAAGCAAGGTCAGTTCAGATGGTGAAATACTTGAGATTTTTTTAATAAGCAGAACATTGCATTTATAGCTTGGCCTTGTTGAAACAATTACTTATTTAAAATAAAAAAGTGATAACTAAGACACTGATTTTAAAGCTCTCCTTTGTTATTTTTTGACAGTTAGAAATTTAATTTCTGCAGAAGAGGATACATCTAACTCCACATTCTTCTTGATAGGAACCAGGTTTCATTCCTAAACCTCACATTTTAAGACGTCCCAAAGCGAAAAAGGTAAAATTGCGTTTTATAATTAATAAGGTTCTTCCTGTGAATTTTGGTTATCAACACTGAAGACCTGAGTAGCATTGTTAAGTAGTATCTTTTGTTCTCCAGTACACAACTGAATTTGAATTTTAGAAATAGATATAGTCCTTAATTTATGTAGAGTATACTTTCAACTTGAATGGTTTTGTTGGAATTATCTCTGTGTACTCACCATTGGCATGTATAAACATTGAGAATGTTCAGTGTCTTGCAAGTCTGGATGCAAAGACAGAAGAATCAGACCTTAAAAAGTGAGAAACAAGTGTGCTACAGGTGCATTTCCTGTAGTCTTTCAGTACTTTTAACTATTTGTCCTGGATACCAGGTCTAAGTTGCCAGTTCTGGTGTAGGATCCCTATCCAAGTGAATCGGTTGAAATCTAGAAATTGAGTACTCTCTTAAAAGTGAAAATACTGACTTGTAAATTCTAATTCTGTGTAATGAAGATGTCTGTTATGTCCTAGATGAAAGGTTTCTGTATTTATCTGTACAGGTGTTTCTTTTGCAGATTAAGGAAAGTATATTGTTTATCCTACAGAATTTCATTTCACTCTTGATTCTTATAATTGTAGGTACCTGTTTTGTATAAAAATTAACATAAGGCTAGAAGTATTATTAACGCCTAGCTGTATTAGTGCTTACTAAGTAAGCTAAAAGAAAACAAGTTTATAGTTTTTATCTTGATTTTAAACTTAATTCTCTGCCAGTCATGGTAGTAAGCTTTTACTGCTGAGTAACCTGCCTGTTGTGTGCTTTTGACAAAAATTCAAACAAATACATCTTCATAATTTACTTTGCTTTTGCCATTTCTGGCCGATTTTCAAATGGCACAACTCCATTTGAGGAATTTAAGTTGTCGGTATGGCTGATGCAGTTGTCGTTTTGAAGAATTGAAGTGAAGAAATGGTTTGCTACCAGTGTGCCTTCACAGCACTAGATTATGGAGAGTAAAAGGCAAGATAAAGTTGGGCTGTACTAACTGGAAAAGTGGAGCATTTGGGCCAAAACGCCAGCACGCCATGTGATGTGCCTTGAAAGGGATTGTGCTGCAGCACAGCTCTGCCATTTACTGTTCTGCTGCACTCAAGTTATGAAACATCGTGGGGAAAAATACTAGTCTTGTGAAGCAAACCCGCAGAGTATGTGGCTGTTGTGGACTCCGAAGACAGTTTGGTTGAATAATAACCTTTCTTCCTCAGTTTCCCTGTCATGCAGTTGCTGCCGTATTTCTTGTGGTATTAGCACTGCAAGTTTCACTTGGTTTGGTACTCTCAGAAACAAACAAATTCTTTCTTCTCAGAAACTGAGTCATTAAAAGGACTAAAATAATCTGCTTTGAAATAAATGCAGTGCCTTTTTACTATTAAGTTTGTAGCCTGCTAAAAATTCCTGAAGATCTTCAAGTTCAGCTCATATAAAACTTACTGCACACAGTTGTTCCCTAATTGCTGTCACTATTACAGTCTTTTTGCTCCTTTTTAGCCACCTGGCAACTGATTTTTCCATGTGAAAGAAAACGGTTTAATTACACTGGTTTATGTTTCACTTTAGGCTTTTCATAACCTGTGTAATTTTGTAAATTTTGAGTACCTAAAAGTAGGAACTTGTTGAACTAAATACTTATTTTAGTTTTATATTCCTTCTCTCGCTAATATTTCATTGACATTCTTTATACAAAATCATATATACATCTGGAAAACCAAAAACTTCCTGCTGAAATCTGTAATGAATAAGAAATGCTTTAAGAAATGGTTAGAGTAACTAACTTTCTCACAGTATGGATATCACATTCTAATTGGTATCTCATTGTTACCATTTCATATG
Source organism: Sclerurus mexicanus (assembly GCA_013396755.1). Classification (NCBI taxonomy): domain Eukaryota; kingdom Metazoa; phylum Chordata; class Aves; order Passeriformes; family Furnariidae; genus Sclerurus; species Sclerurus mexicanus. The sequence goes on along the minus strand of VWZF01006501.1, from coordinate 817,100 downwards.
TCTATTATAGCAATGTGCCCAAGAAAAGAATACAGTAAGGAATAAATTATAGCTGTAAAATACTGTGCCCCAAATGCTTTTCTGTTTATACAGTTTCTAAATCAAATGTATTACTAACTGTATTTTACAGCAGTTCAGCCTTCAAAATTATGAGGGTCTTTTAGGTAATAGTTAAATAAAAATGAAAAGCTATATCTGAATTCAGAGTCATGAAAAGGTTTGTATCGTTTTAGATGTACTTATTGTGGCATTTGATAATGTTCTCTTGAACACTGTCACATAAGAGGAAACATTAAGGTCCAGGTTATGATGGCAATGGAGACTGCATTCAAGAAGGTAGGAGGGCAGAGCTGAAGGTTGGAAGAGAGGGGAAGATTAAGAGCAGCTTATAGAGCAAATGTAAACTTCAGTATTCTCTAATAATGACATATTGGTTCCCCCAGTCACGTTTTGATCTTTTTTTCTTCTCTTATAGGCAAACGTACAAATGTCTACCACAAGACTAAAGTGTGATGTGTTATGTTTTTTACCATAAGCACCCATAAAATGAGCTCCATTGCAGACAGGTATGTTAATAGATGTAGAGAGTTTGGGAAGAATTACTGTTCAATGCTTTCTTCTGTAGTCTTTTTCTTATTGTTAATATGTTTAGATTCTAATTTATGAAAAAATAAAAGTGAATTTTAACTATTTTTGACAAAGGTAGGTAGTTGTTAGATGTGTCATTGTGTAGTCATTGGAAATATTGATTTCAGTTGTTTGAGGTTAATCTTAAAATGCCTTTTTATTTTCAGTCATGTAACAACATCTGTGCAAGTTGAGCTGATTTTTAATGTTTACTAGAATTTTTAATTTTTTTGTAGTACTTCAGTATTTGGTTAAGGAAAGAAAACACATTTAAATGATTAGTGCTGCTGTAGATGATAGTAAAGTGACCTGCTAACCTATTTCAAAGGAAAAGTAATAGCTGAGGCATGTTTTCTACTTGATTCCTAGAGCTGGACTTTCTTAGCAGCTCAGGTGAACGTCTGTCCTTAATATTCTCTTAATATTACCATTTTTGACGCTTCAAGAAATGAAACTTGCATCAAATTTATGACCAGTTAAACATGATTGAAATAAAGAACAATAAAAGCAAAGGGTAAAACTTGTCAGTTCTTTTAGTGAAGTTTTGTGCCATCTCACTGAAACTTCAGTCTTTTGAATATATGAATTGCTTCTAAAAGCTTGATGTTTATGTAGTAGTATGCAAGATAATTACTTCCTAACATCACCGTTTGTTATAATGTACAGTACAATTGCCTGATGATTTATAAATCAGGGAGATGAGGTAAGGTTTTTAGAAAGTTTACTTGCCTTTAGGGAAGCAATGATTAGGATAAGAAATTTCGGGATGAGCACACAGAGGTCAGTGTGGACAGCACTGAATAGATTGAAAGCAGGCAGAAGTTAGAGAAGTAACATATTAAAGTCCGTTATGCAGCAGTTTTGGAAAACAGAAGAACAGTTTTGACTTGACTTTCAAAGCAAAAGGAAATGAAACAAAGGTTTTGTATGAAGGATACTGAGGCGTCTTCATAGGAAGTCACCTTGTTTTGCTACCTTAACATCTCTTTAGCAGTAGATGGACACTTGTCAAGCTGAGGAAAAGTTATGTGATGCTTGTTGAGGAAGCAAATATAATTAATAGTTACTGTTTAACATTGATATTAATTATCTTTTTATGAAATACATGTGGATGAAGTATGGCATATTCCTTAGCTCTCTTCCACTAATAATACTTCAGAATTTAAGGAAAATGCACTTTCTTACTATAAATATTTTCAGTAATTGGAATAGAGGTTGCCAATAAGTAAAAATGTCCTGTCCCATGTTTTCAAAAGGGTAAGGTAATTCAAATAAATCAAGAAGACAGAAAAACAAAATTGTTCTGTTAAGTGTTTATATGAGATTGTTAGATCTCATTAGAAATAGTGTGAAAATCCTTATGAGTTGTGTCAGAAATGTAAGGTCCTCCCAGCAGAACATAGCAGATTTAGCTTCAGGATATTGATGATGATCCTTGTGAGACATCACAGTAAAATAGGGCCTTGATTTCTTGATGTAATGGAGATGATGAATAATGAGCTCTTCCCCTACCCCCTTCATTGTGACTGGACTTCAAAGGAGGGGAATTTTCACTCCAACATCTCTCTTTTTGCTTCCTTCAGAAATGATGGAAGCATTTTTGATGGGCTGGTGGAAGAAGATGACAAAGATAAAGCAAAAAGGTAAGTTTTTAAGTTATTTAAAGCTAAGGAATGTCCTATGCTTGTACTCTGTAATTTACCAGTGTGATTTCTAAACAACAAAAATGTGATTCTTTTATAAATAACCATATTACTCCACAGCATTTCTTTTACTGTTACTTTTCAGATACATTGTGTATTTGTAACTGTGGTTCAATTATTTGTGTTTTGTAAAAGGGTGGCTTTTATTCCAGAAAAATTCCAAAAGCTTGGCTGCACCCCTCCGTGAGGAGGAGGTCATTCTTTAACAGTGGTGTCTGAGATACGGAGTAGGTGTTTGTGTGGCAGTTCTCACAGCAGAAGCGCTTAAGGGGCTGTTTGCGTCAGGAATCTGGCAGTAGTGTGCAGCTTATAAGAAAGTTGCTATAAAACATTTTCTGTTTTGTTTTTCAGAGTGTCTAGAAACAAGTCTGAAAAGAAACGTCGAGATCAGTTTAATGTCCTTATCAAAGAGCTGGGTTCCATGCTTCCAGGTAATGCTCGGAAGATGGATAAGTCCACTGTGCTGCAGAAGAGCATTGACTTTTTACGGAAGCACAAAGGTAATTATTTGTAGCAATAAAAATTATTTGTAAATTCTTAAATGATATTGAATTAGTACATAAAATATTAACAATTCTGCATCTCCCCTAAGGAATTTGTCAAAAAAATGTCAAGAGTTGCTGAAGAAAGTTATTCTTAAGATCATAATTGAGGTAGCAGAGATGTAACTGTGTTTTTGCTATTATTTTGTAAAAGCCAGTAGTATTTTTTTTTGTCCATAGTTGTCAAAGAAATCTATTTCATAAAGAGAAGCGTTTACTTTTGAAATAACCTCGGAGTTTTTTGTTCTGGACAGATGTTGGCACAAATTGTCAAAGTTTTGCTTCACAGGAAAACTGCTGGTCCGTTTCAGTGGAAGTACTTGCCGGAAATACTTATTTTAATATTTAGATAAGCCTGGTTTGATCAGTTGATTTGTCTCTCCAAATTCTACATAAAAGCAAGATAAATCACTGAAAAAGCTAGTCCAAGAGAAATTAATACTCCCTCTTTTCATGTCAGATGCCTGCACAACTGGGTGGTTAAACAAAGGTGATAAGGCAGTTGGGCATCATGGTCTCCAGCAAGTGTTCCTGTGTAGGTTGTTTGATGAAAGTGAAATGTGGTGGGCATACAGCCCAGGAGCGTTTTCTTTTTTTTCCTTTTAGCTGGGAAAAAAACCCAGAAACTCTATAAATACTTCAGCTTTTTATTTGAAACTCTTAAGTTTCAAGACATGCCCTTTGATACATAAGCCAGTGAGTGTGTGTGTGTTGTTCTTTAAAGGTCGTGTGAAATGTGGAAATGATCAATATATTTGAACATCCTTGCTATATTTTGCTCCTCTGGTTGTTTGCATCAGCTAATGGTGGGATATACCCAGATATGTCATACTGAACTTTGTTGCAGTTTGTTATTTTTGTCATTAAAAAAATTCTTCCACCAAGCATACACTTATTTATTGACTGCTAGATACTATGTATATAAAGAAGTCCTGTTCCTGCTCCTACACTTGTTCTTAATATGGCACCTTGTGCTTAACACTGCCAAAAACAAGATTAAAAATTGAAGAAAATGAACTCTTGCTACTTAACCCATTTCCTTGGGTAATTTCTGAGCATGCATGCTAACTAGAAAGCAGTAGGGTCAAAAGAAGTAACTATAAGGTTATAACATAAAATAACTAAAGCTATTAATGAATAGTTATGCATTTATCAACAGTATGTGTGCCAATATATGTATGAGAAATATTTTTCCATACTCTAGCATGTCTCTTCCATTAGTGTTATGGTTCTAGTAGCACCAGATATGTACTGAATATTGCCATTAAAATTGTAAACATAGCCATTTAAATTAAAACGGAGGGGGGATAAAATTTGTGTGAGAATTCATAGGTTTGGGGATTCTTTTGCTTATATTGATTATGCTCTTAATTTTCTGAAACACATTTGTCTCATAAGAAAAAGAAAAGCAATATGAAGGCTCCTTTTTGATAAAATTTAGTTCCTTAGATTCTAATGCCTTTGTGAAAGTTGGTTGTTTCAAAATCGCTTCTTGTATTGATGATTCCTGATATAAACTATAGAGTGCAGACTGAACATGTGTGTCAGCCAGTTGGAAGCACTAGTCATACTTTTTTCTTCACAGTGCTTTCTGAGGTTATTTTTTTAATCTTTTTTAGGATAAAGTGTCAAAAAGCAGGTCGGGAGATGGATGCGTTTTAGGGCATGGTGCTTTTGTCCTTCATTTCTTGTGACAGAGTGCAGCTCTGTGTGATTACACATATTATATTAAGATCCCTAAAGCTCTGGGCTGCCAGTGCTTACTAGCATTCCTCTGCACTGGTTTACATTAAAATGTTTTGGGCAAAATGTTGGCAAAGGTCAGAAGAATATTTTGCCTCCTGAGGTCCTTGCATATGTTATAAAGTAGAGTGACTAGCAATAAATGAAGTGTTCAGCATTGAGTATCTGCTTTCTTGTTGAAATCCTGCTGTGTTCAGCCACCAGGTTTTGATGAACTGTGTTGCTTCTGGTTCTTTCTGGACCATTTCCATATGAGCCAAGCTTAATACTCTGGCTGCAGCTCCAGATGAACTATCTCAGCTGGTTATTGGCCAGTGTGAATTCTGTTTCTCACTGGCAAAATACAACAGGCTAAACACACTGAAATTATATCACTGGGAGCTTCTTATCTAATACTGCCAATCATCTTGTTCTGAATTTGTAAAGAAGAAATTTTTGAAAGTTAGTAAATACCAAAGATTTTAACTGCTTCTAATTGCAAATAGTAGACTGATACTCCTACAGCCCACAGATTAAGGGTACAGATCTAGGTCCAGCTGGCAATTTGTTTTGAGAGTTCTCAGTGCTGATGCAGAGTTCCTTCAGACACAGGACTTGAAGACTGGAGTTTAGTGTGCAGGTTTGGTTATGCTTCTCTGTCTGGTATCTGGCTCAGGAATGTGACCTTGCTGCCATTTATCTTTGAGCGCAACCTTCTGCCAGAATTTTTAAGCATTTCACTGAAGTTACCAAATGAAACAAGTTCTTTCTGTGTTACTTTGGCTTAGTTTTCCAGTATCGTACTTGTTCTAATTATGGAAAATGTAAAAGAACACCTGCACTTGTGATAAGATATTTCAGAATGGTTTGTTAAAAGCCTGAACTTAAAGTTTTATGTAGCATAGATCTGTTCTACTGTAGAAGACAGTATGACTTTTTTTTTCTTTTAATTCTGAAGTAGGATGGTTATAAGGGCCAGGATAAGCCAATGAATCATACTTTTCCAGTTCTAAAGTGAAGATTATCTGTGTCCTGTGGGCTGAATGCATTAAGTTCCTTTAATTTTACCTCTACTTTTGTGGCAGAACTTTTAATTTCCATGTCCTTTGACTTGCCCCTCAGTGTTCGGTATCTTTGTTCTGACTGAAAAGATAGATTTGGAGTTAGACTTAGGTTTTCTTTATTCTCCAGCCCACTCTTCCTGCTTTGTGATACCATTTCAAAACAGATAGTAAAAGCCTGATCAATTTATAACTTTTGTGAGATCTGATAATTGGAAAGTTTTATTTGTTGATACTTTTTTCAACTGTTCTTTCAGCTTTCCACTTTTAGCTAATTTCTTGCATGACGTTGCTGTTGTTTACTCTTTTGTAAAGCTTTCCCTCTGTTGTGTGGGAAACAAAATTATGAACTGTTCCAGCCCTTTGCATATTTAATTCAGTTCCAGGTTTTCTGGTTCTTCGAGCCATCTGCGCTAACACTCCAGCGTACGGTGTTTGTACGGACTTGTCCCTTAGAAATCAAAAGCCTTGAAGACATGGTTTTGTTCTTTCGATTTGTCTAGATAGTTGATTGCTCGTTCAAGGTTGTTCTTAAAGCCAGAACTTCTGTGACGCCCTTGTTACTCATCCAGACTGAAGTGCTGTGTGGTCTTGCTTCTTCTGGTTTCAGTTATCAGTTGATAAGGGAGCATCAGTTTCAGAACCCAGGGTCAGGTTTTGCTTAGCAGCTGTTGTTTCGCCCGTGTATGGGAAGTTAATCTATATATTTCTCAACTCCTACAGGAATCTCTGGCCAAAAGTCACCTATGTCAAAATCCATCCATGTATACGTCACAGGAATTGTAGAGTCTGGCATACAGCTCTTAACAATCTTTGTTGAAAACCTATTCTTTTTTAAATGTAACCAGAAAAGAGCAGGAAGAAAAGAAAGGACAGTTACAATTTTTAGTGCAAGGGTTAGAATTCCAAGGATTGACCAAGATATTTGAGGATTAACCATTTTAATGACCTAAACTGATCAGGAATTTTGGCTTTCTAAGTCTTTGTAAACAATGCTCTTAACAGAACATTTTATGATAGTCTCAGAGGAAAGAGTATTTTTCCATTATCAAAAATCCATTATTTACTGTTATTAACGTCAGTATTACCTTGAGGTCTGGCAAGACTGTAGCACAAACTGGTTGAAGGAAAGGGAAGACAAATGTAATTATGAAGTGTTGGAGAAGACATTTATTTTCTTTTTAAGGAACAACATCTATTTCTAATGAATGAACAACAGAGGAGATTGGAGAACTTTCTACTGTTTCTTAACTGTGTATATGTAGCTTAGTGGGAAAATAATGGCTTTTGGAAATATGAATCCTTATATTATATATGTTTGATTGTAGAAATTACTGCACAATCAGATGCCAGTGAAATTCGACAGGACTGGAAACCAACATTCCTTAGTAATGAAGAGTTCACACAGTTAATGTTAGAGGTATATTATTTCTGTTTTTCTGGGAGTAGAATAGTTCCTCACTGGGAGTCATTCCATTTTGAAATTTTTCAGTTTGATGACATATCTTTTTATTTTCATATTTTGAATTGTAAATGTCTGTGTTCTTGAAAATAACCAGTCAAAATTCCCATGTATGCAGTGTTTCAAAACATTGCAGTGTTTCAGAAAATGAAATCAGATTTTCTAACTGCATTTTCAATTACATAGAACATAATAACACACCAAGTCCATAAATGAATGTGTTTACTGTCAAAATGGGTATTTTATCAACATAAGGAAGGTACTAAATAAATAAGGGATTATTATGCATAAATCAAAATTCTAGTTTTGAGAAAGGCTCAGCACATCCATGTAACTTGCGAGCAATGTGTTTAATTTCTTTATTTTCCAAAACTGGTGTGAAAGCATTATTTTGCTGAAGAAGATTACGTGACCAGTTGCAAAACTGCTAGAAATAAACTCTTCATATAAGCTGTCATTTCTTTGGAAATGAGCATAAGTCATTTATATCCTGTTAGTAAACAAGTTTTAATAATAGTTAAATAAAAAAATAGTTTAAATGAACAAACACTGTTTTATTACCATCCCATAGTTAAACCTTCTCTTTGCACAGATATAAAAAGTTAAAGGTTCTAATTGTCTGTACTTAAAAAATGTTTAAAAAAAAATCCTTTGATATAAGAAGTTTTTTGTAAGATGTGAGGTTTAAAATTTCCTATTTAGAAATACAATTCTGTCATGCTTTTTTTGGTAGCGTTCAACTAAAATGTTGTGTTACATTCAGAGGAAAGAAGTTTGAATTCAGTAGAAGATAAGGCAGTCAGAACTGTATGTTACAGGTTTCCAGTCTCAGTAAAATCTTACTACAAGCTTCTTTCATTGAGATTGGGATATACTGACATTTTTAAATAATGAAATTCATTAATTTTGCCAGCTCTTTTGCTTGTTCTTCTCTTATTTTTTCCATGTCTTCTTGCTTTTGTTTCTAGCTCATTTTTATGAGTTTTCTGAGGTTTAAAATTATGATGGAATTAAAAATAAGCTGGCGGAGTGGGAGTTGGGGAAAACAGTGGCTAGCTACACATGTACTTGCTTCTGACACCACAGATTATTTAACAACAGATCAGTATGGGAATTTTAATACTCAGTGTAAAAGCAAGACTAAGAATTTTTTCATAGGGAAAGATATTCCCATTTCTATAACGGACTAAAATAAAATTGGTCTACATTATTTTCTGTGTTGATTATAGTTTAACATTTTTAGTATGTTCTGTTTCTTTTTATTTAACTGCCCATTATGTTTAATTTCAGGCTCTTGATGGTTTTTTTTTAGCAATTATGACAGATGGAAATATAATATATGTGTCTGAAAGTATAACTCCCTTACTTGAACATTTGCCGGTAAGTACAAATTGGTTTCAGTAACGTATCAGTTTGTCTGTGATTGGTGTTCTGCTCTAAGTACTAATTAATCATTGACCTTTTGGGCATTATGGGACAGAAGTATGTTTTGTTTTAATGTTTCTGCTTTTTCTTCAACACAACTCCTTCCTACTAGTCTGTGTCCTATATTAAACATTTTCTTTGGAAACACAGAATGCAGTCGGCACTCTGTTAGGCAGGATTATGACGCTAGACTAGCATCTGTTTCTGTGCAGTGTAACTGAAGTAACACAGTTGACTGCAGGAGACCTTAAGAGTTCACACCTAACACAGCCTCTGCGTGTCAGAGACTATTACTAAAGTTCTGTATAATTGGAATTTTTTTAAACTACTTTTTTACTTCTTTCGTGACAAAGCATTCTGATAAGAAATACATTGTTGCTGGTTCTGTTTTTCAAGTTAGGTATATACTTGTGGGTTTATCACACTGATTCATTTTAGTCTCAGTGGCATTGCTCACTGATTTACACTCTAGTTTTTAAAGTTACCTTTAATTTTATTCTGAAGTGAGGTGAATTAGTTCTTAAAAGTGCAAACAGTTGAGTGAAACTGAGTTCTTTTCTAGACAAGAAATAAAAGTTATTATTAAAGGCTAGTTTTCTTACTGTGATAAGAGATTAAATAAATTCCCCTAAGGTATATATATATAACTGTCTGAGAATTTTTAAAAATGTGCGCTTAATTGTGATTTTTTGATTACTTGTTTTTAGTAGAATTTGCCAAATTCTCAGAGGCACATTTGTTTTCTGCTTTTAGGTGTGATTTGTATATTCTAAACATACATTTTATGATCGCTCTTCTTTGGATACTTAGCAAAATGCATTTATGCGTATAATCCGTTCAGTTTTGCTGCACTCATCTCTGTTGTTCCCAGTTTTGTGTACATGATTGTGGAACTGATTATAAAATGTGGTAACTGGCAACTCCTCCCCACACAGCAGCTCATTCGTTGTACCTCAGTAGGAGGAGGCTGTCAGAAGGGTAAAAGTGAAAAAACCCATGGGTTGGGATAAAGACAGTTTAATAGGTAAAGCAAAAGCCACATGTTGAAACAAAACTAAACAAGGAATTCATTCACCACTCTCCATGGAGTAGGCAGGTGTTCAGCCATCCCTAGGAGAGCAGGATCCATCATGCATAATGATGACTAGGGAAGACAAACACTATCATTCCGAATTTCCTCCCCCTTCCTTCTTCTTCCACCAGCTTTACATGCTGAGTGTGATACCATATGGTATGGAAATCCCCTTTGTCAGTTTGGATCACCTGTCCTGGCTGTATTCCTTCCCAGCTCCTTGTGCTCTCCCAGCACACTGGTGGAGTAGGGTGAGGAGCAGAAAAGACCTTGGCTCTCTGTAAGCGCTGCTCAGAAATAACTAAACCACCCCGGAATTATCAGCACTGTTTCCAGCTCAAGTCCAAAACATAGCGCCATACCAACTACTGTGAAGAAAATTAACTCTACTCCAGCCCAAATCAGCATGAGCGTATTCATAAAATCAGTTGTAATTGGATATAGTTACTGGTTACATACTAATCTGTGTAACATATGGAGGGTTGTCTTTTGTTCCAAGGTATCCGCTCAGTGCGCTGGATGCCACCAATAGGTTGCAGTGCCCTGGAACAATAACCCATATTTTCTACTTTAAATGCTCCTTTACTTGAAATTGTTTCATCCCAGGGGGTTCATACAAGCTTCATTGCTCTTTAACAAGTATGTATATTTGCTGTGTTCCTGCTAGTTTTCAACAAATGGTTTGCAGTGTCAAAATTAAGGCAGATCAGAATGAGATTTTTTTTCTTGCAAAATATTCATGTGTATTCCAGCAGGTGGCTTTGTTGAGTCAGTAATGAACAGTGGAATTGTTTTGCATTAAAACAGTAGGCTTTGTGACATTGTATGTCTTGCAGTAGTTTAATGATTATTAAATATTTTTTTCTTTCAGTCTGATCTTGTGGATCAGAGTGTATTTAATTTTATCCCAGAGGGGGAACATGCAGAAATTTATAAAATACTGTCTTCTCATCTGCTGGAAAGTGATTCATTGACACCGGAATACTTAAAATGTGAGTAGTTATTTCAGATTAACCCCTCTGGGCAGCTCATCCCTACAGAGCTGATTGCTCACTCCTCCCAGTGGGAGGGGCAAAGAATCAGAAAGGTAAAAGGGAGCAAACTTGTGGGCTGAGACAAAGGCAGATTAATAGGTTAAAGCAAAAGCTGTGTGCAGAAGCAAAGCAAAATAAGGAATTAATTTGCTACGTCACATCATTAGGCAGTTGTTCAGCTATCTTCTGAAAGCAGGGCTCCATCATGTGTACTGGTTAATTGGGAAGACAAATGCCATAAGCACAAATGTCTCCCCTTCTTCCTTTTCCCAGCTTTTACTACTGAGCACAGTCATAAAATATGAGATACCCCTTAGGTCAGCTCTCCTGGCTGTGACCCACCCCAGCTTCTTGTGTGCTCCCAGCTTCCTCACTAGCAGGGCAGTGTGAGAAAAAGAGGCCTTTGTACTAAGTGCTACTCAGCCATAACTGAAACATCCCTCTGTTATCAACACTATTTTAGTCACAAATCCAAAACACTGAACCCTGTGAGCTGCTATGGAGAAAACCCTATCCTGATGAAACCTGGTAGTTAGTTGTGTTAGAAATGTTCTACTTTGAAATAGATGTGATCAGTTTTTCCAGTGTTATTTAAGCAGAAGCATATGCTTCAGATCCCTGAAGAACAGAAGCACTATTTTGTTTCCCCTCTCTGAGAGCAGAATTTTCAACATTGCATTGCCTTTCACTCTGTGACTTTCCTATATATTAGAAATGTTCATCTTGTTTATAGAGCTTCTATTTAGACTGCTGACAAGAATGTAAACATAGCAGCCTAATGGGGTTTGGAAGCACATGCTTTAATGAACTTAAGTTTAGAGCATCTTCATCTTTAATATAGCTCTAGTTCTGAGGGATTTTTAATGTCATTAACATTCAGGCCCTATATGCACAAATTCTGAAGGAGTTCTCCTTTTATTTAGGTTAATGTCATGCTGGTTAAAGGCAGATTCTGTAGCCAGTTGTTATCGCACCACTTACAGTATCACAATATATATGCAGCTTAATGATTCTTGCTTTCCGCTGCATGTTACCCATGTGCTTCATCAAACATGTAGCCTATTAATTTGTTTATTTTTTTCTCAGCAAAAAATCAACTAGAGTTCTGTTGCCATATGCTGCGAGGAACAATAGATCCGAAAGAGCAACCTACTTATGAATATGTAAAGTTTATAGGAAATTTCAAGTGTTTGAATCATGGTAAGTAATTTCAGCAATGAGAATGGAATATTTAGGTAGCTCTACAGCTAAACAGCTTGGGACCATTGTGCAAAATGTAATGATGAACTAATATCAGTCTTTTGAAAGAAGAGCTTGAAGCAGAGTTATATCACTTCTCTATTGGTTTAATGAAAAAGAAGAAGAACTGGTATTAGAGTTTTTATCTGTTGAGTATTACAGGTCTGTGCATTTGAATGCAGCATGGGCTAATTATGCTTAATGCTTTCAATTAAAGAAAACTGGTATCTTGTAAAACATTTTTTAGAAGAATGTAAGAGAAATTTAAGCAAATGTTTTAAAATAAACAGTCTGAATTTAGTTAAGCATAATCCATGTTTAAGCAGGTAGCTATCTTGATGATCAGTGGTACTGAGTACCTGCAGTTCTCATTACAGAGACAACTGAGAAGTAAAATGTGGGTTTCCCCCCAGCCCATTTCATTTCTTTGCTTTCACTTGACAGGAATTACCACTCAGATGAGTGGATGGGCCAGTACAGTTTTCTGCACTGAGTTCCCACTCCCTTCCATTGAAGTTTTTTGTATTAGTTGTGGACTAATATTCTTCCTCTGTACTGCATCTCTAATCCATTTGGTCAGGCTGTTTACTTGAGAGGCATGTTCATTTGCCCAGACAAATGGGTTGGGCAGTGTAGTCAGTAGTAGATCTTGATAAAGATCACCCCCAAAAATATCAAAACAAGTATTTTGTAAAATAAATCTGTAGGGGTTTTATGTGATACCAGTATTTCTCTCACAAAATGGGAAGAGATTGACTCTCAGTGCCAAATGCAGTTATGTAACATTATAGGAAAGACAAGAAACAGTCCTGAAAAGGCCAAATACAGTGCTGGTCTTGGAATGAGGAGTTGGGAAAGTGCAGACCTATCAGTTGCAATTCAGTATTGGGAAATATTCCAGAACAAATAATTAAACTACATATGCGTTCCAAGCAGCTAGCAAGGAATGACAAACCTTATGGATTTTTCAGGTAGAAATAGCATCAAATCAATTCGGCTTCCTCTGCCAAAGAGTAACACACTGTGTGGATAAGAGGATAAAACACAAGTAAATTATGCACTCTTTAAATGTGTTTATGTCAGTTATCATTTTCTGTTCTCACAAACGTGGAAGCATATGTTAATTGAAATTGCTGGAGAGTAGCTGCAGAAACTGGTTGGAAAGATTATGAATGTTCACTGTCAAAATGTTTAACGCACGACTTTTAGATATAAACAGTATTTTCATTAATGTTATGAATAATGGAACACAGTGCAGTCCTGAAATGATTCAAGAACACTAAAAACAAGACAAAATTCAGCCCCAAATTTAGAAAGTTTTGGGCTAAAAACCCAGAAAAATTGACTAAGAACAAATGTAAGTTACTACATTTAGGAATATCAAACTATATGAACAGGGATGTTTACAGTCAGCTAGATAACAGGCCTTCGGGAAAAGGAGTTACTGTGAAATGTCAGCTGAACATGACCAAATCACTATGACCAATCACCAAATTGTGAAAATGCAAAAGCCTATCTAAAATACAGTCTAAACCACATGAAATAATCCCCTGCACTTCTTAGCACTGATGTGTCCTCATCCAGTTTTTGACACTTATTTGTCAGATGTAAAGCAGTCAGGGAGAGTTCAGAGTACAGCAACGAAAGCAAGCAGAAGTTTAAAACTCTAACAAGGCAAGATAAACTCTGCAGAACAAAGGACAAAGGCAAAGATAAAGAGGAAGGAAATTACCTGTTTCCTTTCTGACAGAAAGAGCAAGGAGCTGTAAACTTATATAACATGAAGAAACTTCAGTAAGAGTTCTAATCTAGAACTGAGTTAAAAGCAGTCAGGCTTTTCAAAGTGTTTTGAAGTCACCATCATTGTAGCTTAGTGAAGATGAACTAAATTGATAGCTGCTGGAAATTAAAGATAAGGCTAATCTATTGTGAGGTCTAGTCCATCCTTTTCCTCCTTATGATTCCATCTCTGTGATTCAGTAAGTGTAATTTGTGCTCAGCTGATTCTTTCACATAAATAATTTTGCCTTTGATTGTTCTGTTACTCAGTACGTCTTCAGCATGTGTCACTTAAATGTGATAGAAGTCTAGAAAATAAATACCTCAGAGTCAAAAGAAAAAGTTAGCAAAACCTAATACAAAAGATACATTTAAAAGATATTTTTGAAGAAAGCGTAATCCAGTCATTTTTAGTAGTTACTAAGGATTAGAACTGTTACTAGTTTTTTTTAAAATGCTGTCACATAATATCATATTAACTGTAATTTTAGTTCTTTGGAAAAGTTACTTGATGGTTGTGTTCCCATTATTATTTGATAACTATTCCTGTGTGTATAGGTATAGATATGTAGCATTTTTCTTAATGCCTGTTAAGTTACAAGCAAACCACCTTAGATAAATATTGGGCCATTTGTCTTATGATATTACTGCCATTTTCCTTCATGCTTATATTGTCTTCTGTGTGGACTCCTTTTCCTCTGTCTTTCCTCAGTTCCCAACTCAGCGCACAATGGTTTTGAGGGAACTATTCAGAGATCACACCGGCCTTCATATGAAGAGAAAGTTTGCTTTGTAGCCACTGTTAGGCTAGCTACACCTCAATTTATCAAGGTATGTGCAAAGGAAATTGCGTTTATATAGTTTTTAAATGGACTCTAAATGGAAAAACTTCAGAGAGAATGCACATGACATTTAAAATATTAATGAAAACCATAAGGAATTTCATTATATGAAACTGAAAGTGTCTGTTTCTTCAGATAGGCTAAGTGTTATGCAAAGTATCTAGCAAAGTTGTTATGGTGAATGATAATTCTAAATATAAAATAGTAACATGCAAGAAGTAAATTCGGAAGAAGTCCACAGATAAACAAAATGAAAGATTACATTGAGATTCCACTTTCACTGGAGAAATGATGAATTTTAGTTGAAACTTGGATGTGAATTTTATGTTGCTGATGGTCTTGCTGCAGTTTGACACAAGTAAATCTGGGAGGCTTAGTGAAAGCTTACATTATGTGTCAGTAAAGAAGAGTTGGATATGAGGTAATAGAAATCTTTTGTTTCAGTGCAGTTAGTTAGTAACTCAGTTATTAGAACATTTTGTTTTAACTACTAATGTAAAATGTGAAGGTATCTTTCCAAGTTTAGAATTAGATGCATGTGAAATGTGTAGATCACTAAATATAATCCTGTTTCTCAACAAAATCCATCAGAATAAATACTCAGGATACAGTACAGTAGAGTCTGTGATTATGATTCAGATTGTATGTTTTATACAAATGTATGATTCAAGCCACACAGGATAGTCAACTATCTAACATTGGTTCTTGCAATTCAGTAATAAAGTAATGCCATGAAATGTATGTGTCTCATTGTTGGGCCCAGCTGTTTTCTGTAATATAAGAACTAGACATTTAAAGATTCTGCCTCTAAGTTTGAAACACTGATGTCTTAAGCTGAAGACTGTTCATGGTAGCTTCTGATAACATGGCTTACATACTGTGCACTTCAAAAGCATAATAAGGAGCCTGTGGAGGAATCATATAAATTTCTTTAGTTCCGTCAGGCTGAATAGGAATTGTTTTTCTCCAGACACTATGCCAGAGAAAGCTTATTATTTATTTTTCCTGAAGCAGGTGTCAATAATGTTCTTCCATTATGCCTACAGTTGGTAGAGAAGTTAAATGTGGGATTTTTGCTTCATGAAAAAAGACTGACATTTGCAAATACTTTTGTATTTTAAAGTTTGACAGTTTATAGTAAAACTTCTATGCGTCCTACTTCTGGAAGCTGAGGAACATCCATTTATCATCTTCAGGTCTCTCAGTCTCCTGTGGGCTGAAGCCTTATAGATTATACTCTGGCCAGTGTCTCGTTCCTGTGAACCTCTGAACCCTTAGTGCCTAAGGAAGCTTTCAGTGCTGTTCATCTGGGAAATCTTGTGAAGAAGACTAACATTAGAGTGAAGACTTAATCTGGCAATACCTGTTTATACTCTTCTGATACCTTCTGTCATTAGCAAGGCTAGCATTGATTATGCTCTAGCAAATAAGTGTACGTCAGAAACTTTACCATCTCGGTAACTTCACTAATAGATGCATGATGCAGCCAGTAATGAGATGTGTATTTTAGTACTTGATTGCCTTTTGTTGAAGGTAGAATCTTCCTTCTCATCTGTCAGTTAATCTCTTTATTTCAAATGGTATATATTTCTGGATTTTTTCCCCCCCCTAAAATGTGATTTCTCAAGGATATCCAGTGCTTTTTTCACCTTTAAAGGTCACATTTTTAGTTTATGCTTATGACCCCGCCTCTTTTGTAACAAAATGTGCCACAAATTTTGCTCCCCAGTGAAGGCATTTAGTTCTACACATTCTTTAAAACATTTGTCTTGCATTTTGGCTGGGTGATGATTGAATCCTATCAAGAAGGCAGGATTAATCCAGCCAAAAGGATTCTACCAGAATACTTTTTGTTACAAATGAAAGTCCTTTCTTTATAGATGCCTTGTTGACAACTTCAACAAGATACTTTGTTGAACAAGCTGGCCTCTGCCCAGGGATATTTTACAGTGGAATATCTGCAAATCATTAATATAAATGCATTGAGTAATTGGATAGTAACCTGCTGCCAATTCCTCTCTAAGAATGATGCTTTTACTGTGATTTTACTGCTTGCATTTCAGTGATTTTTACTTTTGTTTTGACTTGTACCAAAATAATTAGATTAAAAGAAACAACAAATCAAATATCTCAAGGATATACTCTTGCTGTCATTTATTTTGCTTTACTGTGACTGGTGCTTTATTAAATGCTGTAATTTTAGGAAAGTAGAGGAGCTTTGGGTTTTAAGGATGGTTTCAGGTTTGAAAGTAAAGTCTTGCTCACTGGAATTCATATCAAGAGTCATAAATCTGTGCCCAGAGAGGTTTTGTTCATTGCCTCCATCTGATTCATCCATCACTCCATCACTTTCTAAGTCGTTGTCTTTAGATTTTACAGCAGTGAAGGTGAAGAGGAAAACATTGCCTAGATATGTTCACTGTTTCCTTTCATAGAAAGAAAACTTAGAAATAGCTATTTAAAAACTGCAAAATATCCACTTAAACTCTTTGCATTATAACCTGAAAGAATAAAAAGCAAGGTGGCCCCTTTGCAGAAACAAGTTAGTCGTCTTCTGTACTTTTCCTCAGGACTGCTTTAGTTATAGATGTTTGCAGAGCACAGCGTGCCTGTCTATCCACACCTGTCATGAATATTATGTCAGTGCAGCAGCTTCCATATTCCAGTCTTTGGGAAACTCTTGTAGTGTCTGATCATCAGTAGATTCTACTGTGTTCCTGGCAATGGGAATAGCATTGCAAGGTCCTACAAATGACAAACGTGTGCAGGTGTCCAAAAAAAGAAAGATTTACTGATCTCTAATTTTACTGTAATTCTTTGAGGGGTATATTTTTATGTGTGCATGTATTCCATCATCCGTCTTCCTTCTTGTAAGGCGGAGTTTGCAAAAGAATCAACTGGCTTGGGATATGAGGTTTTGTTACTGTCTCTGCATGAGGCACAGTACTTGGTGGGGCATCTGTATCTCTGGAAGGGGACAGTAGAAATTGTCTGACATGCATTGATATGTTTGATTGGAATATGTTTAGAACAATATACAGAATACCTTGAGGTTTTGTTGTAATAGCAGCAATACAACCATTCTTACTTTTTATGTGTTCTAAACATAGTGTTATTTGTAGTATGTGCCTGTGCCTTCAAAGAGATTTAGAATGCTCTGTATTCACTGAAAAGGGAAGAATCCTATTCCTAAACTGAAAATAACGTGGCCATCTTACTAATGTTTTTAGCAATTATAAACTTAGACTGTAATCAGAGTGTCTGGTGGGAGTGTTTCATCTCTTCTTTTGCATGTTACAATTTAAAAGCATAACTGCAGGAACTATTGATTTCTGCTTGTAGTACTGTGCAGATACTGATCTTGAGTTTAATCTTGTGCCATGGATAGTCCATTTAAATCAACCGAATGTCAGCCTGGCACAACTGAGATGAGATTCTGCCTCAGTACTGTGTGTCTAAACAAGCTAAAACAATGAAGCTGTTTAAAATAAAATAACTATTGTGGAGTTATCTAACTTTAGGTAAGTCTGAATTTTGAAAGAGTTTATGAATTAGAATAGAGCAGTTTTGAGAGAGATTTTTATTTTTTTACTTTTTAGGAAATGTGCACTGTTGAAGAACCAAACGAAGAGTTCACATCTAGACATAGCTTAGAATGGAAGTTCCTATTCTTGGATCACAGGTGCAATTCCTTCTATGTATAGCAGCAATATTAGCTGAATCACAGTGGTGGCTGTAATATCTGGAGTTCACTAATCAGCATTAACTACTCAGAGTTTGTGATGGGTTTAATTTTTAATTTTTTTGAGAGCACATACTATAAACAAGAAAGCTTATATAATTAAATAATTTATTTTGGTTTTTTTTTTGTGTGTGTGTGTGAAAATAAAATGACATTAATTTTTTTTTATTAATTAGGGCACCTCCCATAATAGGTTATCTTCCATTTGAAGTTTTGGGAACATCAGGCTATGATTATTATCATGTGGATGATCTAGATAATTTGGCAAAATGTCACGAACATTGTGAGTACAACTAGAGTTGCTAAATCAAGCAAGTTTGTTGAATTGTACGGCTGTTCTGGTGAAATTTTGTGATATATTTGAGAAATGTGTTATTATTCCTGTTCATTTGACATTATTGTACTGCTGATCTTTATCGATATTTTTCCTTTTGATTCAGAAGTACAAAACAGATTTAACTTTCTTATTACTCCAGGGTTTCATTGTGGTAAATTGGAATTCACAGCTCTATGACTAATACTTATTCAGTTCTTCCAATAGTATTTAAAAGGCTCTATAATGTTTAATAAGTGGAAAAAATTGTTTAAACATGTAATAGTATAAGGTTTCTGTTCAGCTATGTTTTTCTTCATAAACCTATATTTAAATTCCTTGCACATAAATTTTTCACAGTATGTAAAAAGCCTCACAAAAATGGTAGTTTGAGTTCTACAATTCTCTGAAAAATGCAGCTTACATTTTTTTTTTGTAGAAAGTTTTAAACTGGTTCTTAGTCATTGTGATTATACTGTATTTAGAAATGGGTTTGGGCCATATGAACCTGGGAAGTAATGGGTTTTTTTTATGTAATTGGAATATTTACACCCTGGAAAAACAGTGAACTTTATTTTTCATTTTTATAGTAATGCAATATGGGAAAGGGAAGTCATGTTACTACAGATTCCTTACAAAGGGACAACAATGGATTTGGCTGCAAACACATTACTATATCACGTATCACCAGTGGAATTCCAGGCCAGAGTTTATTGTCTGTACGCACACTGTTGTAAGGTAGGTTGTTTTTAAAAAATCTGTATTAGAGAAATTCTACTGGCATGGGAGCTGTATTGCTGGTATGTTTTGGAGGTAGAGAAATCATAGCTGTTTCAAGAACCATTGTAAAATTTCCTGAGTTACTTTATACAGGGAGGGTAGCTTTGAGGAGTTTGTTTTTTGAGGTATATTTTTTAAACCATCCAGCAATATTGTAGTCATACATAGTTTGTTCTTCTAGTTATGCAGAAGTTAGAGCGGAAAGAAGACGAGAACTTGGTATTGAGGAGTCTCTTCCAGAGATAACAGCAGATAAAGTAAGTGTTTTATATAATTTTATTTTACTTCATTCATACCAAAAATAATATACAAGCAAATAGAGCAGCAAAAAGTGTTTTGTTGCATTTGTCCCAAAATAGTTATTTGATCTCTAAATAATATGACTGTTTAAAATGATCAAGGAAGTCTAGAAAGAGTTTTTGTTTAACCGTACTCTATCTGTAACACCCTCTTTTCAGGAGTTAATGTGCATGTAGTTATAACTTGGTAACACCCTTAAGTTCTTATTGAGATCTGATTTCTGAGGAGTTAGATTAATAAATAAATGTTATCCATTACTGAAAGTACCATAATCTGAAAAACTGAGGTCAACACACAAAGGTGGCTTAAAAGACTTCACAAGAGGAAAGCAGGAGCTGTACCATGTTTGTGACTCTGGCCCACTTCTTAGAAGTATACAAAACTCATTTTGAATTAATGTCCTTGGAAGCTCAGTGAGTCTTAGATAAGCGAGCTTGTGCAGATGCTCTGTCATGTTTTACTCTGACAGTTCAGAAATGTTTTCCCTTGGCAGTTTAGCAAGTTTCATCTGTCATTGGAATGAACTCATCCTTTCTTAAAAGAATAGACAGTTCACTCATTACACTGTTGTTCAGAGTTGCTAGAGAAGGAGGTCAGCTCAGTAGTCAGTCTGTGGCCTCTGCCTGTATGCATTTGGATTTCTAGGCTTATATGGCTTTTGTTTCCAAGGATAAAAGCTACAAATGGAAAGTGAGCTTACAGCCATCAAACAGGCCACTACTGCTGCATGGTCACCTGTGTAAGGGGGTTGATTCAAACAGCATGGTCTTAGATATTTTCCAGCAGAAATATACATTGTGTGCCAAATCAGGTAAATAATTTTTGTTTGTGTGTGTCTCTTCAGAGTCAGGACTCTGGGTCTGACAATCACATAAACACAGTGAGTCTCAAAGAAGCACTGGAAAGGTTTGATACCAGCCCCACACCTTCTGCTTCCTCCAGGAGTTCAAGAAAATCTTCACATACTGCAGTATCAGATCATTCATGTAAGCACCAACTGTTGAAAATGGAATTGCCTTCCTACTGAAGACTTTCTTTGCTTAATTTTATTAAATACATAACTAGCAGCTAATGATTTGTGAAAAGTGTGCAAGGGAAAATGTCTTTTGATTGTTCAGAGATCTGCAGACAACTCTGCAAAAGACGTTTAAAAGTACAATATCAGATACTGAAACACCCTATTCCAATCCATCAGATTGCACTATTTTTGGATAGTCAGGGTAAAAAAAGAGGCCAAGCCTTAAGAGGTTTTTTTTTTTATTCATTGAATATGTGATTTGATTATTACATTACAGAATTGAGATTTCTATTAACGTCTCTCTTTCTGTTCTAACTCAACATTGTCAGCAACACCAACTAAAATGACAGTGGACACTAGCACTCCTCCAAGGCAAAGCTTATCTGGTCATGAAAAGACTGCACAAAGAAGATCATCTCTGAGCAGTCAGGTAAATTCAGAGAAAAATTTTTTACTTAAATGGTGTAGGTCACCTTTAAAAGCTATTGTTAAATTCATACAATTTTTGTTTTATTTCTTCTGAAAGCACGTATTTTAAACTGTAAGAGTTTCACTTGGAATACATGACTCTCAGAATTCCATTATCAATATGCAGCTTTGGTATACTAGATTTAAGGGAATACAATAAGCACATCCGAATTTAGTTTTTGGCCGTGAGGATTTGCAAGATTGTGTATAAATCTTTGCTTTTGCTCACACATAACTTTTCTATGATTCTGCATTTTTAAAATACACATGCATACATATATATATATATATATATATATAAAAATTTCCAACATAGTGCTGTGTG
The DNA here is from genome assembly GCA_013396755.1 of Sclerurus mexicanus. Classification (NCBI taxonomy): domain Eukaryota; kingdom Metazoa; phylum Chordata; class Aves; order Passeriformes; family Furnariidae; genus Sclerurus; species Sclerurus mexicanus. The sequence continues at coordinate 795,646 of VWZF01006501.1, read as the reverse complement.
TGTGGCTATAGAGAATTCATACAAATTTATGACTCTTAAGAATATTAGTGAATACTTTCATATACTTTTTGGAATCTTGAGAGCTTTAGAAAATGCCATGCTTCATGTACTTGGTGCTCATTTTCCCGTTGAACTAATACATTCACTTCAAAAACAGAATGCTTATTAAAATATATATTTTTAAAAAATGTTAATGTAAGAGTAAATAAAATATGTCAACTTCCAAACCTGTTGAAAAAATTTTTCCCTTACTGTAATTAAGACTTTGAAAACATTTATAATTGTAATTTCTGTTTTCTGCCTACTTTTATATACTTGTAGTAGTGGAAACATATATATTATATTTAGATAATCAATTGCTCGTCTTAATTCTCTAATATTTAAGGTTAGGTATTTCAGGAAAAAGTTTACTAGTTTTTATGATATGTGCATATGATTTTATACTATGTTTTTATGCTATCTTTTCATATGGTTTACACTCTATGTAAAGAAATACTTCATGTCAAGTATGAATTTCATTCTCTTATAATTATGGGACAATTTTTTTTAATCCTAGTCTTTAAGCTCACAGTCTCTTGGACAACCAGTAGCACAGCAAGCGGTATCTCAGCCTGCAACTTTACAACTCCAGTCTGGCATGACCCAGGTATGGGTTAACTTGGTTTATTCTTTGTTATTTTTTTGAACAGTCTTGTTCTCCTAGAGAACAGTATTCTCCTGAAGAAACTGGTTACTTGTAGCTTGGATGCATGCACTGTTCACTGGGTAAAAAATTGGCTGGATGGCCAGGCCCAGAGAGTGGTGATGAATGGAGTTAAATCCAGCTGGTAGCTGGTCACCAGTGGTGTTCTCCAGGCCTCAGCATTAGGGCCAGTCCTGTTTAACATCTTTAATGATGATCTGATTGAGGGGCTCGAGGGCACCATCAAGTGGTTTGCAGATGATACCAAGTTGTGCAGGAGTGTTGATCCGCTGGAGGGCAGGAAGGCTCTGCAGAGGGATCTGAACAGGCTGGATCAGTGGGCTGAGGCCAGTGTGTGAGGTTCACCAAGGCCAGGTGCCAGGTCCTGCACCTGGGTCTCGACAACCCCCTGCAGTGCTACAGGCTGGGGGAAGAGTGGCTGGAAAGCTGCCCAGCAGAAAAGGACCTGTGGGTGCTGGTTGACAGCTGCTGAAAATGAGCCAGCAGTGTGCCCAGGGTGGCCAAGAAGGCCAGTGACATCCTGGGTTGTATCAGAAATAGTGTGGCCAGCAGGACCAGGGCAGTGTACTCTGCACTGTTGAGGCTGCACCTTGAGTGCTGTGTTCAGTTCTGGGCCCCTCACTTCAAGAAAGACATTGAGGTGCTGGAGCATGTCATTTTTGCTCAGCTTTTAATTACTTCATTGCACTACAGCCTGTGTTTCAGTTTTCAGCTCAATTAGGAGCTATGCAACATCTAAAGGACCAGCTAGAGCAAAGAACACGCATGATAGAGGCAAATATTCATCGGCAGCAGGAAGAGTTGCGTAAGATTCAAGAGCAGCTTCAAATTGTTCATGGTCAAGGACTCCAGGTGAGTTAGTGTAACGCTTACATGTTTCATCTGTAGAGAATTTAGGCATCTCAAATGAGCCTTGGGCACTTAATTCCATAGTGTGATCCTCCATATCCCCTGTTAGCTGCCATCTGAGCCTAATATGCCTAAAATCCATAGTATGTGAAGCTACTGTTCCAGAGGTACCTGACATGTTGCTTCTCAATACATCTGGGAGTGCCCCAGCGTATCTTTTCAGTGTTGAGCAGCTCAAGCCTAGCTTATGCCTTAATCTAAATGTAAAAGGGTACAGTTGTTAATTCTTGGAAAGTTTTGCAGCCCTTAGAATATTAATCCAAAATCTGCAAAATAAGTATCTATTTCCTCTTTTAGCTTGCGGCTGTTAAATTCATGGGTTTTGTCTCTTTAACTGTCCTAACTATCAGGCTGAATAGTTCTACTTTGCATGGTAAAGTTGAAGTAGTTACTGAACCAGAAAAAACAGAAGTCTAGAGGATTCATTGCTCAGTCTAGCAGCTAACTACCTGATTTCCAATTTATTTTTTTTTTTAGCCAATATATATTTTTCTAATTTTGTCATTCTCTTTTCAGCAGCTGTGTTTAGGAGAAAAGAATGACCCAACTGGGTTTTTCTCAGTTAAAAGAAGAGCCCAACCAAAAAATTATCACCTCAAACTAAGATACATTTTAAGGAAATAATAGAAATATTTTCAGTGTGGATTATGACTAAAGAGTAGAAAAAAAATACGTCCTGGAAGTATTAAGTATGTTGCTTAAATTCTGAGAATTGAAAGAGTAGGAGTTTCTGGCATGTGCCATTTTCAGTGTTCTCTGAGGTCTAATGTAAGCCTTACAGCAGTAGACTGCCTTAGTGATGTCTCAAAAGGAGAGATTCACAGCTCTCTTTCCATGCAGTGTGGCGGGACCTTGTTCAGGAATGTGGAAACTAGAGAAAATACTTAATTCTGTACTTTCTATCTTGTTGTAGTCTTGGGCCTCGCTTTTGGTAAAGAACCAAATATTTTTGTGCTGAATTCCATTTATTACAACTGTATTGGAAAGTTCAGTATAATCATAATTTCCTGGTTGTCAATGAAGATTGCGTTCTTGGTGCTATGCCTGGATCTATTGATTCAGGGATTTTCTTCATTTGAATTAGTGTCACTGCTGAACCTCCTACAAATGCAAATGTGATCTCCAGTACATTTTGTCTTTAGATACTTGTAGACTACATTATCAGTCAGTCTCTAAATGGTACTTCTTTAAGAACAAATATTGAACCTCAATATTTAGAACTCTAGAAATCAGGATTCTGATTCTTATCCATTAGAGCAGAGTCTCTCAATACTGACCCTATAATTTGTGGAATTTTTTAAGATGTTCTTGCAGCAGTCAGCTTCTGGACTCAACTTTGGTTCTGTGCAGCTTCCTTCTGGAAATTCTTCAACTGTTCAGCAGCTTACGCCAATAAACATGCAAGGTCAAGTTGTTCAGACTAATCAGACTCAAAGTGGAATGAACACAGGCCATATAAGTACTCCACACATGATACAGCAGCAGCCTTTGCAGAGTACTGCAACACAGGTAAAATTCTCATTATTGATTTTGCTGGATAGAATATATGCTCAAAACCACAGCTGAAACACAACCCTGACATTCCTCTCTCAACTTTCTTTTGAACGATGTTTGTTGAGTCATTAATTTCTTCACATTTCAAGCTTTACAATTGAAATTAATTTCTGTTCTTGATAATGCAATTTCAGATTGTTTTTATTTCAAGACTCAGGCATGTAAATAATTAATAACAAGTAGCTTTTTTGAAAGCCCAGTATCAAGAAAACTTTTAGCTTGATATTTTTTGAATGTCTGTGAAATTTTTTGTGACAGAACACATAACATGAGAAGCCTGTTCTTCATGCTGAACAGCTGTATTTGGGTTTGACCATTATGTGTATGGAGGCTCCTTATATATCTGATCTCTGTGGTCGCCTTCCTCACTACCCTTGACCACGTTCCATACTTTCTTTTTGAGATTTGTGAAGAGGCAGACTAGTGGACAGTATTACCATCTCAAGAGGAAACTAGTTCCAAACTTTCAAAGTCAGAAATTGCTTGACATTTTAGTCTTAGGTCGGACACATAGAGAAGTGATAAGATATCTTGATGGTCCTGTGCAGAGCCAGGAGTTGGACTTGATGGCCCTTGTGGGTCCCTTCCAGTTCAGTGTATTCTGTGAATAAACAGTATGCAAGTAGCTGAAAAACCTAGGGAAAAAACCCCAAATACCTGAACAGGAGAAGAGGTTTACTGTAAGACACTCAAATGTCCAAGGTCCAGTCCTACTTCCAAATGCTCTGTCAGTAGAAATACATGGGTACTTTAAGAATGAATTTGAATAGAAAAAAACACTGGCAGTTGTGAAGTATGGCCAGTGACAATGAGGACAGCTACAGTAAGAAAGACAGCTTAGTAAGGGGTCTAAGTAAGTAGACAGCTGGCTATTTTCAACTTACTATCCCAAAATTTCTTTCCAGCATAATCAACAAAATGTACTTAGTGGACACAATCAACAGTCTTCTGTTGCCAGTCAGTCACAGAACACAGTCTCAGCACCTTTGTATAACACTATGGTGATTTCTCAGCCAACAACAGGAAATGTGGTCCAAGTTCCTTCTAGCTTACCACAGAACAACAACCAGAACGCTGCTGCCGTAACCACTTTTACACAGGACAGACAAATCAGGTAAATCTTCAAGATGACTTGCTGTAATGGTATACTTATGTAGCTGAATCATACACAAAAGAAACTAAAGTAGCATTAAAAAATAATGTGATTTGTGTTTTAACTATATAGATACAACTCTGAAACTAAACTTTGCCCAAAATAATGTTTGCAGGCTTATCAAAACCCATATTGTTACAGCAAAGTATGACTTTGAGAAATATTTTTTTTTTCCTAAAAGGATTCCAAATGTCTTTTTCTATTAACAGATTTTCTCAAGGTCAGCAACTTGTAACAAAACTTGTCACGGCCCCAGTCGCATGTGGAGCAGTAATGGTACCAAGTACTATGTTTATGGGACAGGTGGTGACAGCTTATCCCACTTTTGCTGCCCAACAGCAGCAGACACAGACTTTGTCAATAACGCAACAGCAGCAGCAGCAAAGTCAGCAAGATCATCAGCAGCAGCTCACCACAGTTCAACAACCAGCTCAGTCACAGCTGACCCAGCACCCCCAGCAGTTCCTACAGGTAATAAATGGAGAGTTCTCTACAAATTTTTCCAAATCCTGACACTTTTAGCATTCCTAGGTTATCCTTGGGGTGCTTTACCTGAAAACAGAGTACTTAAAGTAGTAACCTGTGAATAAGCCTGATGGATGAGGTGAGTTTAATCTGTAGCTATTTCCTAAACTCCTGTTACTTAAAGAAGAGGTGGTCTTTCCTGCAGTTTCACTCCATGCATTATCCTATCCTATATATTTTTTTGAGTTGCTGCTTTTAATTGAGCATGGGATGAAAAACCAGATGTTTCCCTTTAAAACAGCTTGTATTTTCTTTGCATTCACATATTAATGCAATAAGGTATGAGAGATGATGGTCTGGAAAGCAGCACACAGCCTAAAGCAAGACATGTCCCAGTAACAAGAGACATGAACATCTGTCTAGGCTACAGGGGAAGCTGAGCAGCAAGTAACCTTGTAAGCAAGAGAGTAGGGAAGAGAAGGAAGTCAAAACCCAAGGAGTCTAGAACTAGAAAATCTCAAAAAGAAATTGAAAGAAAAGAAAGTAGAAGGAATTGAAGGGGAAATCTGATGCTGTTTGTTGTTTCCATTTAATTGCTGGCACATAACTCACCCTGTAGCTGGTGTTAGTGAGGGAGGTGTAGTAGTGGCTGAAGCAGTGAGGGGAAGTGCCTCCAAGAAGACATGGGTTCAAAAATCTTAATTTTGCCTCCTCCACAGGAAGGTAAAGTCCATGTAAATGTAGCTTGTGCACAATATTAATGTTCTTTTAACTACTTTGGAAAAGTCAAATTATTTTTCTTTTTTTGCCATTTATACATATTCAGTAAATCTTATTTTTGCATGTGTTCCTTACTATGTGTGGTCTCCCATTTGCACTAAATTTGGGGTCGTGTGTATAAGTGGAATATACACAAATGCAGTAAGTAATTGTAGGCTTTACTTACCTTTATGTGCACAAGGAATTAATACAGTTCTGTTTAGGACTGAGTAAAATTTGCTTTCACTAGGTCGCTGACAGAAAATATTAACTTGTTGAAAAAAATCTTTCATGGGAACCTACCAATTTCAGCCATGCATCAAGGCAAATGCTTTTCAGCTGCAGGCTGATTCTCAACAAGAGATCCAAAGAATCTTTAATAGTAACTTTAATACAACCTATTAAAGTATTAGAATTTGAAGTGAAGCAATTACTTCTGCTCCCTGAGGCTTCTTACGGTGTAATTCTGTAGGTGGAGCAGTCGATGTAGTTGACTTTCTGCTGCAGAATGTTTCAGGGTTGAAATGACATAGTGTATTTGTATCCCTCCTTTATTGCTTTTCTTCAGTAACCATACTTTTTTTCTGTTCTAAGAAGAGTAATATTAAAACAAAGTACCATTTTCAGTAGTAAAAAATTTCTGTCAAAGGGGATGTTTGGGTCTGCAAATGCAGCATCTTTTTTGACTCCGTATTTTGTCTGTGGGGAGTAAATGTGATCTGTGCCAAGTCATGCACTGTTGTTTCATTTGACTGCAAAGACAGTTACCTGCACTTACGCAAATAGATTCCTTAAGCCTTGCTGTGTTCTTCTGGTTTGAAATGGAGACAAATTGCTGTGTGTTGCTACCCATCATCATAGGAAATTACAAAGACCAGTTACAGCTGCATTATTAATTGGTCAAATGCTCTGATTAAATTTATTAGTTTGAACTACTCTTTGCATGGTTGGCTCAACTTAACTGACCAAATCTGAAGTTTATTTTGATTGAACTCTTATGAAAAGTTAAAAAGCAGCTAGGCTAGTATTTCTCAGTGCAGCAGGAAAAGTAATCTTTTTCTATTTCCATGTTTTAGACATCCAGGTTACTTCATGGAAATCAGTCAGCTCAGCTTATCCTCTCTGCTGCTTTCCCACTACAGCAAAGCACTTTTACTCAGTCCCACCACCAGCAGCATCAGTCTCAACAGCAGCAACTGTCACGACACAGAACTGACAAGATGACTGACCCTTCCAAAGTTCAGCCACAGTAGTGCGGAGCTCTGCCTCTTTTTGAAGCAATCTGCCAGGAGGGGCTGCTCCCAAACAGTTGCACTGAAGCTACAGGGGTAGCAGTTTGAAGGCTTTCTAACACCACGGTGTTGAGATCTGCTGCTTACTTCTGGAATCTGTTAAGAAAAGCCACAAGATAATGATGGGGACATGGCCAACTTTGAGAGTTGCCCCAGTTTCTGTGTTCTAAAGGATTTGCTGCCATGTTTTAATTTGTCCAGGTGAAATCTCCAAATGTGACTGAAATGAGTGATGCTGAAACTATTGGTATTTTTATCAATCCTATACATTTTTAAAGTATTAAAATGGACATGGAGCAATTGTTTGAATTAGCAGAAAAAAATGCCAGGAATATAGTCCAAAAACCATCTAATTTTTTTTCAGATGATTATGGGACAGTAAATATTTTGAAAATGTTGTGTGAAATCCAGTTCTCTGTTGTACAGATGCTGTAAAATATTGTGTATATGTCTGCATAAAAGGAGAAAGAGCAAAATATTTTATATGATGCATGAAAATGTAATCTGTTATTTGTAGGTTTGAATATGTTTCCCTAAAATCTCACGCCATACTCAGACTAATGTTCTCCTCTGTTCTACCCTTTTGTTTACAACATGATGCATCATTATTTTCACCCTTAATGTGGGCACAAGTCTCTTGTTTGTGCTTTGTCTGTGATGTCAGGGTTTGTTCAGTGAGATACAGTGTGTTGGTTAGTTGACTTCTTGAAGTTAAATTATTGATGAAGCTGTTTGAACTGGTGATCATGCATCAGGGTTCAGGACATTCAGATTCATGAATATCATCCATCATTTCATAATGAATTCATCGTTTTATTTCAAAAATAGGAATTTGCACTGCTTTCTTGCAGATGGTTTGGAATTTTATTCCCCAAAGCTATCTTTTGATATAGTTCATAGTTGGAAATATTTATGTAAAAGGTTTAAAAAAAACGACAGTAATTTTCAAGAATGTTTCAGTTATAGGAGTAATTTGCACAAAAATATATTTACATTTAATAACCTTTTGGGCACTTTTTAACCACTTTCTCTGTGGTGAGAATTGTAACTTGTTAAAACATGTTGGAATCTTTTTATTCTCCTTCAAAAATTAGTCAGAACTAATTCAGGGTCATTTTAACAACAACAACAAAACCCATAGTGCCTTGATTTTAATTCAGGTGATAATGTTGAACATCTTGAATTACAATGTCTTGAATCTGTAACCATTTTCAATTTTGAAGTCTTAGCACATTGTCAACCAAACTTGTGTATCTACTTCATAGATATTTCTGTATTGTGTTAATTTTAACAATGGTCTGAGTTTAGACCATGAATATTTTTGACTGGTACTCCCCCTCAGACAGTAGCCGGAAATAGAGAAGTCTCAAAAAATCTCAGACCTTTATCATAATACTCTTAAAAAATAATAATTAAAGAAAAACAGCCTAAAAGTACAGGAAGAGGAATAATAAGATGATTTTTTAAAATCATTTTCAAAGCATTTGAAGTATGTCTTGGGGGAGATCATGACTGCATTTAACACTACCAGGCTATTGATTTAAGAGATATCACTGAACTAAGACTTCAGAAGGCAACTTCACTTTATAAAGAAAATAAAAAGTTCCAACAGATACGATGTGCTATTTAAGTAAATGTTGGTAGGTTTTTAAGGTACTAGTTTGTGGAAACCAGAACTTCAGAGGAAAAGGAATAAATGCTGATAGATCTGATAATTTAAAACAAAAAAACCCAACAGTAAAAGCAGTTAACGTTAGTACTAGGGAGAGAAAGCTGGATTAATCTTGAATACTGAAGAGGAGTTGAATGAATGTAACCAAATGGTGATGGTCCATTTTGTACTGTGGAACAGTTTGATTGTATTACTGGATGAACCAAACCCGCAGGAGGTTATACCAGTTTAGCCAAGCCTTTGATGCCGTTGGTTATGTTTTGGGGCTAACCTTTGCCTCTGCACGTGTCCCAGCATTAGATCTTTGTTATTGCCCAGTCATAAGCAAACATTTGGCACCAAAAAGCCAAGTAGTGAGCAAGGAAGGAGAGCGTGAGAAACAGAGTACCAAAGAGAATCAGATTGCTCTCTGCTCCAAGAAGCCTATTGCAACCTGGAGCAAGGAACAGATGCCAATACCAAACATAGCAAGAAACGCTTCACCTTCTTTAAAGGGATTTCTGGCATTCTTCAGACTGGGATAATTGTCAAAGACCTGTTTCTGAAAAGTTCTATGTAAAGAAATCTTGCCTTGCTCTGCTATCCCTACCACTCCATTCCACCTCTATCTATATGAAGCTGCGTTGACTAGAGAGGTCTGTGCTATCAGTTCTTTGCCTAATGGAAATAGGTTAGATACAAATTTTTTTAACCAATTACAATAAAAATATAGCACTAAAAAGAAAACTGGGAGAGCTTTAATAGTACTGTTAGAACTACTGGATAGTGGTAAAATAGATGTATTCAGCTATTACACTGAGAATTACAGAAATCAGAGATACCAGCCAGACGGTTAATGATGCAGCTTTTTATATAAAGCTTTGTTTAAATTTCTCTTACCGTTTTCCCCTTCCCAAATACTCTGGTGTGCTGCTATAGGTCTGTTGGTAAAAAGGCTAAACTAGGAGAGAGAGAAATTAGATGATAGGGTAGTGTGGCTGCTGAAAGAGAACTACAGAAATGTATGCTTTGATCAAGAAGCTTTTTGTAACCTCAGAGAGAGGTCATTCAATTACAGAACTACCAGCTAGCAGAGAAAGAATAGAAGATGGGGAAATTCAAAGAAACTGGAAAAATGTAGCACACGTTTGAAAAATTCCTGACATGAATCAGGCAAATATTTTGCAAAAGCAACTCTGTAGAACTTAGTCCAGATTGTGTGCAAGTATGCAGATGCTTTGTTTCACAGGCAGTGACTAAAAAGTGTGTATTTAATGGGTCTGCAGCTTCCCCTGTTACTGAATCAATTGCTGAACTGTCCTTGAGTTTTAGTAAGAAGAGGACCAGGCTATTGGCTCTTTCTTAATCAGCCTTTTGCTTCTGCCCAACTCATTTACTACAGTCATAGACTTACTTTCAACATCCTGATAAGTAGCACGATGATGAATGCTGTAATGCTGCAGGTTCTGGAGCGGAAACGTTACAGAACGACTCTGACAGAAAGGAAGGAATCTCTTAAGGGGAGGATTGTATTTATGAAGAAATGGGCTGGTGATACATAATGGAGTGAAAAGGATGACGTAGTTGCATGGAGTTCAGGAGACAGACATTGTTTGCCTGCAATGGGTAAGGATTTGAAGAAAAGTGTCTAGGATAACTTCAGAGAAAAAAGAATATAGCTATTTTTATATTATATTTAATATATATTATATTTGTATATAAATATGAAAGGATTCTAGTAGGAGCTCTCCATATGCCTTCCACTTCATCCAGAGGGTTTACCTTCTGCACTATGGTTTCAGTGTGTCACCACCTTCTGTGGGCATCTTGCCTACTGCCAAACACCAAAATTAGTAACCCATTATCCTTACAAGAGATAGGTTTCATTTCAGCTTTATGTAAAAATGAATAAAGATATATCAGGCAGTTTTTCACAGGAAAAAGAAATTCTCTTAAGACTCAAATATTGCACTTTCTCTTTTTTTTTCTTTTTTTTTTTTTTTTGAGTAATAACAAGCACTTTACTGAAAAGACTTTGGAAAACAGTTTATTTCTTTAGTCAATGAAACTGTTAAAAAGGGGGGGGCATCGAGGAATAATGCATAGAACTGTCAAGAGGGACATTTCTGGAAAATGTTTCTTTAATATGGTGATCCTTTGAGGCTTAAAGTGCAGGATTAAAAAGGCTTCTAAAACTGGTTGCCTTTGTGTTTTACACGGCCAGGGGAAGGGATTAAAGATGATAGCTTCCTTGAAAGGAGGCTTTTTAAGATGCACAGTTGCCTATGAGAGAATCATCTGGAGGCTCATTTGCCCGCTCAAGTGTCCCTTAGGATTATAATTTGTGTGAAAATGTTCTAAAGGTTTAAAGATGTGGCCTTTTTCAGATGTTAAAGTTGATTCAAGAACCATTTCTATTTTCAGAGATTTAACCCAGGTATTGTTATGAGTGTTTTAAACGTCACGGCATCGGGAGATGTCAAACATGTCAGATTCATAAGCTTCTCTATTTGAAATAATTATTAAAATTAGATACACAGTCAGAGGGCTGGAAAATGGTTATTTTGATTAAAAGGGAAAAGAGACTAGTTTTAATAATTAACCTTTTATTTTTTTACTTATCCCTGGTGGAAAAAGTTGAAGAGAATTAAATTAATTTGGATTAAAAAAGACATATTTAGTCAAATCATAGTAGGTAAGACAACTGTGAAAGAACATTTGAAATTGTCTTGGTTGTCCATGAGACTGGATAGTTGCTTTTTCACTATCATGATTTTTAACACTACATTCCTTGTCTTTTTCTTTTTTTTTTTTAAGCAGGTGATTTTAAGCTCTATGATACTTCATGCTATGCCATCTGCATGAATTTTGCCAGCGTGATATGCTATATTCAAAGAAAGTATACCTAAGTAAAAAGGAAAGGGAGGGGGGGAACAAAACACTGTGTCTGAAAAAAATACTGTATGGCCTAATACAGAGACCCCAGCTATGACTGAGAGATGCTGCATTAATAGACAATCAATCAATGGGTAATTATTTATGAAACACTTTTGGGAATGGTCTTAGAGATGTAACTGCTTTGAAAGCAGTTGGTGAGTTGTCTTTTTCTAATAAGAAAGGTAAAAAAAATATTTATTTTCAAATATTTCAGATTGAATTTTGAGTTTTTAAGCAGTGTTGATTTCACAGTGTCTTGGGTTTCAGTTTTGTTTTATATTTTTTTAACTGGCATTAGATTTGTATACGTAAAAGAAAACAAACAGAAAAACCCTAGTGCCGTTCATATAGACGTCAGGAAATGTAGATACAGTTCCCTGGTGTTCATGTGACCATTACTAACTGTCAATTTTTTAACTGAATAAATGTAACTCATTTAAAATTTTGCTTTCTGTAGCTTCTAAGGTTCTAGAAGTTTTTTTTCTGAATTGCTTGATGTCAGTTTTATCCAAGTTTCACAGTGAAGCACTCTTACCCTTCCCACGACTGTACCAAAGGCACTCTCTCTCCCTCACTCACAGAACTGACTTGTGAGAAGTTGCTTGATGTCACTTTTATCTTCTCTCCCCTACCCAGACAAATGACTTGTGAGATTTCAGTAAAAACGCATACTGTATTTTTTCCTTGTCTTCTCTCTGTATCTCTTTATAAACTGATGCCCCACTCTAAAGGCTAGAGACCTCTGATTTGTATGTTTACATCACTACCTTGGAATTTACTCACACAGCACTTGTTTGAATGTGCACAACTTAAAACTACTTTTTTACCTTCACGTGTATAGTCCCTGTTGTCACCAAAGGATGGAGCAGCACTGCACAGTGTTTGGACGGGCATAGCCCTTCCCTCACTTTCTGTCATGGAAAAAAACACCCTTCTCTTCAAATTCTGTTCCATTCCCCTTCTTGGGTATTTCTTCTTCTGGTGAAGTGTCAGAGAATAGTATTTTTAGAGGAGTGTAGAGATGGTCTGAAATGTTGGCTGTGCCACCAAACAAGGAAGCAGAGACTTGCATTTAGCTGCGAGCATGGAGCCCTTGCCTGGAAAAGCTGTGTGATAACATGTAACCTGTCAGGGTGGTCTAACCTTCTTTCACTGATCAAAGTGTAAACATTAATAATTTCAAATCAATTAAATGTTCAAGGAAAAGCGGGAGGGAAGGAAATCGTGTAATTGAAGCTGAATGCCTGAAGAAAATGATAAACACACTTAGCCATTTTTACAGTCTGTAGTTCCTTTTTTTTCTGTAATATTACACTGGATGCCCAGATGAAGATACTGATCTTTGCCTTTGGGAATTAATTAATTGCTTGTTGAAGTTGTATATTAGTTCTATATGCTGTAAGTCCCAGTGCCCCAGGAGTGAAACAAAATCAATTGTGGAAGTGCTGTAACTGTATTTAAGAACTCTCAACACCCACCAGCAAGAAGACTAAGAGTATGTAGCAAGCAAGATCATCAGTTTTCTTAAAACTGAACTTTGGAAATATCAGTATACTTTTCCATAAACTTAATCACCAAGAACAGTGGTAATCACAACTGCTGCCACACCTGATGCAGTGTTGTTCAGTAACCTGTTCCTGTCGTGCAAACTTGAAAACAAAGCTCATATTTATAGAGAATGAAGCTGTTAAGTACTTTTAAAGATAAGCAATCCAAAAGTTGGTTGCACTTCTGAGTCTCGGGCATTAGTGACAAAAATTCCAGAAGACTTCAGCTGTTTGAGGGTAACAATATCAACAGAGGCTTACTAGCGTTCTCTCAGACCCTTTGGCAACTATATTCTCACTTGGGAAGTAAATTTAAGTAGTCCTAAAGGAACGCACAGCTATAGTATGTGCCACATGTCAATGGGAAATGTTATGGGTTAAGTGTAAGCTGTATCTACAATAGCAGAAGCCCATGGCCATAACTAGCCAAGGGTGCTGACTTCAGGGGCCATACAAGGTCAGCTCTGGAAAAATGCCCCATCTGTACAGCAAGTGCCATTACATCATTATTTCCATGTCTCTGGAAATTAAGGATGACTCGGGTTATATTAGGATGAAACAGTCTGATCTTCTTAATTCAAAAGCTGATTGAGTTTTTTTAAACATACCATATCTGGGACAAACACGATATAGACTAAACTACCAGCCTCTTTCTAGAAATACATTGTAAAACTGCTCGCGTGAATCTGGTGGCAGCATTCCAGCGGCTGCGCAAGCAGCAGGAGCTGGAGGGGCAGCTGAGGTGAGGGACAGCCTGCAGGGCGGCAGGGCTGCCTCAGAGTGCTTGGGAAATACAGCCCCTCCCTCACTTCGGGTTTCCTGGCTTGGTGTCTTACTCACAGATCTCAAACCGGCCAGCACCAGCCCAGCACACACGCTTGGTGGTGGCAGTGTCCTCGGAAGAGCAGGCTTGCTTGTGACTGGGGCCTGTACTTTGGTTCAACAGGTTTCCTTTGAAAAACTTAGTCTTGGCAGGCTCCAAGATCAGACCTTTACCTTAATCTCTGCTAATTGCACGTTGACATATACAGAGTAAGGAAAACAGGCTTTACCTAAGGATTGGGAATAGACACTTCTGAAAATAAGCACAAGGTTTTTTTCATTTTAAACATCTCAAGTTAATGTGAGATGTTTTCCATCCCTGTAGAACTGACCATCATCTCCGTTTTGTTTGTGTTGCCTGGAAATGAGGAGTTGCAGGCAGTGTGCACTTGCAAACCTCTGCTGCGTGCAACATAGTCAGAGATAAATTCCTGGTTTAGATGCTGCTTTTGACGTTCCTTTGGCAGCAACTGAAATCGGCTGCTCTCACCCCAGCAGGGGGAGCTGCAGGCTGGATAGGAAACCTGTGGTGGACGCTTGCCCATGTTGCAGATGTAACAGTTTGCAGAGCCTTCCCTTCAACACCTGAGCTCTTGCTGTATTTCACTTTCTCCAGCTACAAAAGAACAAGAAATTGCATAGGACTGTGGCAATCAAAACTTAGCTGGTTACCTTAAGTGTTTTTTTCATATTCTAAAAATGCAAGGCAACCCCCAAACTTCCCTCCTTTTAAAAGCAAAAGAGCACTATTATTTCAACAATTTTTTTCTATTTTCTTCCCAAAAAGCCAGGCCTTTGCTATCTCAGATACCAGCCAGTTCCTTCCCCAAAAATACCACCATCCAGGAAGTCCTTATGTATAATCACAGAATCATTAAGGTTGGAAAACACCTCTAAGATCACCAAGTTCAAACGTTTAACCCAGCGCTGTCCTGTTCACCACTAAGCCATGTCCTCAGAACTGCCACATCTGCACGTTTCCTTTTTTTCCCCACTTCCAGCAATGGTGATTCCAACACTTTGCTGGGCAGCCTGTTCCAATGCCTAACCACCTTTTAGTGAAAAAAAGCCACACAGGACATTTTGCCCCACCAGTAGATCATCAAGCCTGCTGTGTTGAACCTTGACATCCTGCAATTCCCAGTCCTGCAAACAGCTTCTCCAGCTGACCGAGAGCCTTTTTTGCCCCATATATATATACATATAACATAAACATATATATATATACGTATATGTGCATACATGCTCCTTAAGATACTGCCAATATCTCAAGTATCCAGGTATTTTGAGACAGTACAGCACCACACCTCCCTGATGGCAATGTGCTAGAAAGACAAGAAGTACAATGAAAGCTGCTAAAGTCCCAGCCCCCAAAGCAGCCAACAGGCAAGATGTGGCTGGGGGTGCAAGTGCTTTGAGGCACTGTGGAGGGACCAGGCCCCTGTCTCTGCTGGAAACTGCACAGCAGACACAGCACTAAGAACATGTTGGCGGACTCCTCCATCATCTTCAACAGGCTTCCATTACATCCCAACTAGATTCTTTAAATTGTGAAGAATTCCAACAGGCCCTTGACAACATCAAGTCACTGTAACTAGCAGCAATTACTAAAGCACCTTTCAAAGTGTTTACTAAAATTTCACGAGCTATCCAATTTTATACTAGATTTCCAATGAAAAGTCAAAGTTTGTGCTTTTAAAAAAACCCAAAAAGCTAAGATGACTATTCAAGCTTATTCTTACCTGCCTAGCTGGCCTTAGAGAGCAGCCAAATAGATTGTTATGATTAGGCAAAAGCAGTACTTGCCATCTGTGTAAGTGTGTAACAGTAAAATATAAACGTGCATGTTGCAGATTTGTTCTGCCATTTCACACTTGCCTCTACAACCAACCTGTTAAAGAGCTTCATTTTTCTGATTCCAACTGTTTTTATATGAAAATAGCATTAAGCAGTGCATATAAAGTTTGGGAAGTTCCTAGAATTAGAATATGGCCAACTGGCTTGGCTTTTTGGATTTTGAGCATGAATTTTCAGCAGGATGACAGGTGGCACCACAGTCACTCTACCTACAACACACCTCTGTGGACATCCAGCAGCACCACTTCTGATTAATATAACAAGCAGTTGTCCCATAAAAAGTTTAGGCTCTTCTGTTCCTGCCCCGTTTTAAAATGACCTTTGCTGCAAACACACCACCACACAGGAGTTGAAACTCACCATGGACAGTGTGTTCTCAAGCTGTGGGAAGGAAGAGGCTACAGTGATTAGTTCAAAAATAAAAAACCAACCTCAAAACAACCCAAAAAACCCCACCACCAAGCCAACATAGTTCATTCAGATGTTCTAGTTTCAAGGTCTTTCATGGAATTGTTTTCACTCCCTTACCAACACGGATGCTTGGGAGCCAGAGCGCAGCTCGCAGTACCTGCTCCTAGAACCAGCTACAGCTAACAAAGGGATGGCTGATAGCTTTGCATTCCCTTTTAAAGGCTGGGGAGGACTGGGGGAAGTGGGGTGTGAGGGAGAGAGGTCTCTTCAGATTTTTTGCCCCACTTCTCCGGCTGCTGCGTGGGTGCCAGCCACTGCTTGCTGGGCTGGTGGAAGCATGTGGAGGGAGCTCCCCGGCTCAGCTCCCCAACTCCGTGCACCCTGTGCTGTTCTTTGAAGAGAGAGCAGTCACCGCTACCTGGATTTCCCACAGGCCTTGAGGGCTGATGCCACCTGCAGAGAGGTTGCTAAACCCCCACCCACTGCAACACTTTTGGACAAAGGACCAGGAGAGAGTCTTTGCACTGCCCACGGGAAAGGTTTCATCACATCCTGGTGGTCGCCATTCCCACATGCTTTTCGGAACCAGCACCTCTCCCTGCCCCTGTCTTTGCCTTGCCGGGGTCCATGAGTGACTTTCTTGGCCGCTGCCTCCCGAGGCACAGCATCACCTCCTGCTGTCTGTAAATACAACTGCACCGAGGGGGCAGAGACAGGATTTGATCTCTTTGAAAGTTTTCGGTTGGTTATACATATATATATATATTTGTAGTAAAGAACTGTTATCCTTTTCTATGCATTTTCTGATTAAAGTCTCTTAATTCCAAAGGTTATGATGGTTTGGGAAGAGGCCCCCTTCCTAGTCCAGATAGACATTTTAGTTTTCTTTTAAACTGAGGCATCAGACCAAGACATGAACATTAAGACCCAGAGCCTGGAATGGAAGGCACTGTGCATGGCCAGCATTGCACTGCTGCAGTCTCAAAGAAATGTGGCATCAAGGGGTTTTCTGGGTAGAGAAACCAAAGAGAAGGACTAGAGACTGCTCTGTTTGTCCTCTACAAATGGCATGGTCAAATCTGTCATGCTCCACAGTACTTCAGCTTTATTAAAGGCAGATTCATAACACTGGAAACCATATCTTCTATTTTATAAGGCTGCTGCAGAGCAGATCTTAGTGAGTTATATAAGCCATTAGGCTCAGAATCCAACTCTTCACTGAAGAGAATTGATAAGCATGTATTTCTGCAACCCACGTATCTTCAGTGCTCAACAAAGTCTTTATAACACAGGCATTTATCAGTATCCAAAAAGAATTTAGTAAACTTTCCTCACCTTAAGCACATCACCACCCGGCAAACCTTTGAGCAGGGAGGCATCAAAAACAGTACTGAAAATAACACAAATGGAGACACCATGTTTTATTAATACTCTTCCAGATTACATTTCTATTCCTAGAAAGAAAAAAACAGGAACACATCTAAACCTAAGAATTCCATTACTGTTCAGTCCAGGGAAAGGAATATTGTTAAGTTGGACCACTTCATCATTTTCTGTATACCTTTAATATTTCAAAATTAAAAAAAAAAAAGTCAAATCATACTAGTTCCAGCCAGATTGCATATTGAATACAGCAGGTTATTAATCACCACACAATTTCCTGATAAAAATCCCTGATTAAGAAGTTGTCCCTCTAAATTAAGTTTATTAAATTCTCTGGTGGTTGGCTCAGCCATTGAATGGCATAGGAACTGCTCCCAAGTTTCTTGTTGCTTATATTATCCAGCCTCAGGCACACATGGAACACCATTATCTTTGGAGTTTTCTCCTCAACACCTTCTGTTGAGCAACATGGAACAAGAGAGAGTCTGCTTTGAGAGGCCTTAAGAATCAGCTCTTGAAGAAACAGGAAAGGTGGTTGTGTGTAACAGAGGAAGAAAAGAGGAATTCTCAATGCTTAGGAGAGTAGATCCCCAAACTCAGCTGAGCCAGGTCCAGCAAGCGAGAAAACCACTCAAATCCCATCACGGGAGCAGGCAGCACAGCATAACCAAACCAGACAATAAGCCGATCTCCACTGCAGAAGCTGTCCATAAATGAGTCAGTCCCATGAATCATCCGCTATAAAAAAATCAGTGTCTCATCTTCAGCTCTTGTTTAACCAGAATTCTGTACATTATATACAAAAATGCACAAGGACGGCTCTTGATGCTTCCCATCCTTGTGCTTTTACAGCAATGAAAAAATTTAAAAACCAGAGTCTGGACTTATAAATAGTGCAGAAAATGCAAATGCTAAGAAGACAATGCCTCCTATGATTGTCACTGAAAAGAAAACACAAACCAAGAAGAAATTAGATACCAAAAATAATTATCTTCTATGACACATTACAGATCTTTTTTTTTTTAAATGTCTGGTTCTGAAATAACCTTACTTTAAAATTTATGCTGCAAACAGTGGATGTTGTTTCTAGCTCAGTGTCAAGATGCCCATATGTCAACCCATTGTCTAACTGCCTCTCCAAGAATATATTCTGGCCCCTAGAAGAAAGCTTTGTTTTACTCTTATTACTTGAGTTAGGATACAACTGAGGTTAACATCTACTGTTGAGTATTTGGCTGTATGGCAGAAAATAAGATACAATATTCTCATGTTGGAGCAAGCCATCAGTTAAGAGACATAGTTAGCATTTTTTGCACAGTTTAGGTAACTATATTAAAAGAAACTGTTTCAAGAACATGATCTGCTAGAGGCTGGGACAGTATTCTGGAAAAGCATCACTATGTCCTCCTACTCTAAACAAATTAACAGCCTAAAAAGACCTCTGGCTTAACCTAAGGCTACTCCTGCAGCTAAATATCCACACTGTGCTTGGAGCATATTAAACCATTGTTAGATTTGCATTTTGTCACTGATTCCCTTGGCAAACCAACACAATAGAATGCACATTTCACTTTTAGCAGCGAAATTGGGGTTTTTACCACCTCTGCAACTACAGAACAATTATTCTGAATGAACATTTATAGGAAGCAGCTTTACAGAATTATTCCTGGGAGCAAGAAATCTCACCACATCACAGGACTGACAGTGGAAGCAAGCTGCAACCTAAGCTATGGAAAAACAAACAACCCAATGTAACCTTACTGGTCCTGCCTGTTGCAGTTAGCAGCTATGATAAAAAAAACCCCAACATTTATGCCACACACAGAGTAGCTTTTAAGGCTTGTATATGGCTGGTATAACTTCTAAGCATGCAGTTCTCTTGCTCACCCGAAGGTCCAGACTCAGAAGTGCAACACAATTTCTAATATTCACTGTCAAACAATAAATATCAACTATTTATAATAATGTATATTCTTCCTCTGATCTCCTACAAACTAGCTAATAGTGAAGCAAAATGAGGTGGGATGGAAGACAGACCCCCCCAAAAAAACCAACCCCAAACCCGCACCAGTTTTTACGGATTTTCCAAGAGTTTTGAGAAACACTGTTCCTAACCATGTAGTTATTTACATCACAAACATTACCAGCATTAACACATTTCTTTGGTTGGAGTGAGTTTTCACTTACCAGTCCTAACAGAAATTTTTTGTGCTATCATTCTCCCTCCAATAACTGCTAAACCAGTGCATAGGCAATGTCCCACTGTCCCTCCTACTGCCACACCGTACGGGTCCTGAGGGGAAATAAAAAACAAAAAAAACCCAACAAAGGGTAAATCAGCACCACTGAAAACCCATCAGTCCTGTGACAACCTCCTGCCATGGAGGAGCAATACTTGGATTCCCTGGCTGCAGACTGCCGAGCATGAAGGATATTCTCTGGTGAGTCCTCTGCTCTGCTATCTAGCACTGCCTTAAAGACTAGTAACTGTACATCAGCTAGTGAGCCAGACTTAAATCTAAACCTGACTAAGATAGGAGCATATGGCATGTTTCAACACAGCAACATCTTCAAGTCATGAAATACAGACCCAGAAATCACTCTGCTGTAGTTAAACAATTAAGCAACCTCTAGAGGGAAGGTGGCAGCTGTTGAAAAACACTATATGCATCAGCTGGAAAAATACCAACCTAATTATAAAGAACCATAAATCCTTGAACTGCAAATGAAAGCTTTCAGCAGCTCAAACATTACAGGTCTTTTGCCCAGCTTTGCACACTTATGCTCTACACTCTGCCCCTCTCTGTCCTCCAAAGAGGGAAGCATGAAATATCCTAAGTCCAGGGATGAAACCTGCTTTCAAAGTTTACTGTCAACAACAGCTTTTCACATCACTGCATAACAAGCAGCTATTCAATATGGGAACAACTGTATCACATAAAGAGGTTTCTCAGATTTCCTTTGGAATGACACAGTTAAGGACAGCATATGCATTGAACACCTCATAAACAGAAGACCTGAGTGCTAGAAATAGAAAACAACCTTCTAATGACTGGTAATGAAGGCAAGGTAGAAGCATGACTTTCTGCTCTACAAAGATGAATGAGGGAAAGTGGAGCCGAGTTCCCTGCTCATCTCTAAGTGACACTTTTAGCACCAAGAGGAAAAAAAATGCTGCTGCCATAACCAGAGGAATGCATGGAATCTCAGACAGGCAACAGCAAAACTATCTAAGAAATTCTTCTGTTTGAAGAAAAGACAACACTGACTGCCCAAGAGAACCAAAACCACAAACCAGCAAGAAAAAGTGGCAAGCACCAAGCAGACAGGTAAGAAACCAAAAAGAAGTGCAGGTCAGAAGCAGAGCTGTGCCAACAGAACACACTGGTGTCCAGGATCAGGACCCAAAGTTGCTGGAAATCCCTGTTGCCCTGCAGTTAGCAGTTACCTATAGAGCCTTCACTGGCAGAAGGTGGATTTTACCCCTCATTGCATTCCCCAGAAGGTAACAAGTTGCAGTGGCTTTCATCATTATAGTTTCTCCAGGAGCAGAAGGACTCAGACACAGCAGCTGAGGCAAAGCCATTCTAGTGGGACCATACAGTTTTCTTTTTAGTTTCCTTAAACAGATGAACAATTCTCATCCAGTAAGCTATTAAGGTGTAAAATCACTGTTGTCAGGACTAGGTTTCTGAAGGCAGACTTAAATCATTCCCATGGTATATGCACTAAGAGAGCCAAATAATCACTTTTTTTCCCCCCCTTCCAAATGAGCCCTGTTTATTTGCTGTGACAGAATGGCCACTACTCAATTAATGACAGTTACATAATATTTTGGTTTCTTTTTACTACAGAATGTATGGCCACAGCTGACCTACCACACTGCTCAAATCTCCATAGTAAGATAATTTATTTCCTCATAAACATTTCTGTAATGCTCCTGCTATGTATCTTAGTACTTCAGACAAGGATTTCTTCAAATATATCATTAAACAAATGGATATAAAACATTCCCACAGATAAAACAGAAAAGATCCAGATCATAATCATTCACTGATTCTGAAAGCCAATATCAAGATACTGTCAATTCATTTTTTTGTAATATTTGTTTTGGTAGCACTTCCATGAACACTTCGAATTCTGCAGGTACAACAGTTCACAGGCTTTAACTGCAATGCTCAGCACTTCACAAACCAGACCAAAGAGTCTGAAAGACACTTCCTAATGGTACACTTCCTAATCGGACACTCAGAAAATGCAAACCAGAAGTCAACAACCCCTTGTGAAAAGACGGGCTTAAGCAACTGGCCTAACAAATTGGACAGAGGCTGTAGAGGTTCCTTTTCTCCAAGACGGCGTGTAACTGCCTAAACAATGAGATGAGCCTCTCCTACTGTTAGCTCTAAACACCATCCCTATACTGTAACAGAGACCAGGGGCTCCTACGGATTACAGCCTCCTTCATTACACAGCCCTGATTTATCCCTAGGGAATGTCTGAAAGTGCACCTGAAAGAAGCATGAGTCCTAGGGAAAAAAATGTAAATTATCTCAATGCATGAAAGAGCACAGGCAAGCTACTTATGTTTATTAAAAGGTTAACTATAAGCCTTCATCTTCCTTTAAATATAATACAGTTATACACAACTCTAGTCATCATGATGAATAAAACTTAATTTACAGTATTATTTACTGCACAGCAATTTAGAGTTCATTTTCCTTCTATACATGGTACCACGTTAATTTAGATTTTTAACAAGAAGTATCAGCTTTAACTTCGATGGAATGAAAATATCTTTTTGAAGTTACTAAGTTAAAGCTGTATGACCACAGAGCAATGAAACATCTGTTCTGTAACATCTCTCAACACTGTAACAAAACTCAATTGATTTCAGGGGCATGATCTAAAGCAACTATTTCCAGAAATGCCTATGCTGTCCCAATCAGGTAACAATAGTTTTAATACTACACAGAGCTTTAGTGCATTTATTTTCAGGTCTTGGCACAGCTGTAATACTAAATAAAGCACAGCTGGGCTTTGAATCTGGTACCTCCTGCAAGAGCATTTTGTCTTTCTCATCTCTCTATGGGCAACCCAAAGAGGTCAAAAGAACAGGGGGCATTCTGCAACACTCACCTCTCTGGCAGCCAAGACTATGGTTGTTAATTGGGAACGATCACCCCATTCTGCTAAAAACGTTAAAGTAAAAGCTTGAACAAAGATTGGAGAAATAAAATGTAGCCACTTCTTCTGAGGTATAGTGGTGCCTGGCCCTGATTCCACGTCTCCTGGCCCATTTAACAGTTTAGTTCTCTGAAGCTGTGGAAGACAAGGCGAAAAAACAAAGAAAGAAAGAAATAACTGTAAGATTAGAAACATCATCTGAACAACCCAAAAGAAACACCTAACAGTAAAGCTAGACATTTAGTTTCCAGAACGTTATTAGCCACTGACTCCTGCATTATCAATGTACTATTGATATAAAGTCACCATTAAAAAAAAAAAAGCTATGTATATACACACACATATATAGTTGTAATCAGCTCTGACCTCTGGTTATTGCCCATCTTGTACTGCTTGCAAATAAAGTGCCTGACCATCAAAAGAAATAAAAGTAGAGCCAAGAGTAAACTGTTGATGTCCTCTCTGCTAGTAATACATTAAAAACACCCCAAAACCCCCCATTCTATGTCACTTCTCTGGTAAGAAACCAGGCTTGCCACAGAACTGGAATCACCTGCTGGAAGAGCCTCTAGGGGCTACTTCTGTCCCATTTACCACACATTTTCTGTGTCAGACTATCAAGACACAGCTCAACACCCCAACCACAACAGTGCTGTTCTGCAGCTTCACAACTGTAACTATTCCACCAGCTGTAATTTACAGGAAGTTTATGGCTTACTTCTTCATCTTTTTTTTTAATTTCTGCTTGAACTTCCTCCAGCTCTTCCTGACCCTCATCTGGACTCATTTTCAAGCCTTCCCGAAGCATTCGGATGCCAAATATTGCAAACAGTGCCGTTGACACATAGTATGTGTACACACGAGGAATAACTGTGGTGGCATAGCCAAACAAAACTGAAAAGAAAACAAATGCATCATTTAAAAAAATAAACATGAGGATCATAATTGTTTTTCCCACATCTAAGAAATGCTTGCTAGCAAAGTCCACAATCCAAATATCCACGGATAAACAAAAACTGTATCTTTTGTTAGTTTTGTATAACTTTCTAAATTCTTTTGCAAGATAACAACACTCTAGAAACTCCAACCATTACTGGTTGTGCCAGAGACTGAAGTCCACTAACACACAGACAGTGCACACCAGCCAAAGTTGAGGTGCTGCTATTCCCAAGAGCCAGTCCAAACAACATTATCTTTCCTATCAAGGTCTGTGCAAGTCCTGCCTTTCTCCAAGCATGCCGTGAAACTATCATCTGTAATCATGTTAGTTTAGTCACAGCCTATACCAGTTAATTCCGTTTACATGTTGGATAGCATCTTTCCAATCATTTATCAATTAAAGTTAGAAAAATGAGAAGAAATTAAAACTCCACACCTAAGATTCAAGGTTGCTTGGACCATGCAGTCACAACTGTTTCTGTTGCTTTACTCCACATGCAATTAGCTAAAAGGAAGCATATTACCATGTGTGCTTTCTTGCACACACTCTCTTAGTTGAAAAATGTACCCCGAAGTTACTACCTAATCTGGAAATTAGTCTGCAGTCACCACCAAAAGTAAAAATATAAGACCAAAATTAATCAGGCTCATTACTAGGAAGCACAATACATACACATGAGTAGCAGTATTAGTTGCATAGCTAAATAAACCAGAAGGAATTAAACTAAACTTCTTTTTTAAGACTGAAAACACTACAGTAAAATAATGCAAAAAACTATACAAATAGCTGCAATTTTTTAGCATTACTTACATATACAAGCACAAACATAATTAAATAATGAGAACAATAACCCAGTTTGTCAAGCACACCTTGAAAAAATATCCCAAGTAGATATTACTTGGGGCTAGTGAGTTTAAGTGAGCATATCTTCATGAAATCAAGGTGGGCAAACTCCCCAGGAATTTCCAAACTCAGCTTGTATAAAACAAGGGCAGTGGAGAGAAGGGAGAAGGAAGCGGGGCAGGGGAGGGAGAAGCCAACAACAAAACAAACAGGCTGCTTTCTGAAAAGGAAGAAATAGTTGGGAACCTCTGAACTGGGGAATAGAACCAGAAAAAAAGAGCTTTTATGACAGAAAATCAAGAAAGATTTGAAAAAAAACTTAATATAGAAAAAAAGAGAGCCATAACGGGCAGAAATTGCACACAATGCAAATGGAAACTACTCTAAGGCTGCAATAATTGCATCAGTGTACACAGCAATAGCTACACACCCAAAAACCATTCACAGAAACACTGCCAAGCAGCCTGAAGCCAGTGAATCAGCTACTTCCAGTATAAACCAACCAACACTATTTCAGGTATTTCTGAAATGGGCATGGTTAGAAATGAGCACACAAACTTTATGCTGCATCTGACATACCTGAAGGCTGCTCCATTTTACAATCACAGCTACGTAAGTGCCCACAGCTACAGGTTCCTTGAGTGTCACCTGATATCTCACTGCCAGCCCCCCCCACTCCATCTTCCACTTATGCAGCTTTCAGCACAAATCCAGACAGCTACACACGTACAGCAATACAAGTCAGATGAGGGAAATCTGTCATCATATAAAGAATCTTTTGTCTTAGGAGAAAAAACAGAAGTCACTCGCACATTCTTTTTAAGCACGCTAATTTAACAGGAGCTAAACATTAAAAGGAAACGAGTGGCCCCAAAAAATCAGAGGAAGTTCTTAGGCTCTCAATCCCATTCCTCTCCCTTAAACTCATACTGAGGCCCAGGGAGTGCAGAGACCTCATTAAAGGCAAGAACTTCAATATTCAATACAAGCCACGGGCCCCAGGAAAAGCTCCACACTCTCCTCAAAACAGAAAAGTGACCATATGTACTACCTGCATTCCAATTCAACTAGGATTTTTTGGTAAATAAAGCACATTTTAAGAGATAAAACAAAAGAGAAAAGTGTGCTAACCTGATAAACATGTCATCAGTCCCAAGGCAAGCATAGCACCAGCCAGTACCGTCAGACGGTTGTACCGCATTGCCATGATGGCTGCAATGAAGAAGGTCTTATCGCCCAGTTCTGATACAATGATGACAGATATAGCAGCCACAAATGCATGAATGAAGCCCAAATTAGTCTTGTCAGCTGACTCTTCACTGACAATGTGAACTGGAGCAACTGGTGAAGACCCTTTCTGTAAGGAGAAGGAGTGGAGAGAAAAAACAACAAAAAAACCCCACTAGTTAATTAGGCTCAAACAGTTCATACACAGAAGTACTGCACCTTGTATTTCTCCTGTTATACCATATTGTGCAGGGCGACATTTCAGGTACATACACCTCTCATGCTCATTAATGATTATTACCTGGCTCCTGGTTGCCACCTACCTCAAACTGCCAGTTAGCAAGAGGATCAGATTATGCTCCGATTATTAAAACATGACTTCACCATGCACACTATTACCAGAACATGAGAACCACCACAACAAGAAAACATGGGGAAAGCTGCTTTAGTTCATGGATGATCTTTAAGGTCCCTTCCAACTTCCCTGCCACGAGCAGGGACACCTTTCACTAGACCAGGTTGCTCAGAGCACCATCCAACCTGGCTTTGAGCACTTCCAGGGACTGGGCTGCCACAATTTCTCTGGGCAACTTTTTTTGCAGTGCCTCATGACCCTCATATAGAAGAATTTCTTCTTAATATCTAACTTACATTTCTCTCTTCCAGTTTGAAGCCAAGCCAAATTTTGTGCAAGTTTTCATCAGCTTTTTCTACACTTGCTCTATGTTTATTGAGAACTAACTTGAAAGACTTTCCAGTGGTGAAACCGGACCAGCACACCCTGGCTCCCACTCACTGACCAAAGTGTTTGCTTGTACACAAAGTAAGATATCTATGATCAGGAGCGAGGCCCAAGATGTGCACGTCGATATTCCCATCCTTGCCCAGGGATGGCTGAGAAAGCGTGTTACAGCACATCCACCAGCAGAGACAGACTGCAGCCTGTTTTGACACGGCGGCTTCCCAGCATTCCGCTTCCAGCAGTGCTCCAAGTTTTCTGGTGTGGATATTTAGAAGCTCCCACACTCTGTACGGCACACTGACTTCCCAGAGCCCTCCCAGCTTTTGCAGCGCTAAGGTTTTGGGTTGGGTTACACCGATGTGCTGCACCAGACCGTGTGTCCGTGATGCTTCGTCCCTCTGTGCTATCAGCCGGCACCAGAACCCTCTCACCGAGAACGCTCTTTAACAAGTTTCAACGCAAAAGAAAACGCAAAAGAACTGGCACTAAACGCTGAGGGGAAAAAAAAAA
>VWZF01006501.1:701187-760016 GCA_013396755.1 Sclerurus mexicanus | reverse complement strand
GGAGCCTGTGGCGCCGTCCGCAGGAAAAGCCGGCAGCCCGCTGCTTGGGCAGGTGCGCTCTCCGCTGGGTCAAAGCCTGTCTGGAGGGCCGGGCTCAGAGAGCGGTGGTGAATGGTGCTGCATCCCAGGGCTCAGTATTGGGCCCAGTCCTGTTTAATATTTTTATTGATGATATGGATAAGAGGATCGAGTGTACTGCTAGTAAAATGAACTGTGCCAGGGTGTGCAGGAGTGTTGATCTGCTGGGGAGCAGGAAGGCTTTCCAAAGGGCTCTGGATAGGCTGGAGTGATTGTCCAAGGCCAGTGGTATGAGGTTCAACAAGGCCAAGTGGTGGGTCCTGCTCTTGGGTCACAGCAACCCCCTGCAGTGCTGCAGACTGGGGGAAGAGTGGCTGGAAAGGACCTGGGGGTGCTGGTTGAGAACTGCTGAACGTGAGCCAGGGTGCGCCCAGGTGGCCAAGAAGGACAATGGCATCCTGGCTTGCGTCAGGAATAGTGTGGCCAGCAGGACCAGGGCAGTGATTGTGCCCCCGTATTCAGCACTGGTGAGGCTGCACCTCGAATTCTGTGTCCAGTTCTGGGCCTCTTATTTCAAAAAAGATACTGAAGTGCTGGAGCATGTCCAGAGAAGGGCAGTGGAGCTGGTGAGGGGTCTGGAGCATGTGTCCTGTGAGGAGCAGCTGAGGGAACTGGCATTGTTTACCCTGGAGAAAAAGTCTCAAGGGTGACCTTATCACTCTCTACAACTACCTGAAAGGAGGTTGTAGCCAGGTGGGGGTTGGTCTCTTCTTCCAGGCAACTAGTGATAGGACAAGACATAGTCTTAAGCTGGGCCATGGGAGGTATAGCTTGGGCATTAGGAAGAATTTCTTCACAGAAGGGCTAGTTACACATTGAAATAGGCTGCCCAGGGAGGTGGCAGAGTCACCATCACTGGAGGTGCTTAAGGAAAGACTGGACGTGGCACTTACGGTCACAGTCTAGTTGACATGGTAGTGTTTGGTCATAGGTGGGACTTCATGATCTCAGAGGTCTTTTCCAGCCTAATTAATTCTGTGATTCTGGGTGTGTGGGTGTGCTCATCTTGACTGCATGCTTACCAGTCAGCCACTGCCTTAACATTACATGTATGTGGGGTTCCGTGTTCAGAATTATATTCTAATAATGTTCAGTTTTGTCATGACC
Source organism: Sclerurus mexicanus (assembly GCA_013396755.1). NCBI lineage: Eukaryota > Metazoa > Chordata > Aves > Passeriformes > Furnariidae > Sclerurus > Sclerurus mexicanus. Next base: position 758,831 of record VWZF01006501.1, on the reverse strand, counting down.
AGAAGGAAAGACTTTATTTGCCTTCCTTTTGTCCAGAGGCACCAAGAAGCCAAACCAGCTTGGCACCAAAGTGAGATGGTGCCTCTGCCCCCCAGTGAAGCATGTCCTGCCCGCAGCCCTCTTGCTGGCACACAGGGATGTGGCTCAAACTTCCCTTTGCAAGAGAAACTTGAATGTTACTTGGCATGCACCAAGTAATGATCTTGTTAATTAGGGGCTAATTCATTGTCTAATTAATTATGGGATGGGAAACTCCCTCTAGTGGCATGTCTCCACCCACCTCCCACCCTCCCTGGCGCTCCCAGTGCTGGACTGGAGTTGGTTGACCCGAAAGGCCCATCACTGGAGGCATGTTCTTACCCAGAGTTGCTCAGTCTCAGTAATTAATTAATGATCTCATTAATTAGGGGATGAGGCAGCTCCTCCAACCCATGGCCTCAGACTTCATCCTCTTCCCACTCTCCCTAGTGTTCCCAACACTCAGCTGGGGTTGGCAGATCTCAAAGACCCATCGTTGGGGTCCCCAGCGCCCCCCCACCCCCATTATCCCTCTCAATCATCCCTGTCCCCACCCCACTGCTCATTCCAGCAGTTGGTCTGCTCTCCAGCATCTTTTGACATTGCCACTCTGCTCCCTGTTGGATGAAGATCCAAGTCCATCTGGGTACATCCTCTAATCCCACTTTAGAGGATTTCTGGGAGAAAACTAGCAGAAAGGGGGGTTTTCCCATGCTGTGGCATCACTGTCTGCCCATTTGGGAGCTGCCATGAGTGATTCTGGGATATTCCATGTCGCCATCTCCTCCATCTCTGTTCAGTTGTTGTTTTATCCGACCAAATATCACTGAGTCAACTATCTGCCTCACTGCCTCCAATGAGATAATGAAAGGTATTTCAAACTTTTCATTATATGTATGAGAAAATTAATGGTGCTTAGTCTGGGCATGTTTAAATTAGTACTTATTAATGTTCTCGAGTAAAATAAGATTTTTAAGCCAGGATTGTCAGAAAAAAAATAGTTGGACTGTATTTCCCAGTCTTTAAATATAGAGCAACCTAATTTTGTTAGTATTTAGTGCTACTTCAAACCATCATGAAATCAGTACATTAAGAGAACAAAGCAATGGACACCACATTGCAGCTCACTGAGATTCAGGCCTGAAAGGTATTCCTTTGACTTCAGGAAGAACTGTTGTTACCAATTGCTTCCCCAGTGCTGGTGTGGCTGCCTTTATGGTGGTACCTCCCATGGTATTGATAACTTTTGCCCACCTGAGATAGAATTATGTCACAAGTGCTTTAATTGCATCCCTATCAGCTACCAAACCCATATAGTATCTTTTTTTGACATATATGACTCCAATAATCCATCCTATCAGTGAATTCTGTGAAGCAGCACATGCTCAGCTGAAGCACTCATGACATCAGTAACACTCCTTTGGGAAAAAATCATTGGAGTTCACATTTTCTGCTAAAACGTGTCAGTATGTCTCTGTTATATCTGCATACATAATAATTATAATAAATACAATAATGTGTTAAAATCAATATAATTTATGTCAGTGTTTGGAGCTCAGTCTAATTCTCTTGTCAATTCAGTATAACTGAATCCTCAATCTGGTTCAGGGATTTCGTTGCCAATTGATTTGGGTAATTAGCAGGAGATGAAGATACCAGGCAGGTGGGTGGACATTTTTGGGGAGTGAGAAGGAGTGGCTGGCCATGTGTGGGTAATCCTACGGCTGGTGAGTGCAGGAGAAGGAGGGCATGCCCAGGCTGTGCTGGTGAGGAGGGAAGGATGTTGCCATCACTGCTCCCCTGCCCTGCACCTGGGGAGCTCAGTCAGCAGCTGCTCTGCCGTGCTTATCTCTGGGTCCCACACAGGCACATTTCAGAAGTGCCACTGTGGTGGCTGGTTTGGGCAAAGCAGGCTGTGTATAAGCATGGAGCAGTCACATCTGCTCTGCAAGCAGTGATGGAACAGGAACTGCCTGTGACAGCCTGCAGGTCACAGCAGCGATGTGCTTCTGCAAGTCATGAGACACCCTGTCCTCTTGTGCTGCACGTTCCCCACAGCTGGAGGTTGTCCACTCTTGCACTGTGTCTCTCTGAAGCACGGCAGATGTACCTCTTTTCAGCCTCATCTCCTCTCTGAATAGCGAAGGAGATGCATTGCAGCCTTGACTCCGCAGGCTTTTATGGCTTCCACAAGACAGATAAAGCAAGGGGGAGTAATGGTCTGGCCCATAAGGAGGGTCCTTCCTTTGTCTGAACAGCAAACTTTTAAAATAGCTTTGATCAGCAACTTTGGTGGTCAGTGCAGATGTCGTTTTTGTGATATCATGGCCTGAAGACTCCTGGCTGGGTGTATGGCATGGTCTTGCATAATTCTCTGTGGATCCTTGGCATCCACTGTACTCAAGCTACGTTTTTCTGTAGAGTTTGGGCTTTGGGGATGTTTGTAAACTGAAGGATCAGGAACATGGCTGTTACACTGCCCATGAGACAGTGGAGGCCAGAGGGCCTACAGATGTGCTGCTGGGGGATAGATCCAGTGGATGACAGCAGTACTCCAGCGGGACAACCCTACATACCCAAAGTCATGCAGTGCATCTTGCCGTGGTCCCATTTAGGGTGACAAGTACACAACTTTTTGGTACTTCAGTAATCTTCTAAATTTAATTAACCCAGAGCCTCTGAGGTACTGTCACAGAGGCCAGTGAACTACCAGATACTTAATATCAAATGGTCTTTCATGAATTAAGCTTTATTTAAGGAATGGAGACCAGGAATCCTCTATGTATGGGTCCTTACTGTCCAAGGCACTAATTCTACATGGTACCCTGTGTTGCCAGCAGTAATGTATCAACTGCAGTGTTACTAGCAGCAAAGCCAGGTAGAGAGGGATTTAGTAGGCACAGGCTTGTTCTGCACTCTACCAGGACACAGAGGTGGGAAGGGAGAGAAATTAGTGTCTGAGAAAAACTACAGCTGTAACTGATAGAACAGGTCTCTTTTAATATCTTATTCATTGGCTCCAGTACTACTGCCACATGGGGTTTCCTGTGGGGCAAGTAAGAGCCACAGCATGAATGCTGTGCCTGCAGATCAACCCATGGCAGTGATCATGTGCAGCAGCTTAAGGAAAGCACTGTGGTCCACAATGTTTTGGTCAACAGTTGCCCAGAAATTACTTCAACCTACTATGTACGAGTCACAGAGTCTCAACTCTGCATCACTTCATCAGCAACACTCCCCCAAGCTCCATGGGGTCTCTGCAAGTTATCATCACGGATGAAATCATGATGGACTATAGGCTGTAAGTGGCAGATTTAATGATGAGGGAAATATTATGACTTATGTTTATGCTTGAATCCTTTCTTTGCTTGTGGATGGTGGTTCTTTTCCTGCTATAGGGCAGAGCAGATTTAAGTTGCATGGGAAGATGCTAGACTCCAGGTGGTTCATTTGGAAAAGCTGATGGTCAACAGCAGGCTGTGGCGTTGCATCTCTGAGACTTTCTTGACTACACAGTCAGTGCTTCCTACACATCCGAGGCGCCCCCACACCAGCTGGCCCCAGCCATGGCTCTTGCTACAGCAGTACAGGAAAGTGGGTTCCGACCTCCAGATGTGGTTTTCAGTTATTTCCTCAGAGTTCAGATAATTGCGGGAAGAAAGGAAGGACTACAGCTGTGGGGCTGGGAAATGATTTGAAGGGGAGAGGAATAAGCAGGTGGTTGTCTTAAACACACCTTCTGTATTTGTAATTGCAAGCTATGCTGAGGAGAAGATGTAAGTTGTACGCTGCTACTCCTCACAGTTTTCTATATAGTTTGCACATCAGTAAGAGCCCTTCTTTCTAGGATTTTTTTCCCCAGTGCTGTACATCTGTGGCACATTGTGTGACACCATGTGCAGGAACGACTTTCCCACCTTTTAGGCGAATAGCTCCCTCTAGGTGGCACCAGCACACTTCGATTCCCCCGAAGCCTGCCCGCTCTGCGCTGGGCTCGGCAGGAGCCCGAGCATCCTTCCAGCATCCTCCGAGCATCCTCCCAGCCGCGACTTTGCGGGGCTCCCACCTCGCAGCTCCTCCTGGCGCTGGCTGTTTGTAACAGCAGATTTTTGCATTTGTAGGCTTTGCACTTCGACAGAACCGTTTGTGGTTGCATGTTGGCTTTTCGTGGCAAATGTTTGTTCTCAGCTCTGTGACATTTATTCCACAAAGGTAGGTGGAATTCAACTTAACTTTATCCATCTGAAAATTAGGTATCTAGATGAAACTGTTTGGGTGGGTTTCTTATAGAACTGATGGAGACAGGTACCTCCAGAGCGCCATTTTTTTTCTTCCTAAGCAGGAATTGTCTCAGCTGTTTAGCTGACTTGTCCTTCCTGGTGAAAATCCACCTGAGGAAAGAGAATCTTAAAGGATCCAGAACAAAAAGGGGTATAAATTATTTATGCTCTTGGATCTAGAACTGGTTTGGTGAGTGTCATGCGAAGAGGCTTTCACTAAGATTAAAAAAAGCGCTTTTTCCACAAAGGCCTGGGCCATGCAAAACAGTTATCTGCAAATGTAACTGGTTTGTGTTTCCTGTCTGTTAAAGGAGACCTACCCAGACAGTTTATAGGCTTCTGTGAGACATCACTTAGAACTTGTTAGTTTTTAGTATATGGAGAAAGGAGAGAGAGCCTGGAAAGGTGCTGTGCAAAAGGCAAGAAGGAAAGTCAAGGCTTGGCTGAACCATATAGGAAAAGCTGGAGAGATCAGACAAGAGCTCAAATTTATGTCTCACAATGCTGGACTTGTGTGGGCCACTGTGGACCATAATGTCTGATAGAGCTTCATGAAATACCTGTAAGGGGGTGGGAGAGCAAAATTTTGCTTCAGAGATTTTTGACTTGGGCCATCATATTATTCAAAGGAATTTGTCTGCATGAGGGACAAAAATCAGCATCATTTCTGGCCAACCCACAGCAGGTTTCACTGCAACTCCAGACTTAATAGATTTACCCACTTATTTTATGTAGTGATTTTCAGTTTTGTGTTTGTTTTGGTTTTTTTAATAATTGTTTATAAGCAAGAAAAGGAAAATCATTCAGTTACTCAGATACTTTTTCCTCATTGCTTTGTTCAGCCTTTTTTTTTTTCCAACTAATATTTTAAGTTGCTAATGAAGCCCAAAAAACTCTGTGAGCAAAATAGCTACAGATGGGTTTCTTGGTGTTCTCTGTGAAACAGGATTCAATGTGAATTTAGCACAAGGACAACCCTGAAGGTACAAATAGAGGCCACAGTATTTTGGACCTTTATGAACATGCTTAAAACCAGTATCTAGATACTTGGTTATGGGATGTCATAATCTGTGTTAAGTTCGTTGGTACTAGCAGGTCTAGAAACTTTATTTGTCAAAACGTTCTTTGATTTAACTAATCAGCATAATGTGATGAAATCATACATATCTGTGATTTGGGGGAAAGTAGACCAAGAAAGGCATCAAATCACTGCATTTTGAATGCTAGCCTGTGCTCTACTGGTTTTAATCACTGGAAGATAATACCGAGATACTGGGGCCAAGAAAACATAAATCATAGAGCACAAAAAAAGAGTGCTTAGAGATGTGAGAAACTTGCACTGAAACACACTTCCCACCATTCAAGGATCACTACATGCCCTTGGCTTTTGAATTATAAAATGTGAGTGTTTCCATTAGCTGACAGAAAGCAGGAATTAGTCTCTGATAAGAGGAGAGCTCCTGTGCAGGATTGGTGCCATGCTCTTGGGATAAACAGTGTTATATTTCATAGATCTTAATGCATAATTCATGTACATGAATCTGTAGGCTTCGAGGTGTGACTTCTACATCTCTTAGAGCCATGATACTAAGATATATGATTTATTCACTATTATATTATTATATTATTTGCTGAGTTTTAACTGATCACAGCTATCCAGTATCTTGCCAACATAGTCAGCTTGGAATTTGACACAGATTGAAGTTTCACCCTGGGCATAAAAGCAGATTTTTTTCAGCTTGTATTATATGGTATTGATCTCAGGCTGGTAACATGCTGTGAAGGCTAAGTCTGGGCAAGTTGTTGTTTGCTATGTGAACAGGCATTTGGATTTTATCATTATCTAAGGAAGTTTGTAAGGGAGAAAACTAGCTAAACCTCATAATTATCACTTGACTAATTTTGATTTTCAGAATAACTTAGTGAAAAATTGATACATCTTTACTTAAGATTATAAGTAAGTTATGGTTAAAATGAGAGCAGGGAAGATGACTTAAAATTCTCAGGGATGAATCATGATATACTTTCCATGTCAAAGGGCACCAGCCCACACTACAACCACAGGGCTTGGTGGGAGCAAAATTCAGGCCCATAAGACTAGCAAATAATTGTCTGACTCTTTACCAAAATTTTCAAAAGACATACCTATCTCTGTCTTCCGTATATTGTATTATGTTATTTTAGAAAAATACAGAACATATTGGGGTTTTCCTGAAAGAGTCATTCAGCCATGGGTTCAAAAGTAAAGGTTTCTATGTGAGATTCCTTTTGAAACTTCCAGACTCAAATACAAGAGTTGAGGGTTCAGGGACAGTGACTGCCTGCCAGAGAAGAAAGACCAATGCTGATAAAAGTCATGGAGGGCAGTTGGTTTTCTCAGGGCTATCACCTGAAGAAGGAGAGGTCTAAGTAAACTTGGCAGGCAATGAGAAAGGTAATAATAACATTTATAGCTCACATTTGGGAAGAGTCAAAATTCCCTCAAAGAAAGACAAATTGTGTTTGTGGTGCTCAGTGACAGGACAAGGCACAATGGGCACAAACTAAAACACAAGAAATTCCACCTGAATCTAAGGAGTGATAGAGCACTGTAACAGGCTGCATAGAGAGGTGGTGGATTCACCGTCCCTGGAGGCTTTTACGATGAGACTGGGTGTGGCATGTAGTGCTATGATCTAGTAATCACAGTAGTGTTGCATCAAGGGTTGGACTTGATGATCTTGGAGGTCTTTTCCAACCCAGCTGATTCTATGATTCCCTGGAGATACTCAAAACCTTCTTGGACACCTGTCCAACTTTTACAGGTGAATCTGCTTTAGCGGGCAGGTTGGACTAGTTCATCACCAGAGATCCCTTCCAACCCCAGCCATTCACTGATTATGTGACTTATACAGCCTAGAGAAGCTCTTATATTTTTTTTTCCCCTTAATATGTGTTATAGAATAATCTTGGCTAATTCACAGAAGCACAGAATGGGTAAAGTTGAAAGGGACCATGGTGGCTCATCTGGTCCAACTTCTCTGCTGAAGCAGGGTTGTTCTGGAGCACATTGCATAGGATTGTGTCCAGATGGTTCCTGAATATCTCCAGTGAGGGAGACTCCACAACCTCTCTAGTCAATCTGTTCCAGTTCACCGTCACCCACAGAGTAGAGAAAAAAAGTCCTCATGCTTTGGTTCTCCTAGATAGAGGCAGGTTAAAGACTGTGGTCAAATCTCAAATATGGCCCCATTTGGAAAGAAGAGATTCCCCAATTTGAATTGTAATGTTACGAACATAAAGAATTGTGAATCCATCTGAGTTTGTTTTGGATACCCAATCTATACATATAATTATATATCAGGACATTTTAAGACCATGACCCACATTTGTCATAGACTATGGGAATGATATTACTGAGCAGCAGAAGCACCTTCCTAGCTGGGCATCACCCATAGCTGAGTACCTTTCCCTTTATATGGGAGGCTAAAGAAAGTGCCTGTGTCCCAGAGATGCTATCTCCTTAAAAAAGGCAAGTGCTAGGTTTGAAAATGCAGAGACGATTGCCCTTTTCTGGAATACAGATTATTTTTTCCGTATGTTATCAATGTTCTATCATAACATGAAGACATAGGTTAAATTCATGTATCTGCTATACTTACCAGTGATCCTGCCTAGGGAAAGATGCAGTGACTCAGTGAGCCCTTAATGTCTATGACTTGTGACTAGAAAGAAATTTAGGTTTTCAACTACTAAGTACTGTTAACAGCTGTAAAAACAACTGTAGAAAATAATTTGTGTTGCTAAACTTAAACATGTCACAAGGGAAATGAAAGCTGTTTATGAATATTCAATATTTTTTTTCATTTATCCTTATTGTATAAACATAATTTGGGCAAATTAACTCGTCTTTATGAACTAACAGTGTAATATTGGAAAGACCATTTAACATCTTTGCTTTCTTATTAATACAACATTGCTACAAAGGGCAAAAAGGTGTAAGGTCTACGCTAATAGTATATGGTTTGTACTTCAAAGTGCTAAGTTATCTAAGCAGGACTTGATCCTAAATACGTCTGAGCTTAAGCTTTCAGTCTAATGTAAATGAGACAAATGAGTCTTTGCAGTATTTCCAAGTGAAGGTGCAAGGGAATGTGATTTTTTTTCAAAGGAAGTTAATTTTATCTGTAGCATTTATTTACAAGTCCCAGTCTAGTTCTGAATGAAACCCAGAGTGGGAATCAGCTCCACTTTAGCTCACACATCTTCTTTTATTCTGTCACTTTGCTGTGTACTTCTTCCCTTGCTGGCATGCACTTTATTTTTTGTACTCCTTTCTGCCAAGCTGTTTGATTAATTTTTATCTTGTTTTGCTTTTCTAATTCATTTTTTGTAGTAACAGATTTTTAAAGGAAATTTTTTTCTCAGGTGTGCTTCGTGACTGAAAATCTCTAGTAAATATTAATCAAAAAAGTGTTATATTAGTGATTTCTTAATAAATACTTATCAGAGACTTAACATTGCAAACACCAGTAAAATTGTGGTATATATTGGCTCCAGCTGAGAGAGAAGCAGCGCCTGAAGAGCACTGCATGCTGCAAGCACGTTCAGATGCAGCTAATCAGTGATAAATACCTGGTGATTTTTAGGTAGGAGTGCAGAGCTTTCCTTACCAGGTCTGTCAGACACATGATGGCACAGGATTAGCTCCCAAACTGGGGGCACAGAATTAAGAGGCAAAGCTTTTAAAATGGTAGCAGCCAAAGCAGGGGAGCTGGGGGACTGACACTGATTTTAAAACACTTTTGAAGATATGCTGTATCTTCTCCCAGTGGAAACAGTCTTCTGTGTTTGCTAGACATAAGAAGCCAGAGGGGCTCTTGTGAATACAGCTAGACGAGCATGCTGGTGTCCGCTTCATTCATGTCTGTATGTATGGCTGGGCAAAATAATTTAAAAAAAAAGCTTGGAAGTGGTAAAAGCAAATAAAAGGTCATCCACAAGTTAATTACTTGTAGTGCCTTACCTACAATTTGTGCTGACAAATGCTGCTCCTTTGCTCTCTGAACTAAGGGCTAGAAAAATAAACGGTTATGAGCAGATAGATATGATTGAGGCGTGTGGGGTCTCTGGCAATAAATAATCTCAGTCCTTGTGTTCAGATACTGCAAGCAGCTTTGGCTAATGTCACGACTTACTTGCCAGATTCATTGTGTGCCATTCAGCAACTGAGACAGCAGTAAGTAAACATTCTTATTGTCTGACTCAAAACAAAGTTAAGGTCACATGGAGCTGGCACTGTGCTCTCCAGACTGCTATTTTCTTGGCTATTTTAATGAAATCTTACCCAGATGACTGTCAGAGCAATAGGGATGTATTATTTGCATGTGCCGCTGCTCTTCGTGCCAGGAATTTAGAGCAGTGCTCTGGCTCTTCTACACCCGCAACTCTGCTGTGCTTTACATGCAGAATACTATTCCTACTGAAATCACTCCCCGTCCTGAAGCAGTTTGAGGAAGAAAAGAGAGGAAGGTGACAACCGCAGCAATTTAGACCAATATGTAAACAATTTAAGTTTCTCTTTCCAACCACGCAGCCCATAGATGCAAGGAGAAATACAGCCAAGGTAGGATCACTTAACCTTATAGGCTGGCTTGTCTGAGCCGGTGCTCAGAGTAGACAGGGCACAGGGTAATAAGTGATAAAGACATCACCTGCACTGCAGTCATTTACACCATGTCAGAGGGGTGTAACTGGCCCTGTCGCCTGCTGTCATTGACAGGGGTGTAGGAGCAGAAGCAGTGGGCATCCTGCACAATAGGTCTGTGCTTGGTGGGCTGGCCTGGCAAGGTGCACTTATGCTGCTGGCCAAGAGGACAGACCGTGGCATGTCACAGCTCTGACTGGGCAAGAGGCATTCTCCGTGGTCCTTTAAATTCAGTTACCTTGCAGCTGACTTATCGCGATTTAGATCTTATTTCAGCAGTCCCTTCCTATTAATCAAGGGATTAAACCCAAGCTTCAGTGGTTTTTATGAACAGGGATAGAGTTAAGCTCAGGACCTTTCTCGTATTTATTAGCATGATAGTCAGAGGTCTGACTGTCCTGAGCAGTGTATGCAAGAACTGTGAACACTCATTGAATGGCCAGCCTACTGCCCATCACTCCTGCATTTTGTCGGGACTGTCCCTGCAACAGTCATGCAGAGTCTCTCTGCTTGCCCTCAGCCCCTGCCTGACCTGGTGTCTGGGGGCACAACAGCATTTGCTTCCTCCCCACCTCTGCAAAAATCAATTTTAGCAGTATCTCATCTGCCTCTCAGTTCTAAGTGATCGGAGGGTCTGTTGGAAACTTGGATTAAGCATTTACTGCCAAGGTCACCCCTTTGGTTAAATTCAGCTCCTGACCTGCCCATGAGTTCTGCTGAAAATTCATCCTGACTGAAGCAACATGTATCCAACGTGGAGTTTTTCATTTCACTCCAACCCAGACAGTTTTAGCCTGCTGAATTGCCTATTTCATCTCCTAACAGAATCAACAGCTTCCACCTTGTTTGAGGATGTCAGAAAAAGCACAGATTAACTTTGGGCTGGAGTGATGTGCTGGGGGAGCAGCTCCAATGTTCGTAACACCTCAAAATGCAATGACATTGGATGTTTTTCTCTGGTCAGTTCTTGCTTTATCTACATGCAGCATTTGTTTTCACTTACATCTAAAGAGACATGGAAATCGATCTGATGAATTAGAAGACACTAATTACGAGGAAATGAAAATAACTCTGTGCAGCCCTCTGTTGCCTCCTCAAGTCTTTCTGTGACTAGTACTAAGCTGTTATTATACAGGATTTTTGAGATGCCAGAGAAGGAAAAACAAAGGGGTTTCTGTGTAGCACTAAGTTTTCCACCCTGAGGTTTTGGATTCCTGTTTTTGGGACTGACACGGAGCTATCCCACTGCTGCCCACCAGCAGCCTGGAGCCCTTGCACGTGGAGGAGGCTGGCTCTCACCTTGCAGGAGCTCCAGTCTTGTCTGAACCAAAATTCCTGTATGCTCCCAGAAAAACACGGGAGGGATTCTCTCTTCATTTCTCGTTGGAAATAAAGAACAGACATAAATCTCAGGAAGAAATACCACTGCTTCTTGCTTACCTCCATTCCCTGCTTTGGAAATCAAATGTGGTTGGTGGGTCCAGCAGCCAGCCTGGCCTGCATGGGAGGACAGTGGGGTTAGTCTGAACATGCCACTGCTGAGGAGCCAAGAATTCTGCTATCATAGCTTTTCTTTTAAAAAAGAAAACAAACCAATTGAACTGTATTTTGTGTCACCCCTGTGCAAAAATCTTCTCTTTCTCTCTCTTTTTTCCCCCTCTCTCTCTCTCTCTCTCTCTCTCTCTCTCTCTCTCTCTTTTTTTTGTCAAACTATGCAGGAAATGTTTTGGAAGGGAGAGTCAAGAGACTTAAGTCTGGAATTTTTATGTACACCAGAAACTTAAAAGTGTGGTTCAAGCTGATAAACTTACCACACCTCTTTCTGTTTTCTTTATAGATTTATTACAAATATCTGGCTTGGAACCTAGATTTATGGTGTGAACAAAAGAAATATAGACCATAGAGACATGAAAAGATAAATCTCAGGAGGTGACATGAGAGGGTTTGTTCAACTTTTAAACTGTTTCTTAATGAAACAGAGTAACAAAAAAGATCAGAACACTCATTTCTTAAAGTGTTCATGTTTAAAGAAGCTGTTGAGCATTAGTGATGCCACATACAAAATATCACCTCTATTGTTTTAGGCTCCTACCTGGGCTGTCATTTCCCTGTGGCTAAATAAGGTATTTGCTCCTGACTCTTTCAAGAACACTAAATTAACTTTTAAAAAAGTCAGGTCTGTATCCAAATGTAAACAGATTATCTCTGGGCCCTAACAAATGAGATTGCAGTGAAGAGTTATGTAATTCTCAAGTTTGACCTTCAGTCAATACAAAACTTCAAGAGCAACCTCATCTTTATGGGGATCTACTCGAAGCTTTAAAGCATCTATGGCTCTGTGGTTTTGTCATGAGCACACAGTAAATGTGTCTAAACACAGCTACTGTGAATGTCTGGAAGTTACCAGCTAAAGCAAAAGCAGCTAATTGAATACAGCACCAGCAGGCATAATAAATGTGCCTTGATTTTAATGTTATGTGGAAGATTTAATATTCAAGTGACTACATTACTATTAATTGCATTGCTTCTTCTAAAAATGAAAAAGATAAACAATTACTAAAATTTGTATGTTAATTTGACTCAAATGAAGTGATTAAAAGTAGGATGAAAAATGAAAACAAAACATTACTAAATCCTTTGGTAAACAAGATCTTTCTGTTCAACTGAAAAGAAACATTGATAATTATAATGTATTATGAGCCAAGTGAGTATTTTCCATTGCAACAATTATTTTCACTTAGCACGTTAATGTTGACAGAAAAAGACCAAAGGCACCCTTGTGACTTTACCCCCCTGTCATAACAAAATGAAGGCTTAACCTGTTTCTGAAGGATTGACTTTCAAGCAGGAAACTGGGCTATTTTGGAAACTTAGCTAATGACACTGTTATTTTTTCTCCTGAGTGATAAGGTTGATGGATACATACCATTTGTATTTTCCTTAATCCTTTTTCTCCCATGCTCAGGACTATCACTTACGCCGTAGTGTTGATCAATCAATGTATATTAGTACCCAGCTCTGCTGACAAATGCTCTTGCTCTGTCATTTGCAGCTGTAAATTTATTTTGACAGAATTATCTGAAACATGGTATTCTTTCTTTCCTTTGGAGAACTGTAAAGACTAAAATTCGATGTCCACCCCTTAGTGCAATCCTAGGGGCATCAAGTGCCCGCGTGCCCCCGTAGTTCTGGTCAACACAACCAAAGGCTAATGGGATCTTCTTTATGCTCCAGAATAATGCCACAGTACAGCTAATATGAAAGATTAACCTCCTATAAGATACGGAGTTGTAAAAGGAATAGATATACAGACTTATGAGATTTAGAAAGTGTGCTAGTAACAGTAGCTACCACAGGTGTTCAAACAGTCTTTTTTTTTTTTTTAACTAAGATGAACATTTTCAAGCTGGCTCACCAAAATGAATTCTTTCAGTGAGTACACAGTAAAGGATATATTTGGATTACAGAGCTCTGCGCTATCAGTGCTTGGCTTCCTTATAGAATTTAAAATACATTTTAACTGATGGTGAAGCATTTCCAGTTGAAGAGAGGAGATGCTTAATAAAAACATGATTTTACCATCACCCGACACTTCTGCAAGGTCATGAGGGCAGATAAACAACTTCCTGCAGCTGTGGCTACATCTGGCACACGACTGAGGCAGAGAGCGTGCTTCGCAAAGATAAACATATCAGGTTGTATCTCCATAGTCTCCCACACTTCTGGATAAAGCCTGGGGAACTGAACTTGGCCCTGCAGTGCCAGCGGTAATTAATATCTGAAAATGCTTTACCCCTAAGGAAGCAGAGCAGTGAGTCTAACCCCCCATTCCAATAATATTGGTGACCATAGGTAGCTTGGGGCAACTGTGCTGCCTCTGAAGCCCCCGGGTGTTTTTTCTCACCTGGAGACTGTAGGTCCATCAGTCTGCTGGTGAGATGCTTCAGGGGCAGACAGCTGAAAGACAAGAATTGAACTGTGGATATGCTCAAGGTCTGTAGGTGGGCAGTGTGTGCTGAGAGCCAGGTAGCAGATCTGCTCCAAAAATTGTCACATGAGCAATTCTTGGGCTGGGGAATGGGTTCCTCATGGCCTGGGGTAAGAGGCTGCCTCTGTATTCCTAAGACACATTTTATTAGAAGACACTATCTCCTTGGATTTCTTAAATTCAGTAGACTTGATTGATGGGTATTTCTGGCATATTGTCACACAGGTGGTTGGCTTTTTCCTCAAAGGTTGCCACGGTACTTTCAGGTGTAGAGTGCCGTAATTTTTGTTTCCTAACTAGGCAAACTGAAATCAATAAAGGATTTTTGATTGATCCCAGGTTGAAACTTTTTGGCATATGCAATGACACAAGCCAAGTTAGCTTTAACGTGAATGGTAGTAGCAAAGGAAAAAATTACTTAAATTTTGCATTGGTTTTGTATTTGAATAGTAGAATAATGTTTCACAGCTGGAGACCCCTTATGCAAATCTTATGTGGGTACCTCTGAATGTTTTTGGAGGGATATCCAGTCCTGAAAAGGTGCTTTCCTCTCTTCCTGAACCATTCCAGGAACCTAATTGCCCACAGAGGGCAATCCAGACTCTCCTCTGAGCTTGGAGAGGAGAAGAGCATTGACCCCTCTGCTGAGGCTGGGCACCTTGTGCAACAGGGAAGGGCAACTGAAAGTGAAGGGCAGAAAGTGCCCAGCATTTGTATTATCTTATATACTATATTATATTTTGGTTATTGGTAAATGGGGGTTCATTGATATGGTCAGAGCATTTGCCCATGACTGGGAGCTGCAACCCTCTGAGCTTGAGGGAGCACCTAAGAAGTGCCCCACAAGCTCTGTAAAAGTCCTTGGAGAGCCTGCATGCCAGGTAATACCTGGACAAGTCTATCCATGGCACACCACAGAGGATGTGATACATTGGAGGTGCTGGGCAGGCACAGAGCTCTCGAGGTAGCTTTTGGCCACCCTCTGATCCAAGGACCACTCAACCAGCAGCTGGTGATGGAAGAACCACATTTATACCTGTTGTACCAGCCAGATACCTATCACAAGGAACTTTGCCCTCAAGAGGAAAAGCAAAATTCCTCCTCTGCCCTTAGCATGGCAGCTTGCACCAAGGTTGTGTAGCTGCCTTCTTGCTTATGTATTGGGAGACACTGCTTCCTTGCTTTCTTACGTGTTAGGAGATTGCTGGCCCTGTTGCCTGTAGATTTTTACAATATATTTCATGAGAAAACTAAAGGCGATAGGACCTTGGGCCCAAGTTTATCCTATTTGGAAACGGTGTAGTTTTTGGTTTGTTTTTTTTTTTTTCTGAATTTAATTCAGTTTAGCAAATATAGAAACAAAATTAAGGAGTTATAAAACATCTATTTTCTTTGCAAAGGCCCCAGTTCTGTAACAAGCCATGTCAGGTAAGTATTTGTCCACACTTCGACACATCACAGGGCAAATTGTAGGAGCTGACAATATACAAGCCATTTGATGTTGTGTTTCTACCCTGTTTCCTGGCAGACACCTCTCAGAGATGACAAGGGAGTATCATTTTTACATGACGGTGTTTCTACCAAACTGCTGATAGAGCCCTTCACAAGATCACAGAAAGGTCCATATCATCTGATTAGCATTTAGAGAAGTTGGTCATCTGGGAGGGAACCGCAGGAGACCAGAGACTGCACCCTCAAGGGCTGAGAGAGGAAAGACTCAATCAGTGGTTGATAAGGCTTAGCAATGATAAATCACAAACAAAACTCCAGGCTTAGGAATTCACAGCACAATCTGTCATGAATTTCCTTCCCTTCCCTCCCTCCCCAATATCTGATGAGAATTTGCCTTTTAAAATCGTCTCTGAAATACAAGAAACCAAGTCAGTGAGAATTGCTGAGATGTTCCTGGCTTTTGGCAGTTTTCTTAGTGCTCTATTTTATTTTATTTTTTTTATATATCTGTATCTTTGTGTGTGTCTGTCTCTGGGTATATTTATGCAAATTTTTAATGTTAAAAAATTCTCATGTGGAAAACACTTGGTACCAGATTATAAACACTTTAAAAGAGGGAGATTTGAAACCTGTCTAGAAGTCTCAGTTCCCCACTGAGGCAGACTGCAAAACCCTTCAAAAAATCACTTTAGAACTGACTTCAAATAAAAAGGTCTTCTCTACTTCTGCTGGGAAGAGTGCTCGCTGCATGAGGTTTTCCACCAGTTCTGAGAGGCTGTCACACCTTAGCCTGCTAGCTAAGGTGTAGGCATGGTGGTCTAGGCCAGTGCAGAGGCTGGAGATACACCCTCCCAAGCTACGGCTGTGGAGGAGAAGGAGCAGTGTGGTATCAGCATCCTGGGACGACACATTTAACTGAACGCACATCTCGGCACTCTGCTGTTGTGAATGGCAGCATTGCTATAGTTCTGTCCAGGACACCTCTGCTTCAGCCCCTCTTCCCCATGTTAACCATTTAATTGATGAAAAGAGAAGATCCAAAAATCTCTAAGTGTCCCTTTGCCTAAGAATGGTATAAATAGAACTTAACAGAGTATTCCTCCTGGTTATAGCACATGCACATTCTCTCACTTTTAGGGCACAGTGAGAAGGCCTGGTCCTTGCTTTGCCTCTGTCTCTGGGCACAGGAACCCCCCTGTAAACTGTCAATCCCCAGCACCTTTTCCATGCTGCACCTCACATGAAGGTTGGAGGAAGATGAGTGCTGTTAGCTGTCTTTCACATAAACCAGTTCCCTCCATGTCTTCAGAGAGATGCTGGATGAGCAAAGCACGCATGAATGATGTGCCTCCCAACTGCACATCTGCTGCCCCTCACTTCTCGGACATGTGCACACGTAAATTCAGAAGCGCGGTCAAATAATCCACAACTAGCCAGACAAGAAGCTAAAGACGAGGAAGAAAAATACTGTTAGAATGAATTGTGAGGGATAAAAATACAGATCTGAGAAGGAATGACTGCTTAAAAAAAAAAAAAGCAGGAAAGAAGAAAAGTCTCTTCGAGAAAAATCCGCTGTGCTAATCATTTAGAAATTGCACATTTGCTGCTACCTAGTTTGAGGGTGGATGGTAGGAGCTGCATTGAGCTTCTCACAGAACTGTGCTTTAAAAATACATTAAAATGTTGGCTAGTGGGTTTGTGATGAAATCTGTGGGTTTTAACCCAAACCTGTGATCCTGGGATATTTTGGGGCAGTGTTGCACTGGTTTGCTGTGGTAGCTGATAGGCTGAACTGAAAAAAAGCATAAATGTTCTTTCCAAACTGATGTGAGGTAGAAAACTGTTTCCAGAGGGGAACGCTGAGGATCTATTTTTATTTTTCACCTTGTTAAAAATCACTGTATGACTGCCATTGTATGACTGCTTTTTACATCTATAACAATTTCTGCTCCATAAGAGCAGTAGGATTCCTCCAAGGGATGCCCAAGTATGCAGAGATGCTGACGCTAGCCTGATGCTGGTGCTAACAATGTGCACTGCTTACTCTTATTAGACAATAACATGTACCCTGGGGTGTCTTCTGGCTTTTGATTAAGCTCCCTGGGATTCCAGCTTTGTAGACTGGCCATTGTAAATGCAGAGGCAGAAGAAAGATGCGATCGCCTCTGCTCCAAGGGTGGTACAACCACCTCTCCCGGCAGGAAGTGTTTGGATGCCCTTGATGACAATGGGCAAACAGACAGTGTTTTTGTTTATTTTCTCATAAAGTGCTGATGAACAAATGAGGCAGAGGCATTAAGAAACTCATGCTGTGAGGAGAGATTTGAGTTTATCAGCTGCTTCTTGGCAGGGTAGATTTTACATGGTGAGAGTATAAAGCAATCCCTCCCTGAGGCATGAGACTCTAGAGTTTTATATCATAAATAAAATGGGAGGAGTGCTTTCCTGAGAGATTTGCTCTTTTCTGGAGTCAAGTTTGAATAATATTGTGTATTTTCTCTGACCTTTTTTGGTGTAACATGATCATGAAACACATCACAACCAACTAGTCTATAGCTGATGGGCAGTAGAGGATGAGAGGAAGCATCTATGGATAAAGCACAGCCTGGAAATATTGAGGAAGATCTTCTCCAACTAACAGGCTGAACTCTGCTATTAAACTTGGTTCATGTGACAGTCTAGGCCTTCTGATAAAAGATGCTGTTCAAAGCTCAGGCTGGTATCTGCTCTCACTGAAGGCATCACAAATGACTGAAAATACAGAATCATGCCCAGCAAAAAGAGGCAATGGTGACCCTGAGCAATCACATAAATCACATGCAGACCTCCAACCTGCCAAGTGGTGAGGGCTGCAGATTGAACCTCACAGCTAGCACACACGAGTCTTATTTTTCCTGGTACCTTTACCCAGGACATCTTTATATATTTCAACAAAGAACTCATAGTCCATGGCAGATTTGGAAAATATTCTGGAATGTATTTTGTGAAGCAAAGTGGGATCTTCCCTCCAAAGCACCTAGAGGCTGGTGGCAATGTCCACATGATCTCTTGTAAAAAGGTGATGCCATATGGCAGGAAGCCATTTATCTGGCTTCATTGCTGTAGGGAGTGAAAATTGACAGGACAATGCTATCTGCAGGGCTCATGGAGCTGGGTCAAATCCTGCTTACCTTACTTATGTAAATAATTCCCTGCATCTCAATAGCTCTGTGTTGTTACAAACTGTCCTGATTTGCACTTTGCAAACTGAGACCAGAAATTACTTCCAAACCTTCCAAATGGAGCTTTTCCCTCAAACAGAAAAAAGCTTTGTCGTGCCCAACCAAGTCATCCACAGTACTGCAGAAACCCAGTAGTGTTTCATGGGGAGTTTTCTTTTGAAGTTTCGTTGTGTAAGAGAGAAAGAAAACCTTCCCTCCCAAGCATAATCCTGTAGTGTAAAATCAGCTTTATATTTATTTATTTTGACATTCAAACCACTCTTTTTAATGCATATGTATAAGCTCTTAGGGATTTAGGTCTTCATCGCTTGGTGATTTGCCCGGTATTTCTCATAGTCCCCTATACAAAGGAACTGTTTATAAGAAACTCTGCAGTTTAAAGAAAATGTTCAGGGGTGGTTTTACAGACTCAGTGGACTCCACAACCCGGAACTCAAACCTCTTGAATTACTGCCAATTACTTACTCTCAGATCCATCTGAAATGGTTTAGAGCTGGTGTGGATCAGGTCTGAGCTTCAGCAAGAGTTGTCCTGTGTTACCGCTAGGGAGACCCTGCCATGCTGCACCTGCCTTTGCAAATAGAAGATCTGCAGGGTGAAAACGCACTGAAAGCAATAAAGGAGGGTGCAATGGTTAGGAAATTATCCTTGAGCACAGGCTCCGCTTGTGCAATAACCTCTCTTCTGCAGTCTTCCTGTGCAGCTGTGGCCAAGCCCCTGGGACTGCAGTCCATAAATGACAGGACACCCTATGACTTAATGAGATCACCAGCCCCAACACTCAGGAGTGAGATGCTGAGCATCCCCTCGTGTCCCAGCTTTCACCACTGCACTTCCACCAGTTCCCACAGCTGAAAACTGGCTCCTACAGCCGGAAGTGTTTGAAAGGGTCCGGGTCCTGGCAGCACCACCATGCCTGTGTCTCACCCATGAGTGGCCTGCACTCACTATCTTCCATTGTCTGACAGTGCTAGAGCCCAATTCTTTAATTCCCCCTTGCACCAGACAACACTGGGAGAGTGGGAGCTCTCATACACAGTCTGGGATTCAGGAACAGAGACATAAGCTAGAAGCCAATTTTAAAATGTTTTGCTTAGTTGTTTAAGTATGCAAGCATTTGTTCTGAATAAGATGCAAAATATTATCATAAGATGGAGAAATTCAGATGTGCTCCTCTGGAATTAAATGCAATCTTGCTTTGTTAATTTTGGCATTTGTAAGCCTGTGTGAAGCTGGAAGAAGAGGGATTCCTGCAGGTCTCTGTATTGGTCTGGCAGGAGACTAAAGAAATCAAAATAGCATAAAACCTGGGATAGGATTTAGTCTGCCTAAACCCCACACTGATCCTACTTTCTTGGAGTGGCTAATCTCTATACTGAAGCCAGAAATTGTAAGCATAGTGCTAACAACCCACACCCACACACAGGCAATAATCAAATTGCTAAAGAACCCCCCAAAAATGAAGTCCGTGTCTGCCCCAGTCTGAAGGAGCCCCTTCTACATGGCTTTGAGGAAAGATTAGGAAGAGGTTAGACAACTAAAGTCATCCATCTCATATCTACCTATATGAAGAAAGGTAGTATGAGTTTGTTCAACACATTGATTTACCTGCATGGAACAGCTCAGGATTTTT
The DNA here is from genome assembly GCA_013396755.1 of Sclerurus mexicanus. Lineage (NCBI taxonomy): Eukaryota > Metazoa > Chordata > Aves > Passeriformes > Furnariidae > Sclerurus > Sclerurus mexicanus. The sequence continues at coordinate 738,553 of VWZF01006501.1, read as the reverse complement.
TATTTTTTGGAGGTCAATTTGTTACTGACATACATTTCCCTGTATCCAGAAATCCACACTTGCATAGAGGTGGAGTATAACTATCGTTCTTTAGCACCAGTTTCCATCTCAGTCTAATCTTCTGTATTGATAATGTTAAAGTCTAACATCTTTCAGGTCTTAAAAATTAGGCTCCAGAGTAAAACATATTCCTTCTCTTTGGCTTTGTCTGCATAGTATAATGCTCTTGAAGTGGACACTAGGGGCTTGACTGTGTTTCCTGTATATAAAGAATAAATATCTGGAATGCTCAGGTATAAAGTGCCATTAGAAATGCCCTGGTGTACCCACGTCATCTCCATGACTGCACAGCTATGACAGATGGTCTTCAAAAGACTTATCCCTTCCTGGAGGAAACTAGTGGATTATATACCCAGGACTTCTCCAGAGGTACTAAATGCAATGTGTATACGCACAACTGAGTCAAGCCCGCACCATATTAATCTGTGTCCCCTCTGCTATGGTTTTAATTGGTTGCTGTCAATACTTGAAAAGCTTCAGCTTCTGAGTTCTCCAGTTCTCTAACTACTTGTTTTATAAAAAGCAATTTAAAATGGAAATAGAAAAAGGTAATAATTGAGATAGCCCACTTCTACTGCTAATATTTTGGCTCAGTTAAGTTACTCTGTGGAAAGGTCTATCATGGCTTGTTTTTCTAGAAAAAATGCTCTGAATAATGACAGAAAAATGTGTCTAAAAGGATGAAATTTTTAAATTATAATTTATGTCATTTTCATTACACTTTGTAACTCTTTGAAAAAAGTTCCATTGTTTGGTGTTATCAGGAATTTCAGTGGGAACTCCCTAGAGAAAGGTGCAGTTGGCTTACTAAAAGGCTTTTCATTTAAAACATTGCTGTAGATGGGCCTGTACATGAGATAAGAAGGAGGGGGCAGTTAAGAGGAAACAATAAAATATGCCAAAATGTTCTGAAATGATGGTGCTGAGTTGATATTATTTTTTTCATTTCCCTTTTTTTTCCTCCTACATTGTCATATGAAGAACATGCCTTCATATTTTCATCAAATGGACAATACTAATTCAAAGCTCTGGGAGAAAGGGGAAGGCTTTCTTCCAAACTGTTCAAAACCTATGATCTGTCAGTAAATGCAAATATGTTTATGGTAGAGTAATTGAAACTTTAGGTACTGCAGAGACACGTACAATGGTTGCTTGCAGGTAATTCCTTCTATGGAGTCCATACCCTGCAGAGCAACAACACTTTTCAGACTGGCAGAAGGTGTTCCTCATTGCAGGGAAAAACAGCATATACAACGAGCAATACCTCTTCTGACTCAGCTGTTGGTGTGTGTTGTGGTTTTGGTCAGTCCCTCCTTTCTATCACTTTTTTTCAGATGACCATTTAAACATGAGCAGCTCATTCCCACTGTCCCAAACAAAATGGAACAAGAAAAAAAATCTCAGCATTTACTGCTTAATTTTCAGCTCTCAGTCAGGCCCTGTAACTGTCCAGCTTAAGCCCAGTCCTAACAGGTAACTTATATTTTAAGAGCTGATTTCTATTTCTTCCATATTTTATGCATTTATCCTGCATGAACGAGAGTGTATTTTATGCCCTCCATCTTCAGCTTGTTTCACCCAAGTCTCAGCATATCTGTGTGTTGCAAAGCTATAGGGATAAAAAGAGCTTGCATTACAAATTCCCAGTTTAATGTATTCTTTAATGTATTTGTATTTTGCATTGAAATTTTCAATTCTTGCTTTCTCTTCAAGAGACTCCACTCTCCCCTCTTACTGCCTGAAAGACTGAAGCTTAAATGCAGTGATATTAAGGTCAGTGTCAATTATGCTGATAAGTCAGAGAAAAAAATCCTGTGGATTTTTCAAATTATGACAGGCTTTGCATAGTTTTGCTGGAAAAAAGTGCAAGAAAACCACTGGTTTTTGTATTTCTGTGGTGAGAGCAGCATTTCAGGATTCTCCACCATACTTGCTCCCAGACTGTTACAAGTTAGAGCATTGCAGTTTTATTCGTTTGGTAGTATTAAAGTTACATATTATTACTTGTTGCAGATGTCATTCCTTTGAATTGATATTGCTCATGATGGTGTTCTGCTTCAGGGTACCTTTAAAAAAATGGCACAGCTACAAACATCTTAGTTGTTTTTAATAGCAACAACAACAACCATCATCATCATCATAATCTGCTTTCCAATATGAAAATGATGGGATGTGTTTGGAAAACTATCATTTCTAAAAGAATTAAACTTAAGGTGTGCATTGGTCCTGAAAAGAATCTGCCTTTTTTTTTTATTTTTTTCCCCCTAAATTATAAAATATTTGAAAAGTAGCCATGGTCTGAAATTTGATCTCAGAAGATTCTTTGCTCACTGAACTCCCCCTGCTTCAGCTCCTGCCATACACCACTTCCATGAAGTACTTGTGTTACCTGATAACAGCAAGCCAGGGCAGATTGCACCCAGTATTCTCACTGTCAGTCCCCAACTTTTAGGGGGTAAGACAACAGCTGGAAGATGTGGAAAACTGCTGTTCCCCATTAAGGCCAAGATTATCTCTCATTGCCTATGGACTCCATCTTTCAGAATAAAAAAAGGAATTTAACACTGACTTCATGTCTCACTATTCACATAGATTGAGTAGTGCTTAGGGGTGTCACCAGATCAGAGAGCAGGAATTAACATTTGTTCATCCCAATATCCTCTGATAGAAAAGAGAATTTTATTCCTCAGCTTTGCATTAAGATGAGTGTTCATTGTACAGGCTATGCTATTTCTGATAAAGTAAGTCTTCCCTCCCCAGAGGTTACTGTTCTTGGGGCTTTACTTTTTCGTATTGGTAACACCACTTCCTTCTTAAACTCAAGTAGATAAATGTGAATGGGAAAGTCAAAGATTGTTGGAATATGAAAATTGAAAAAACATGCTTTTCTACCCAAAATTGTCACTTTTGATCTGTTTCTCAGGGTTTCCTTTTCCCAGCTGTATTTTGATACAAGCCTTCTTCTTGATCAGAGATGGCTTCCTTGGTGTTGCTCCCAAAAAAAGTCAAGGTATTTCTTTTGTGATTTCTTCAAGTTAAAATCAGTGAGAGCTAGAAAATGCCAAATGGGAGGAAGAAAACTGGTGTTCAACCAGCATACAAGCCACAGTCACAACGGCCAAATAGTAGGGGTAAGTAGGAAAAACAGGAAGGGAAACAAATTCACTTTCATTAGGAGAACTGCAGGATTTCACCTGTAATACTATCTTCTTTCCTTGTGTTTGTGTAACTAACAGGCTCCATGTGAGCAAACAGCCCAGCTGATACCTCTTGCCGAGTGTTTGCAACAAGGCTCATTCTCCCTAAGCACACATCTTACATGTTAATTGATTCCACCTTCTAAGGATGTCAGGATTTCACGACGCGGCGAGTCTTCGGCGCGTGTCTACAGCACGCTGTGGGGACCCACAAATAGCAGGGAGGAATTTTTAGAGTGCATCTAATGGCCTTTGCTTGCCTTTAAGCTGATAAGTGTAAAAATCACTCTCCAAACAACTTGTGACACTTAATGGTTTTCACACGGTACTTTTGTAACATAATCATCCCTACACCACCTCCTTGCAGACACAACCTGTATGTCTGGGGCTACAAGGCAGAGTCTCTGCTTGATGGACCTGTGTGGCTCTATGTTAGCTGAAGGGGTTTGTGGGTGCTAGAGGGTAATGCTCTGTCTGACCATATTTATGAGCTTGCATTCCAGAAAATATTTTCTAAAAATATTAAATGATGAGAGCTGGAACAGTCAATGTGATGTAGGACTACAGGAATGAGCAAATCTGCTGTTTAGGATAAAGATGCATTTCAAATGCCTTGATTTCATGGGGCTTTATTTATGTTTTTTATGGGGATTAAGAGAAAGATCCCTCATGTCCTTTTTCTGATTGAACTTAAACACCAATACCCTAGCTTGCCTTTATTGGAATCTGCTGTATGACTTGATAGCAGTAATGCTAAGACAATCTGTCTCCATCTGGCAACAAATACCATACTGAATATGGAGCATGGAGCTGGGTGTTCAATACTAGGACAGCTCACTGTGGTGAGAGGGCTGGGGATCCAAGCAATACAAGTTGCATTGGGTCCGAGGGAATAGCTAATTTAGGGGTCAGCAATATTGACTTTGGGGTCTGTCCAGCTGAATCTCTAAAACGAGAAAGAGAAAAGTCAATGGAGCACAAGATCTGCGCAAGGGTAACAGGATACCAGGAAAACAAAGCAAATGCATTGCCATTTACTTAAAGTTTAATTCTCAAGTTTTATTTTAGCCCCACTGCAGTTTTTCGCTCAAGATATGGCACGACTCACAACACAGATCATACTTGCAGTGTCTTTTCTCTGGGGGAGGCCCCAGCAGCTCTAGTTCAGGCAAAGGAACGTGCCAGTATGGGAGCATGTCCTGAAGAGAAGGGGGAGGCCTGCAGTGCCTGGGGATTCAGAGGTGTGAGTAGAGATGAGCAAGGAGTGAGCAATGCTGTGAGGACTGGGTGCTACTGGGCTCCTTCCTTTCTCTCCCTCTGCAGGCAGGTGTCTCCCGAAAAAGACTTTTGATTTATTCCTTCTCATCACACCTTTCTGCTATAATATCTAAGTGTTTAATGGAAGAAAAAACTAAGTGTACTGTCTCTGTTCTGAAACAACCCCCGTCTCCAGTCTTTTTATGGATTAGTTTAACTTGGCACTATGTGGCACTCAATTTTTTATTTTTTTATTTTTTTTATTGCAGTACTTGTTCTCCCAGGGCTCTAAGTTGGTCATACCATAACCTAATATGATTTTTTGTCCTCTTTAAGTGATGTCTAGATTCTAAATTATAAGCCGTTCCTTTACATTTTGCTTGCTAGTACTTCTGTCTTAAGTACCAGCTTGCAGAGTTCTCTCAGAATTCGCCTAATACCAATTACTGCTTCCCTGCTTATTAACCCAGAAAACGTGGCCAAGCCTCAGCTGTAAACGATACTGCTATTGGCAATGCACTGCTCAAGGCAGTGAACTCAGTAGAGGAATTCTCTTTCTGCTATTTGTTTGTACAGTACCTAGCTGAAGGAGGATTTAATCCCTGCTTGGACCCTCTGTGCACATTAGAAGCAGTAGTTCAATTGCTTAGTCAGCCTGAACTTGCTCTTATCTGTGCAAATTGTCAGACATTGTTCAGTATTATTAACTACACCTATTAAGTGTGTATTTAATTAGCACGTGTACTTTCTGACATAATTGTGGCAATGCCAAGGTCAACTACTTCTCCATCCAGCAGTGTACACTGTGCTGAGCACAAAGCATGGGGCTGGGTGTTCACTGCTGACAGCTGCGGGCAGCCTGTGGTCCCAGTGTCCCCTACATCAGGGACACGTGTGTGCCAGTCAGGGGTTTGCCTCTGGAACCTTGAACTTTAGAAACAAAATAAAACTGACCTTGTGCAAACAGTGCTACTGGTCCATCAGCGGTCTTCAACCTGTCTCTACGTAAGGATTTTTCTTTCCTCAGCAATCAATAATTAATAATCAGTTGGTTTTCATTACACTTTTCCTTCCTAAAGCATTTTTTTTTATATTTGTGAATTGGTAGACTAGGGATCTTTTTTTGCTTACTGAAGAGCTTATTTTCTTTGCAGCTAGTAATGACTGTTTATTTTGTCATAACAATGGAGATAAGATTCAGCTGTACAATGCTCCACATCTTGGAAAGGAAAGACCTAATTCTTTTCTAGAAATCTCCAAAACTTGTAAGCAGCTTGAAGGTCAAACTTGTGTTGTGGTATATGAAAAGCAGAGTGCTAGACTCATGAAGTAAAAATAACTCCAAAATGGTGAGAGAGTACAGATTAAATCACAACATGGCACGAAAGATGATCTTTAACCTCTCAGTGAGGTCAGTTTGAAGTGGATGTGACCTCATCTTTTACATCATCTTCACTATGAGGTTGCTTGAGTTTCTAAATGAGACTACTTATGGCCCATCAAAATATCAATGTCTGATTATGTTTTTACCTTGAAGTTTCACATGTTCATACCTTTGATGCTGTTTGACAGTTTTACTCTATGTTTGACTGATTTTGAAGGATCTTGGAAGTCTGAAATAAGTATGTCTGAAGATTACATTTTTTCTGCTTGCCTTATTGTTTCTTGCACAAGCAAATGCAGGGTTTTATTACTCAATGCAGCACTGAGAAATATTGTAAAACAAATACAAGAAAAATTAATCCAAAAACCTAAAATCTATAACCACAAACATTAGAATAAAAATCAGAATTGAAAACCAAACTAATTTCGGTTTGGAAAAAATTTAACTGGTTTGGTTTTGTTTCATGGTTTTTGGGGTTTTTCCCCTGGAATATCACATCCTAAAGCTCTCTTATGTTAAAGAGAAGAGGAAGATATTAATGTGCCTTTGGCCATTAAAATATTATTACTAAAATACTACTAAAGTAACTAAAATATTACTACTTAAAGCTGTAAATTTCATTCTCTAGAAGTATTTGACTGGATCAAAAGAAAGGAGTAAGTAAGAACAGAAAGATTAGTGTGTGCTGAATTAAGGTATTTTTTTTTTAAATTATAAAAGTTATGGCTCTGTGGTGCTGACAACGCTAAATTTCTCATTTGAGGCCTTAGGAATTGATACATTCCTTAGGAGGTAAAAGCCTCTTAGTTTTCACACAGCACCAAATGGTTTATTTATATTTAAATCGGTCCTTTGCTATACTTAGTTTGAGCAATTTTTCAGCTTTTCACTATGTGACTAACCAGGCACTTGAATAAGTTAGCCAGAAATGCCATGTAATTTCTGTTCTCAAAGATATTAAAATCTTGACTAGACCAGGTCCTGAGCAACCTGCAAATTTTTGTGTTACATATAACTTAGGAGCTGATCCTGCTTTGATGATCTCCAGAGATCCCTTCTAACTTAAATTATTCAGTGGTTTTGTGCTTCTGTGGGTGAGTTTTAACACTTACAACAAAACACTGAAAATAGTTCAACAACTGTGCTGTCAAACAAAGTATCTGTGTTCAGAGGACGGAAAGGATGTCTTCCTAAATTTCGTGGCCATTGGAGGTAATTGTTCTTTTCTTGTCTTCCTTCTGCCTTTGGAATGATTTTCAAGGTGGGATATGTTTTGTAGTTGTCCACAGCATGACGGACACTCAAGGGATCTGGAAATACACTCAGCTGTACACAAAAGGAAAATAATCTAAATATAGACTCTTCCATAGTTAAGTTCTTCCTGCTGGTCTTAAATTATTCTTGTTTTAAAAAGAGAAGGATCCTGTTCACTTCCCATTATCAGATCCAAGCACAAGTGCAGTTTACATAAAATGCAAAAGAACAAAAATCCCAATGAAGATTGGAGCATTTTCTTGCGAAAACATCGCCAGTTTCTAATCCAAATCAAGGATCACACAGATGAAATTGTATTGTTAAGCAGCCAATGCCACTTAAGAGCAACCTTGTTGGTTGTCAACGTAAGCACCTGGGTAGAAAAAAATAGGTATTTCTGAATGTGGATTTAACATCAAACTATATGTTGTATATTTTCCACTACAGGCAGCAAGCTACAAAGTGCTGGCAGGCAAACACCTCTCCTTGGAGCATCATGAGGTAGCAGCCAGCATGTGGAGATGGAAGAGGAAGATGATGGGTTGCAGATCACAGAATTACAGAATCACAGGGTGTGCTGAGTTGGAAGGGACCCACCCTCTGGGTGAAGAACCTTTTTCTAATATCCAGCCTAAACCTCCCCTGACACAACTTCAGGCCATTCCCTCAGGTCCTGTCACTGGTCAGCACAGAGAAGACATCAGTGCCTGCCCCTCCTCTTCTCATAAGGAAGTTGTAACTGCAATGAGGTTTCCCCTCAGTCTCCTCTTCTCCAGGCTGAACACACCAAGTGCCCTCAGCCACTCCTCACACAGCTTCTCCTCAAGGCCCTTCACCATCTTCATTGCCCTCCTTTGGACACTCCCTAACAGTTTAATATCTTTCTTATATTGCATGGTGATTAAAACTGCACAACAGAGATACCAGGGGAAACAAGAAAGATCTCTCCTGGCTGTTGCTTTTTAACTCTCTCTCTCTCTTTCCCCCCCCCCGCCCTCGAAATCATCACATAGCACTATCTGAAACTCAATGTTTCTCATCCCTGTGCTAAGCTGTGGAGTCTGGCACAGCCTCAGCTGCTGCAGTGGGCTGAGTGGCCCTCATGGGATAGCCCCACATCACTGGGCTCTGACACCTAGTGGCCACAAAAGAAAACATATGGTATTCTTTTGAGCTCAACAGCAGGTGTTGAACCCGTCCATTATGTAAGTAAATTGCTCGCCCTAAGAAAAATGGCATAAAGCCTTCCTTTTGGACTATAGCTGACCAAACTTCAACCACGTGAATATTTCCTGGAGTAAAGTTCATTCCCTGTTGTGCTGTGGCACTTGAGTTTTGGGACCAGCTGCCATCTGGGGTTGAAGAAAGTACAAAGCCACGTGAGAAAAGCCTGTTTCCTTTGCACTTTCCAAGATAAAATCTCTGCTGGGTAAACCCAACATTTAGATCGTTGCTTTCTGAAGAATTACCTGGTAATAAAGGAGACGTGTTACTCAGATGCAAGTAAAGAACTTAAACTCCCAGCCCTGGAAACTGATGCTCACCATCCACTACAGCTTATCACAGTGAAAGCTGGCCTTTTTCATGTGCCGAAAATAAACTGACATATTCTCTGGACTCTTCGTTTTGCCAGATCCATGGCAAATGAATCTAACCGAGGAAAGTTTCCTGCTACTTCTGTCCTCACATCCAATGACATGCTACGGCTTAAATGTTTACCTTGTGTAACTGAGGTACAGTTAATACACGCAGAGGCTTTGTAAATTGAAAGAACCCTTTCTAGCTCTGCTGTGACCCCATCTCATTTTAGGAAGAGCAAGGTAAGAAAAGTCTTACCATCAGTTGTCTTTTTGCAGTCCCGGATACTTTGCAAGTGAAGGCACTTTTTCAAGTATAACTTTATGTAAGTCGGTCTCTTCTACTCACTAGGTTGGAAAGAGATTTGATTCTGTATTATAAGGCTGAAAAAACTATGCATTTAGCATACATGTCTGTTTTCTGTGAAGAAGGTGGGTAATTCAGGGATGAATCCCAACCCCCATAAATTCCCCATCCTTTACTGGCCATATGCAGAATGAGGAGGTAATAAGGAACTTTATTATTAATCAGGAACCAATTAAACAGGGGCTTGCTAAGAATAGTTTCTTAGGAACATATTCTGACAGCTTCAGACCAGCTTTTGTCCAAATGCTTTCTTCTACTCCTTTACCTTAACAAGTGTATGTTGATGAGTGATACAGGTTTTTCTCATATTTTGAAAGTCACTGTTTCCGTTGTCAGTCAAATCATCAACAATTTCTTCAATCCATTGGAAAAAAAAAGGAAAAACACATGCAGTTTAACCTACGTTTGTGTATTGAGTTTGTAAATGAAATTATGTTTTAAAACTGATGTATCTATTATTTCCTTCTTTCAACTTCTGTTTTGTATGTGAGAGAGAGAGAAAGAAAAAGTAATGCTTGACCTTTTTCTTTCATAGGCATTCATGAGTCTTTTGTTGGGCTGGATTTTTTCTTCATCTCATGATCCCCACACATGTTCTTTTCCCTACAGTTCCTCCTTTCCTGTCTGCCCTGATAAAATTTGGCTTTTAACTTCTTCTGAGCTGACACCTTTTAAGTATTCGTTGGAGTGCTTCTTGTACTGCCACCAGCCTTTCTGCTGCCAAGCTCCCACGTCACCCACATTGAAGGGGTCTTTGTGATTTCTCTCATCAGCATCTGCACTTGCTTAGCAGTTATTTTCTTGAAAAATCTCATCTCATATCAAAGTAGGAAATGTTAAAATGATTGAATAGCTCATAGCTCTTCTGCTGTCATTCAGGTGTGTAGTTCCAAAGGTCCTTTTTCACAGAGCTGGATGTGCACCATGGATCCTGTTTTGCTTCCAGGGAATGTGAGGCAGTGACTTGTGTGTCCAAGTATGCATGGAGGTGAGATCCTTGACCTGAAGTCCCATTCCCTGAGTGCTCCTGGTGCCCCAGCCTGCCTCAAGCTACCTTGCCCCACTTCTGGGGAAATGTAAACAAAAAAAAAGAAGTTGGGCAAAGTGCTCTCCTTATATCTGCTTTCTGTAGTTTAAGATGAGAGGGCCAACCACGGGCAGATTGTCTCAATGACAGCAACATACTGCCTCCCTTGCAGGAGCTGCTGATGCTCATGCTATCCCTCTGCAGTAAACAGTAGCAACTTGCTCTGTTTAGGAGTTGGCACATGGAGAGACCATGATCCTGTGGTGAGGGAGGCCAGGACCCTGTTTTGGCAGCCTTTTAGATTGAAATTTGCTTTGTCTGTGTCACACCTTGCTTGAGAGTGCACACATAGCCTCAGTATGGTTCTGGCAATAGCCTGGATGTCTAGAAAATTTTCTGGATGAGGAAAATCTACTGGTGAAAATGGTATGCTTAAAAAAATACTGGACTTGTTCTTTATGAAAACCACGGCAATTAGTAAAGACTGGTGCCAAAAAAAGGCTGGTGCCAAAAGACATGAAGGGAATGCCCAGTCCAGCTACCTGCCAGAGCTGCAATACCTGCAACAGTTCTTCCTGGTGAAAACAGCTGGAAGAGTTTATGTAGGACAGCTTTTCTTCTTCACAACAGCTGATTGTATGGTCTGTAATTCTTTTCTGGATGTGTGAGAGGTTTCCATGCCTGACTCATTCAAGGTCAGTGGATGTTAAAGCTCATTGAGGGGCTGAGGAAGAAGGTTTGTGCAATTTTATCTTTTCCATTATCTTGCTGCTCCTTTTTCTTTTATCTCTGTTCTTTGAGGCAGCACCTCTCAGCATTCCCGGGGAGCTGAGAGCTCAGGGTCTGCACCCAAGCTCTCTCTTCTATAATACTGGTAGCCCACTGGATTTGGTTGGATAATGAGAGCCATGTTGACTCATCTTCAGCTGGGAAACCAGTGCAATCAATTTGTGTGACAATCTCAGCAAAGACGATACAGAAACATTTGAAGTAAATCAGATTTGCACAATGCACCGAGTGAATGAATACAGTATCATCACTGTGATTTTCCATGGTTAACTCATTTATCTTGGAATAAACATTTACATCTGAGCAAAAAAAGCCTATAATGATGCTAATAAACAAACAAACAAACAAATAAATAAAAGGAGTCAGGGTTCTGGGATCTTTAACTTCTATTACAAAGGCTCATTTGAAGTGTATCTCCAAATCAAGATCAATGCACCTAACAAAATCACATCCAGAATCTAAAAGGTGGTTATCTTTCTGGTTCCAGTGAAGAAAAACTCCCTCTGCTAAACCTGTACAGCAGCTGCATCCACAAAACCAGAGCTGATTTGAGTGTGCTGTGTTTCAGCTCACACAAAAAGACATTTGCTGCAAGCTACTCCCAGTTAGTCTTCAAGTCACTTCTTTCCATTGTTGAGATATCTTCAGAAAGTTTTTTTGGGTAATAATGCCACTTTCTTGCTCATCTTTAATTGTGTCAGTCCTTTTGTTACAGTGCTTATGGGTTCCCTGCAGTCTATACTCTGACAGCAAATATTGTTTTCAAGTATTTCAAAGATTCATAGTCATGAAAGCCAAAAGATCCTGATGACTCTTAAGCTTTGCCCTGCTTCACACTGTTCGACCATGCATCTGGCTATAGTGACAGGATTAGAACACCCTAAAAATTATAATTCTAACACCTTGTGTCTTTACTGAGCACTCCTTCACCCACTGGTATTTAATAACCTGGCATTTAATCAGACAGAGGTATTATCTTACTAAGCAGCTAGGCACATATTTTATCACTCAAACCCACAGGTGATGCTTTCATTTTGAAGGAATTAATGTTGTATGTCCATTAGCATGTCTAATGATAAAGCATTAGCAATCTGAGAGTGTAAGAAATTTACTGTCATATCACCGCCCTGCTATACAAATTAGAGGCTTATAATGAGCAGTTGGTTTTTCCTGCTGCCACATTTGTGGCAACATTTATCTGGTTCTATCTATACAATTAGCCATTTTTAACAGGAATCTCTAATTGAATAATAACAAGATTATTCAAGGAAATCCTTTACAAATTCAAGATGTCATAATTACTTTCCAAGAGCTAAAATGCTAAATGCTAATTTTTTATTTTTTTTTTTAGTGTAGCAGAAGCTCTTTTCAAGTGCATTGACTTTGGATCTTTCCGAATTTGAAATCCATGGCTCTACACAACTCCAGCATTGTCCTACAAACTTTTCTGGCATTTCTACCAAACTGCTCCAGGGTTGCCTTTTTCCAAAACCAACTGGTTCAGTCCTTCCTGATTTAGCATTATTCTGTGCACACAGTCAGCAGTGACTCCTTGGGCCCATGTAGTGTATTTTGTGCTCACATGCATCTTTGTGTGTGCATGTCGTATACTATCCATGGATTATCAGTTAAATATGTATTGACATACAGACTAGGCAATAAAAACTAAGGCTGGAGCTTAAATCTTATCCCTGAATTTCTCTTTTCCCTCCTGTGTTCTGGTCCCTGCAGGCAGTTTACTGCAGGAAGCTATACACTAATCAGCCTGTAAAAGGCTGCTCTGAGGGAGATGGCAATCCCAGCCACAGGCTGGAACAGATAATAGACTTGCCTCACTTGACAAAAAGATAAAAGAGTGCATTTTGTTCCTCATTATTTCACTGGTTTGGGGAGGTGAGTTCTTTCCCTCTCTTGTTTAAACCACATAAACAATGCCAAGTGTCATGACAGGAGTGGGAGCCTGTCATTGTAGCCCTATAATTAGAAAATTTCCATGCATGAGGCAAAAGGGGTGTTTTCAGGCCACTTCCTGATCCACTCATCCATAGATCAAAAACCTGAGTAACATACAGATAAGGAAATGCCCAGGAAATGAAACATGCTCCATACAGCTACTTCAGACAGCCTTATTTTTTGCTGCAGTCAGGGGCTGCCTCGTGGCACTTCTGCCTAGGCACCTCATTGAATCATCAGGGTTACAAAGGGTAGCAAGACAAAAGGCTGCTGTCCTGTTGAGGCCAAGCATTTTGTCCTCCTTCCTTTGGTCTTCTTTCTTAACCAGAGTATAACTCTATGGATGCAGCATAACACCATGTGGACAACAGTCTTGTACTCAAAAGTACTGCAAAGCCTAGAATGCGCCTCTCCTATCCTGTCCTGTCCTGTCCTGTCCTGTCCTGTCCTGTCCTGTCCTGTCCTGTTCTGTCCTTCCCTCTCCTTTCTTCTCTCCTCTTCTTTCCTCCCCTCTCCCCTTCTCATCTCTAAAGATTATTCTGCCTAAATTACTAGCAGAAGAAAAATCTGCCAGTCAACGGAATGAAACATTACTCCAGTTTAACTTTTCTGCTGAACTACTTACTTGCTGGCATAATCCCACCAGAGAAGTACCTTGCTTTTGGTGAATGCCTCAGCTGTACTCCAGCTTGTGTCTGTGCATGACAAACACAGAATATGCAAACTCAGCTAGTAGTCAGGCTAAGTCTGTCTGCTTTGGGCTGGGGTAAGGCAGACGGGTTCGCTGCAGCTGTTCATAGGTACCCAGGAAGGATGAGGCAGGAGAGTTTTACTGGCATCAGGATCTGATCTGATCTGACTGATGATCCTGATATCTTAATTCTCCTGAAAAGCAACATGGGCTTTTCAGCAAGAACGTGAGGCCAAGACCTTGGTCCTGTAGCTCCGCCGAGCGTGTGTACAAACTTCTCACTAGCAAGAGAGTTAAGATCATCTGTCAACAGCTCTGTCCCATAATGTGCTGAGAAGTCTGGCCCTGCTCCAGGGCTAACTTTAAGCGTATGAGTAGCTTCTTTCAAGTCAGTGAGAGCAGCAGAGTGAGCTGCTGACTCTGTGAGAAGGATGCTTAGGCACTGGCATGGCTGAACCCTGAGGAGGCAGGCACAGTACCACCCCAAAGTATGAGCTCATGCGTTTGCAGGCCAGGCTCAGCCACCCCCTTCCCTACACTAACACTCCCAAGGCCTGTTAACTAATGCTGGGCTTGCTGCACTGCTCATATTGCTTAGGATTTCCTGTACTGTGCGATCAGATCCCATGAACTGCATGACAAGCATACGGGATATGCCTTTTCCTGTATTTTTGCAGTAACCAACCACTGTTTCAGATGCTTGGGAGTGCAGGATGGCAGCTGCCAGGAAAAATGGTTATTGCACACCTAAAGATAAATCACACCAGACTTACTCTGCCCATGCTGTGCTATTCGCCTGGGTGTGGGCAGGGCTGGACAGATGCAAGTGTGTCTGAGAGGAAAATACAGTCAGAACCAAGACCTGAGTCTATAAAAGCCTTAATATAATGAAATAACTTCTGCGGGGAACTCCTAACCTTTATCAATGAAAACACACAAAACAATATCAAAACATTTTACAGTATTATCGCTTTAATTCTTTTTCTTCGTATGAGTGACATGAGTCTGTAATTTTATGCAGATGTCATGTAGATCACATTTTTAGCAGTCAAAGATTTTAAGTTTTCAGCTGTTATTGTTGCACTTACCTATTGAAATGTTCCTGGAGATGTGGAATTATTAGGAGACTAATTTAGTTTCAGTTTCCAGAATTTCCTAATGAAGATTAAATCTTCAAAGTCAATACAGTATGCCCGTCTTTTATCCAAATCACTCATTATCTCAGCAAAGGGCATGTCTATTATAGCACTTACATGAAAAACTCTTGTTATCTGAGAATGTTTAACTAGTTAAATTCCATATCTCCAATGTCAGCCAGATAAAAAAGGCAACTACATATTTAGGACACAGCCTGCAGAAAAATTCTTAGCACAATACTGATATGGTTTTCTGCTTTATTAAAAAGGTCTCATTCTTACCCAGCTTTTTCAGATTTCCATCTAGCCTTTTTTGAGTTATAGAATGATATCTATGCTTTGTTTTTCTACTTTCTAATTTCCAGAAGATGTAACCTCTTTCCTTTCCTAGCTGAACAGTACTATTAACATTATAAACCAGTCAAATGTACCGGGTACTGGCAAATGAATGAATGATTTGTCCCCCTTATTATATTGAACAGACAACTATTGTGCATATCAACTTGATTAATTAAAATGATTAATTTTTGTTCATGTTACTTTCCTGTGAACTAATCTGGTAAATATGTTGGCTGCATTGAAAATACCCCTTGAGAAGCACCTTGCTTTCCTCCTCCAAGTACCAATGCAGGGCTGAGCATCTTTCAGTTCTGAAGGGTCTTCCAGGCACTTGCATGGGTTTCCTGGTTGCTATTGTTTTAGCATTTTGATTCTTGCAAGCTGCACCACATCTTGCCTAAAGAGGTTTGCTTAGATTCCTCTTGCTGCTTCAGAGGCTATGAATTAAATAATCAAATCAATCCATATAGATTATAGTCAGAAAATGTTGACAGTTACAAATCAGAATCAAATACTTTCTTCAGTGGTGTTTTCTTTAATTTACACAAGTCGAAATTCAGGAACTTCTGCTATCGACGAGGAAGCCCAGGAACAATGGCTTTTTCCTGTAAGTATCAGTAAAGTGATGACTAAACAGGCACTCAATAGCCAGACAGTAAGCAAAGCTACCTCCAGTGGGCATGCCCTGGAGTTAAGGATGGCTGCTGAGAAAGATGGTGAACTGAGACCCTATTTGTTAACATTTCTTGCCATATTCCAAGAAGGGAAAAGTGACTAATTAGCCATCAACAGTAACTGCTGGTAAAGTGCTTCAAGGTTATTTGGAAATAAAATATACCTCCATACAGCCCAAGCCTCCTGTGCAGCTGTATCACACCTGCTTTTCAAATTATGGTCGGGAAAAACAACTGTTGCCTTCTGCGTGGGTCTCGTGGACTGCTGGAGACACCGCTTATCTGGTTCACCCAGACCCTTCCTTGTCCATCACTTCACCTCCTCACGTCATCCTGTCAGCCTTACCCTCATCCCAGGCTTCAGGGGCACTAGAGAGGTGACCTGCACCATGAGTGTGAAGGCATCAGTTGCTTTCACTAGTAAAATGAATACAAGTTTCTCTGGGACTACAATTAGAGAATATCATCCTGCTAAATGCTTAATGGGCCCATGCTGACTCTTGAAGGCCTTTCCAGGTGGGAACAGGTATGGGCTGTTAGCACGGGCGAGAGACAGCAGCATCCTGTCTGTAGTGCAAGTCTGAAGGCCACAGGAGCTTCTCAGCAGGGATCCAGTTTGCACAAGAAGGAAAGGACCTATGGGCTGCGGTGCAGGTGTTGTTTCTCAGGGGCAACGTGAGGTGAATTTGGGCAAACCTGTGTTTGTGCACTGCTGGGGAGGATATTAGTAGGATGTGTGTTAGAGTCAGAGCCTAATTAGAATAAATATAGTCAAAATCAATTGATCAGTCCAGATCAATTGAATAAAATACTATTTTGCTACCACAAAGAATGGAGTATTTAAGAAAACCCAAATTTATTTCATCCCTCTGAGTCTTGCCTTCTCATCATGACTTTTCTCAGTTCCTGATGGTTTTAGTGATGATTAAATCTTTCCTCACATTCTGAAGATCTCCTTCTGGCCCAGCCCATGCTTCTGCTTACGGTCCTGTGTGCACACTTGCACTTCTGGTTTGGGCATTGCTCTGATGCTCCAGCATGACGGCAAGCAGCTTTTGTTTAGAAATAGTTATAGGAAATCATTTTGAAAGACTTGTTGGACTTGGCCCATTATTTCCCAGAGAAATGACTGGTAAACTGATTTATTTGTCATAAATTTTTAGCTGTGCAATTTCTGCAGATAACTTTTGGCTGCAGACCATTTTCAAATAGTTTGTAATTAATATTGGACATTTGAGATGATTTGCTTAAGGCTACATGAGAAATTTCTGCTCTCTTAGTTGAATGAATATAACTCCTAGAATCAGATTTCTTGTAGAAATTCTACTGTGTATAAAAGGCATATTTATTTTCTGCAGAATCTTGTTTGTATAAAATGCATATTTACTTTCTACAGATTCTTGGTCGTGTATGGTTGATCCTGCCAGGGGCTAGCACACTGTCTCTGCTCCAGAAAAACTACTCATTTCTGTGCTTAACTTTAAGGGCAGGATTAGTCAATTCAAAGTTAATTTAAGCATGTGTAAGAGAAAAAAACTGTAAAGGTGGCTTTAGATTACATGATCAAGGAAAAATGGGTGTCCCTTCTTTGTCCTGAAAACAATGCCACAATGCTAGTACTGCTCCTGACCTGGCCCCATGATTGTGGCACCTCTACCCCTGCTCAGACACTCCCGGCCCCACTTTTCTATTCAGCACCAAAACCCCAGTGGCTCTGGAGGGGTTGTGCTCCCTCATCCCTCAGGTCTCTTCACCTTCTCCATCACTCCTAAAACACTGCACCCCACCTCCACCCCTAGTCAGTGTGGGACAAGGACCCTCCTGGCTGGGTTCAAGCAGAGTAATTCTGAGATATCTGAGACACAGCTTAATTCTTACCGAGTTAAAGGAAAGGGCATGCCACAGTGATAGAAGCCCTCTATTTGTAAAAACCTCTCCCAGAGATTTTTCTCCTCTTGATTCGGGATTGTACCACACAGCAGCTATTTTTTCATAGAATGAGCTATAGCTTCATTTTCTGGAGCTGGTAGAAAAAATTACCAGAATAACAACCTGTTCTGAAGGGGGCTGAGGTTTATCTTAAGGACAGTGGCATTATGAAAAACCTAAAGTCTAAGGCATTCAAAGCGCCAGGGTTATCAATGCCAAATATTTACAAAACCACAATGAAAGCTTCTGCAACTTTCTAGAATGAACAAGACATACCTTTCATAAACACTTCTTGCTTCACAAAAGTCCTGTAGCAGAAAGGAGCCTGTGTAGACCAGGCAGAGCTCTCCAGGAGTTCGCTTTGCATCACAAACACTGCCTTTGCTTCTCCTCTCTGAATTAAAGCATAGCTAGGGCCAAGGGTAACACTTGTCAACACTGTCACCTCATGATAGGTTTCTCATATTTGAGAATTCTTTGGAGAATTTCATAAAGAAAGGCCATTATATAAACAGCTTCTGCTTCCACTTGTCAGCTTTTCTAACTGAGTTGCCCACTGGGTAAATTCTTCTTTCATGCCTGAAGGCCAAATCAGTTGGTATAAATGGCGATTGTTTCAGTGACTTTAAATAAATTGCACCAGTTTATACCAGCTCCAGTTTTATCCCGTGATACTTCTCTTCCTCCATTATAAGTGAAAACTTGTCCCTTTGTAAAACTGATTACCTCAGAAAGGTATCTATTTGATGGATTGACATCATAAAATCACATGGGAACATGTTGTGCTCTGAAGCCCAGTACAGAAATACTCAGGCTAGGTGTGACCAACATGAGAAGGAGGATGCCTGTGGAATCCAGGTAGAAGCCTTCTGCTGTGACAGTGCATAGAGACCTGCTCATCAGGCTGCAATCTGGAGCATTTCGCATCCTACTTCACCCACCACACAGCCTCAAGATGCTGAGTCCTCCCTAACTGCTACCTGTGGCTCCTAATTACAGATCTGCACGCTAAACACTTGCACAATTTTCCAGCAACTTAAATTTCTACTCTTGGGCAAAACTCATTGCTCCAGTGAATCGTTCTCCAGCTGTTTTGAGTGGGAATGACAGTCACTCATGGTGATGCCATGTGTTTATTGATCTGCTTCTCATTACAGCCGGATAGATGGCCACAAATCCTGCTACGATGGCTGCTGTAGTAAGAGATCATGTTGACCCATTTTGTCTGAGTTTGGGAGACCAGATGTCCTGTGTTGGTGTAGATAGTCCTGAGTGCAGGAACTTACCCAGCTCTCCAACAAAAGGCTTTGCACTCCTGTCTTGTCTTCATGATTCACAGGGATGCAGGGTTTTCCTGGTCTCTGCCTTTTAAGCTGCAGCCTTGGGAACTCATCATTCATCACGTTGCCACAGGGAGGTGGGGAACGGGGGCTGCCCTGCTTCTGCCTGGTGCAGTGGGGTGGAACGACTCAGCAGGGGCATGGCTTCGTGCAGGAGAGATCCTCGTTTCCTGTTTGTCCTCTTTTCAAAAGACATGTAAGCCAACAGCAAATAAAACCCCTCTTGCTAAGACCTTTAGACTTAGGACTGACTTAACACTGAAGCAGAACTTAATCTTCCCTTTCCAAATGTGGTCACCTGGATGATGACAGAAAATTCTGGTGCAAGAGAGAAAGGCTGCCTGTGTCTCTTCTCTGTAAGCAAGGAATCAGAGGGCTTCAGAGCTCGAACTTCAAAAGTGTGAGCCTTTCCTCTGCTACAAAAGCTATTTCTATTAATAAATACATAAAATTAAGGGAGAGCTTGGGGTCCCATCATTTCACCTCAGCATGAATAACAGTTGTCGGTAAGCCCCATGTGAGAAATAAGTCCTCACAGCTGCTATCCTGTTAACTTTAGCTATTTTGTTATTTTGGCTAAGTTGTCAAAACGTTCATTTCCTGATGTCTGGGAAACTGGCTGAGCAGCATATACAGTGCTGGGCTCTGCTGCTTGCTCCTGAGATAGAGGCAGGCTGGATATGAGAGTGCTGGCCTTCAGCAAGCGGTAAATGCAAAGAAAGGACTGCTCTTACTTCCTCAGCAGCAATTTTATCTTATCTGCACACATTGCTCTTTCCAAATCAAGACCAGCCTTTTCATTATTATAAACACAGGAGAGTGGGAAAATATTCCCTGAGGCAAGGAGCAGCACTTGAAGTAAAGCACTGTAATGGAAACTGCAGCACGCAGCAAAATTACTCAGTCCTTAAGACATATTCCTGTTCTCAGTGCAAAAGTTGCTTTTGCTCCAAATGACACACAGCCTAGGGTCAGTTCCCTGAGTCCAACGAGACCATATTAAAGGACAACATGTTGAATCACAGCTTTAAATCATGCAAGGCTTGATCTCATGAGGTACTGCAGCTGAGTGTCCAAGCTCCAGTCCCGTAGTGCATGCCAACATCGTGCATGCCAGCCTTAAAACACTATCCCTTTTTCTTGAAAGGCATGGGAGACACATATATGCTTTAAACTGAGGACACATGCTCAAACATCTGTAGGAACAGCAAGGGCAGGACCTTGCAAGACTGAGTTAAAACAAACCATTAGTAACTGGACCTCATTAGAGGTAATGCCCAAACTCAATTCCCTTCTTGAGGGAAGAAAGTTGCTTGTTGAAAAACAAAGGGTTTTGTCATGGAACCCTGTTAAATTTTATGGTCTCTCCCACTTCTTCCTGCACTGTGATGCTGCTGTTTTTAATAATTATGAACATCCTTATTATTATTACCCTTACCACGGACCTGCTTATTGCTCACTGCTGTATATTTTGCAGTGCTGGTGTATCATTTTACCCCACATTTTCTCCAACAAAGTGGCTGAGCCTGCCTGTAATTGGAAGATAGTGTTTGTGAGAGCATGGTCAAAGTGCACCGCACAGCACAGGATGACAGCCTCAAAGTCAGCCCTGCAGCTGTTGTGCTTCTTTGAAAAAGGCCTCAGTCAGCTCTTACAAATTCGCTGATGTTATTTCATTTCCATCAAGCAGGCCAGGAGCCCCAGAGCTGTCTCTTTCCACATCTACTCTTGCCTTCCCTGCACACCTCACTGAGAGCTTGCTGGAAAGGTTTCCTCTCTGTTTCAAAGCTTGCTGACATTCTGAACCAGGTTGCTGTAGTGAGGTGCTCACAAGCAGTCAAAGCTCAACATAGTCTTAAAATGCCATTGTATCAGATCAAGACTTTGCTTTTTAGTAGGTATGAGCTTTTTTTAATCAACAACTTGCAAAACAGAGAAAGAAAAGCAAAACTTGTATGAAGTCAAGGCTAGTGAAAGCTGTTTGCAGAGCAGACCTCCAGACTCTGTGCCCTCCGGAAGGAACAGGAGAGTACAAAGAGGGAATCGTGAATGTGATTCAGTCTGCAAAGGCAAGTGACACTGCTGCTTATGCCAGTTCTGGAGATGATTTCTTTGGAAAACAGGAAGCTTTGCAGGGAACATGATCCACTAGACTCAGCTGAGACAGCATCATCATGGTGCCATTACATGATTTACCAGATCAAACCTAACTGCTCACTGCTACCAAGGGATCAATCTCTGCTTTCCAGCTTTTATGATATATTCCCTACTCTCTAGTAATTGCATGATTATGGGTTGTGTTGGTCTGTTGATCTGATCTGATGGAAAACTGTTTCTTGGAGGTGGGTCTGTTTTCTGCCATATGAGCTCCATGGACTAACTCATTGTAATTGCATAATTATGACCGTAAAGGGAAGTGACAACTTATGTCTGGGGGTCTGGCATGGGATTGCTCCCTTCCAACGCAGCCTGGAACATGCTGGAAAAGGTGAAATATTCAGGTTCATTTTCAGAGGCCACGTCTGAGGCATTAGCTGGACAGCAGTATTCAGATTAGCCCTAAAACCACGACTAGGGATAGCCGTGTTGAGGGTATCTGCGTTTCCTGTAGGACTGTAGCACTAATGCTGGTGCTAAGAAAGCCATAAGGATGCACGGCTGAGGCTGGAGGAGAGGTTGGGACCATCTTTCTCAGAAGCAATCTCAACTCACCCCACATATGAATCACATCATCAGGGCCTCAACCTCCTGCTGTTTGTGGGTAATGTAGGTGAATGTTTCTGTGTCTGATTGGGATGAATACTAAAAGTTGAGATGAAAACACAAATCCTAAATCAAAGTTTTCCCTTAATGTCAGTACATGTATGTCATGGTGAATGATTCAAGCACAAGATTTTGAAAGTCGACCATCCAGCAGATTTGGCTCTTGCCGCAGCTGTGTGGACAAAATTTTGTTCAGCTGCCAGAAGACATAACTTCATACTCATGTGCAGTTATATTTACCATGGCAGGGAGCACAGTGGCACTCAGTACATAAAAGGAAGATGAAGAATCAAGCCATGGCATCAACAGGACACCTCTGAGTGAACACAGAGGTCTTGTGCCCATGTTGGCAGTGACTGATTGTTGAGCATTTTTTATTAGTGGATGGTGAGCATAACTTGGTATCAACAACATATGAGAAAGTGGAAGAGGGAGCTCCAAAGCCACTTCTGTGTTCCATGATGCTCCCATCAGCATCTTCCTTTAGACGTCTTTGTCTGGATGTAAGTGTCACATGACTGGAAGGTCTCTAACTAAGTCCATGTTGTGGAAGACCTCAGAATCAGGAGATGTGATAGATTTAGGTGTCCAGGTCCATATCTCTTCAGTCTTCTTCTTTCGCAAATGATGTTGCCCTTACTGAACCATTGCAGTTTATAATCTTTTCACAAAACAGGGACTTATTCTGAGATGTTTTATTTTGCTGGATTGTAAACAACATTGATGCAAAAACTGTCAAAGAGACTGAGGAGATGTCTTACAGCAAAAACAGCAGCTTCTGAGAAATGGGTGACAGAAATAATCATGAGTTTTTCTAGCCCATAAACGCTTGTTTCAAAGAAAAACCACTATTCCCCTGTTTTCTTAACCATTAACATTTCTTTTAAAATAAGAGATTATGCACAAAATTTTGAGTATCTGTGGATCTATGTCCCCCAAGTAAAATTACTGAAAGAAACCTGTTAAGAAGGAATTAGATGTTTAGACACATAGAGCTTCCTCTTCTGGTTTGGTTTGGTTTGGTTTGGTTTGGTTTTGTCACACAGCACATACTTGGGCAATAGACAAAATGAAGGAAACAATAGCTTGAAAATGTGTGAAAAAATACCAAAGCTTGCATGATTTCTGCCCAGACTGAGCACTAGGAAGGAATTTATCAGAACCATTGAAATGAAAGGCAGGATTTCATCTTGTTTCACCATCAAAAGAATTGAGCCCCAAATCGGTGTAACTAGTCCATGAAATTTAGCAGGTACACTCATGCAGTGTGATGGACTGGATAATCTGTGAAGAGCCCGATATTTTCTGTAAGTCTAGTTTTCCCTTTTGAGCCTTGAGATGCTTTAATTTATATTATCAACTTACATTAATTATTCCTTACTAATTAATTGCTCTCTGATGACTAGAAATGGAATAGACTGGCAACTCTTACTGGAAAACAAGCTGAAGTAAACGCTATATGAGCCCTCCTATATTTTAGTCTTTTTACTTTTACTCAGTGTTGATAGATACAGAAACATCACCATATATTATGTTTGCACTTTCACCTTGCTTAAGCTTTGGTCTTGAAGGCACAGTGTGCTTTAGATGTCAATGGAAAAATGTATAGTAACCTTCACTGAGCTGGGATATAAAGCAGCCCCTGCTTTAAAATGCAGTATAGGAAGTGGGATGGGCATACAAAATAAGAGCTCTGCTTCCTGACAGTTCATTTTCCGTCATTTCATTTTATGTAGGTCTGGGTGTGCTTGCCACTTTCACTGGGAATCCATGTTTAGCTCTGAGTTTTAAGAAAGGATTCAAGAAGAAAAAATCAAATGGAAATATCCCCCATAATAAAGGGGGCTATCAGAGTCTTTTCCTACAAGATTCCTTTTATGTGTGAAATATTTATTAGTCCTTGCCTGTTCATTATTTGAAGGGAGATCTGAACTAGTGTATCCTTAGGGAATCATGAGGGGAGCAGAGGGAATGTTTACAATGAAAATGGTGCTTAATCTCCATGAATGACAGGAAAAGATTAAGCAAACTACAGATAAACCATCTTATCATTTAAAAGTATACACGCTGAATGTGTTGTAAAATAAATACACCACTGCTCTTTAAATCCTTGGTGCATCAAAGGACCAGAAGCACAAAAAGGACTTACCTCAAACAGGATTTACGTGGATTCTCCATCCAAAGATTTAAAAGAACTTCCACTGATCGACCACTTCAGTGTAGCATCTGAGCTGGTCTGGAGGTCCCTGTTGGACCCGGAAACTCTATCTGCTTGTTGTGCTACCAGCCAGAGTCATGCTGGCTTCAGCAGCTCTGTATCCCTCTCCGCCACTGTGATTCAGAAACTAGGCAAAGTGGCCTCTGTTCCTATGATGGCTTCACTGGGCTGTGGAGATATAACTAGTGGGAAATCCACCATGGTAGCCCATTAATTACACAACACAGTAGTCAACTCACATATCCAAGAAATGAGTGGCTTGAGTTTTATGCTCTTTTTGGTTAATAGTAGCTCAAAACTGTAGTTGCTAACACAGAACTATGACCATCAGGCTCTAAGAAAACCTATGAAAAAACTACAAATTTAGAGACTGTGATGTTTGGATTGACAATTGCCATTTTGAGAAGTGTTTCATTAAAGGAAAAGTTTCTGTGTCTATAAGACATACATCAACTAGATGAGAGCTCATGAGATACTTTTCTTACTTGTTCAGAAGGTTGTCTAACTCTTCAGATACTGTCTTATTTTCCTGCTATTACCTCCTCTCTCACAACTAGAACATTTTTCTACCACTAAACTTACCAGACCCAGACATTTCAGCCTTCATAAAAGTTCATTTTGCAGAGCCTTTCATGAAGTCTGACATCAAATGAAAGCTCTTCCTTGTGAGGTCCATTACAAGTCCTCCAAGGCATAAAGGCTGTATTTGCAAACTACTATATGGATATTACTAAAACTGATCTCTGAGCTAAAGATAAGGGCAGTTTCTTTTACCCCTGGAAGAGAACAATGTACAAACCCTTCAGTGTGATTAGTCAAGTGTGGAGCAGCCTGATTTGCTGTTGTATCATGTTATCTCCCAAACTCAATCTCCTCCATGTTTAGGCTGTCCCCAAATATCACCTCCAAAATTTGACACAAATTTTACCCTGTATCAGAACTTCACTGTCTATCACTGGGTGTTGATGATTTCGCTTAGAAGAAAATGATGTCTCGGTTCCTACTGCACTTATAGTGCAGGATTATATCTTTCTCTACTACAGTTTTTAAAAATAATAACTTCAGGTTGATATTTGATGAAATTCAACCATTAAGAATAAAATCTAACCTGATCATACTGAAGAAATCTAGATTGAGTTTACCAGTGGAAATAACCTTACCATATATTCAAAACAATTGTAGCTGAATTCCAAAGATGTGTTTCTGACCCATGTACACAACTTTTCCAGTTGTGGCTTTTTTTATAAAACCACCAGATTTCTATACGCTGTGCAAACACTTCCTGATAGATGCAAATCAATGTCCTTCTTTGTGTAGGTTCTTTTTCACTTGTAACACTAAGTGCTGTTTTGAAGAACATAGATCTGCCATCCACTCAAGGGTGAAATTCTTTTCACTAGTTGGTGGAAGTGTCTGTGAGGATCTGTACACTGCAACCAGAAGATCATATTTCAGATGAAGAACTACTTGGCATTTCTTTGTTCATCACACTGAGCCAAAATCATTATCGACTTCAGAGAAATTAAGGGTTACTGAATTTGGGTTACTGTCAAAAGGATTATAAAGCAGAATAAGCCTGTCAGAAATGCTGGGGATTTTTTCTGTGTCTTTTGGCACTCTCAGGGGTAGTTAATTTTGAGTGGCATTTTACACACACTCACATTAACCAGTGAAGGATGTTCATGCAGAGTTTTCCAGTCTGCATCAGAGCACGGGAGGTCAGAACCAGACTTTCTTTGAAAGCACTGTGGTTTCTGTTTGGAAGGCACTGGCCTTTTATTTGTCTATGATGTGCAATAAATAAATCCATGGTGCTTTGGCACTTGGCACCTGAAGTACATATGAACATAGTAATGCATTAACACATCAGGCTTTTGAGCAGCTGAACTAGCAGAGCCTTTTTTCCCATGGACTGATGTCCTCTCAGCAGTCACTGCAGTGTGACCCCAGCTCTCAAATCTCTTTCCATGCCCCTTGCACTGGAGCTTTACCTGTGCTGTGAGCAGCGAGGAGTTAGGAACAGGCTGACTCGCAGGCTGGTACATCTATGCACATTAGCTGTCTGGCTGCCGTCAAAAACACTACCTGTTGCCTAGAAGAATAGGGAACCAAGTTTCTCTTCTCTGTCTAGGTGCCTGCTCCCACAAACGTAATTAACTCTGATATTTCTAAACCTCTTCTAACTTTAAGAAAAATTGGCCAAGCAATTCAAAAGCTCATAAAGAGAGATGGACAAACAATGTGATGGCACAGTCCATATCCTTAGGAAAACAGGCTAAAACTCCGTAAGTGTAGAAATCTCTCCCAAGAGTTTGAGCTATTTAGTTTGTTTCCCAGTTTGAACTGGGCATGTAGGAAACTGCAAGTCAGCACATATTAGACCACTTGCAGTCCTGACTAGGGAAGAGTTCCAACTGGGAGCAGTAGGATTTCTCAGAGCAGTGAGGTTTGGTTAGAAGTTGCCCATTCCCATCTGGCCCAAAAGAGACACAAATGATCTTTGACTTGAAAATGTTCTTGATGCTCAATTAGGATTCCTTCTGAGTTTAGTTGCTTCATTTATGAAACTCGTTTTATCCACCTGTAACCACATGTACGCAGAAGATGATCTCAGCATCTAGATAGATGCAGTACTAGGCCAAGTGCTGTGGTGATAGGATTAGGGGGCTGGAAGTTAGCAAGTTCTAGGCAAAGGAGGATTTTGTGGTCGAGCCGTCATCATGTTCTGGGCTTCCGTGGCTTTCCGAAGTCACCATGCAACCAAAGAGTTTTGTGCTACTCCTTGGCCTGCCTTGTCCTCTTGGGGAACACAGCACTGGGCACTCATCTGGGAGGCTCAGTCACTGTCCTTCAATGATAAAGCCTGAACAACAGCAAGTGGGCAGTAATTTAATTTACTGTGGTACCAGGATAGCAGCCGTCTCAAGAACTGGATAAAGGTAAGAAAAACATGATGTTGAACTTTGACTGGACTGAAGACACTTTTTTACTTTCATGCCTGAACATCTGGGGACAGCTACATTTCTCCTCCTGGCTCTGCCTTTTTAGGCTTGTTTATTTCTCCATTAAATTATCTTCTTGATGATGTCTCCTTCTCACCCTCCAGATGCAGATATTCTTTTCTTTTTTCTCGGAAACCACATCTCATAAGGAGAGATGCTTATCCTGGAAAAATATCAGAGAAAAAATTAGGGGGAAAAAATGGTATTGGGAATATTGGAGAAAGTGCAAATGTTCTTTTTTTTCCCCTTTTTTTTTTTTTTCCCTGGCACTCACAGCAGTGTCTCCCTTGGAAGAACAGGACAGATGCACTTGGAGAAACAGAGCTTTACTTTTTACCATGCACTGTAACTGCTGTGTGCCATTTTGCAAAGGCGAAGGTCCCCATCCCCATGAAGCATTCATCATCCTACCCAAAGAGGCAATAAGCCTGATGCTACGTGGTCTTTGGCTCCTTTTTTACTGCTCAGCTATTCCTGCTGCACATTGCAGTGGAAACACTGATTTGTTTTCCATTCACAAGGGTAGTTTGAACCCAAATACATTCCTATCACACAGCTATCATATGGGCTGATGAGAATAATGAACCCTGGACACGGGGAAGGTACAGGATGTGGTTGTGCTAGCAGAGCTGGTGTGCAGGTGGCAAGCCCTCTCAGCAGAAGAGCCAAGGGTCAGGAAACATGTGGAGCTAAAGGGGCGGAAGAGAAAGTAGGGAGCACAAGCTTAGTTTTCCTGATGACATGCATATCCAAGGGGAAGGCTGGAGGCTACAGAAAGTGACTTTCACTGACTGCACCAAGGGAGTGTGGTAAAGCTCCCTACTTATCTGTGCTCTCCTGGCCAGCTGGGGCCATGCTTCACAGGTCAAATGGATTAAGGAAGAGAAGCAGAATTCAAAGTCCTTTACCAGCTTTTAATCAGGACCTGTCTTTGCCGTCCCGTCCCCCCCCAGAAACCGTATACCTACATTTTCCAGCTTGCTTCTTTTAATAACCAGATAATGTTATTATATACCAATAGATGTGTTATTCTCCTAGCATGTTTTGACATCCCTACCCTGGATTTGCCTGACATATTTTTACACCGGTTCAATCAAAATATTTTCACAGGTTTACATGAAAAAAAAATTCTATTGACTGAAATGATGACAAGAGGATAGCAAATTCACAGTGAATAAAGTAAATGACTTTATAAATGAGTGAGAGGGAAAGGATTGAGAAGACAGAGAGACAGAGGCTTATTCTGCATAGTGACTTTATGACTGTAGATGTTAGATTTGTTCTTTGCTGACTCTAGTTGCTACGTTTTCTGGATTAAAAAAATTATTGCGATTGTTAAGAATTTAGACATTGCAATCTTGTGCTTAGATTCTCACCCTTTACAAATCAAATATTCCTGTATTTCTAAGACTGAAATAAAATAAGTCTTGTTGGCAGATATCAGTGACCCTGATCTCAATGTCTTCCTTCCTTGAACTGCTCAGTTACCTTTTTCTTGGCACACGACAGTCTGCAGATGTCAAAGAATAAGGAGGTGTGTAGTGTATAGTGCCAATACTTCAGTGCTGGCACAGTATTCCTGCAATAAAGGGTCTAATTTCAGGCTTATGGAGAATTCCTGCTGACTCACATCCTGTGGCATTTTGTGGACAGAAGTCCAAAACCAGATAAACTAGGGTCCATGACAATCCTATAAGGTTTTCTTCCTTTTCACCTAAATGGTTACTTGCACCATTAATTTCCAATGGCAATAGTTGTGGCTTCAGGAAGAAGTTCTTCCTGACAGTTTAAGCCTGGAGATTTGGCATCCCTATCTATTTCTGCACTGGCTTAGATTGCACCATGACATTCTTGGAGTCAGAATTCCCATCTCACCCCTTCTCCGTTGCCCAGCATTTCACTGCTAACCTTAGCTGGCAATGCTACCACTGAACTACAACCTCTGCAGAGAAAGCAGTGCCTAAGAGGGACAGCCTGGCACTCCTCCACCACGTGGTCTCCTGTGTATCAGTTTTCCTGGTCTGTGGTGTTCTGTGCCCAGGGCTTGCCTGGAAAATGTGATCCCAGTGACGGAAATGAGCAGAGCTGGACTCTTTCCCCAACTGCTCCCTCAGCCGCTGGATGATTCTCTAGGAAAACCTCCAGCCCCTCCCAAGGGTCTGTGCTTTCCTTATAATTTCTTTGGCATGGTTAGGCTTAATCACCTCCCTCTGAGTCTGGGCAGGAGTGTTACCAGGAAGGTCCACCTTGGTTACTCCCACAAATGAAAAGATGGCCAGGGTAATGCATTACTTAAAAGCACTGAATCAGCAATTCAGTGAAACGAAATAATTACAAAGTGCTTATCAGCGTGTTTACTATGTTGTTAATAAATGCTATACTAGTAGAATTCCAGAAATTTTCCTGACTTTTCACAAAGTACAGATATATATGTATATGTATATAAATGTGTATATTACAGTCCCATATATATGAGTGTACAGTTACTGTTTGTCTTTTTATAATAATCTCAACGCAGTGCTAAGGTTGCTATTATTATATGATCCCAAAATCCTCCTGGATAACATGCAGGTTCTGAGCTCTTCATCTGCTGTTAACTGTCTGGCTCTAACTTCAGTGAGGCTCAAGCTGCTTGTAAATATTCCCCTTCCCTTCTAGTAGAATTTGCACTTCCGTAATGAAGCATCGTGTCCCAGTGGGCTCCCTTTGCTGCCTGTGGTTTTCAAAGGTCAGACTATATGTCCTAATATTTCCTTTTGGCCTTAATGGTTGTTCTATGAATTTTGTGCATGGCTTGCTCAGGCGTCCCCCTCCTGAAAACAATGTGGAATGTATTTTTTAACCTTTGGTTGGTGACAGCCTTTGGTGAGACAAACTCAGCGAAGAATACAGTCAGTGCCTGGTCACTTCCTTGCCTTTCCTGTTGATGCTTTTCTTCTGGTTCCCACAGTGCCACACATCAGCTATTAAATGTTCAGAGGATTCATTTAGCTACAGCCACAACAGAAAACAATGAGAAGGTGGTACAATATTTACTATGATGTTTCTTCTTGGACAAGAGATGTGAGAAAATAGTCAGGTGATTAAAAAAATGTGTAATCAATCAGTCAACTTGTTCACAAAGGCAAAATATATAGAAACCAGAGTTTTGGGTTAGGGTGAAGAATCTGATGTGAGAATGGAGGTAGTCTGCTTCCCCAGGCTGTTGAAAGGTGGTTTGTGTCCCTGTAATGAGAGGGATTTGATCAGTAAAGGTGTGACATTCTCCCTGTTCCTTTTCAAACCTGATTAATTTGTGTCCTGAAAGGGAAGTCTGAACATAAGCTGAACTAGCCCTGAGTGGAACAGTTCTTTTCTTTGTAACAATTGATTGCAAATATCTCATAAAAATAGGGAGGAAGTAAAACAAAATAAAATATTAACATGCAAATGCAAAATTAGTTGTGATGAACTTTTTGTAAGAAAAAGGCTTTTGGGAAATGCATGTTAAAAATCAACTCCTGTATTACAACTTTAAAGGGTTTAATCACACTTAAGATATCTTCCATGCAAATACATTTTGACTGTATCATACTTAAAACAAGGCTTGCTCACTACTAAGATAAAATTAGTTCTTCAGAGGGACTGTGAGAACCAGTTGTGTTAGTACCCCAAAAAGTCTTTAGAAAGATGGTAAAGAGATCCTCCTGTGTCTGTGGGAGCCCTTGCTGTGCCTTCTACAGATCTCACATTTCTGTATGTTCTTATGTACCTACATTGTGTCCCATAAAACAATTTGGGTACCATTCAGTTACCATGGCTCTGAAAAAATTTGCAAAGAAAATGAGGAACCACTTTGGAAATTTCCCCAAATGCTGTTTAAATGGACTGGCAAGGGTTAGTTGAGAAAGAAAGAAGTCACATGCTGTGTACCAGTGGCACTGATTTGGGAAAGCTATGTGATATAATTTTGAACCATCATTATAAAATGCTGCTTATACTTTGGCAGCTATTGACACATATCAGAAGTGCACATCAATTCGCGCCCTGAGGTCTCTCCCAGGAGTTTCTAGCTGGAACTAGGGAGCTGTGAATAATAGTTTGGAGGTTGGGGCAGGGGGTGTGTGTATCAGTTTTGTTGCTGAACACACAAAAAATGACAACAAATCCAGTCACTTCAAGATACCTTCCAAAAAAAGGTTGTCCAAGAGGTATCAGCTCAGGCTGATCATATTAGTTCTTCTAGCTGAAAAAAAATATTAAAATGTTGTCATAGGCTGGATGAAATGTTACACTTGACCCAATAAAGAAGTGCTTCATTTTTGGGCTGTTCTGTTAAAGAACTGGAAACCACAAATTGTATTTCTATCAATTATGAATACATGGGAACTTGAATAAACCTGAGAAGACTCTGTAATACCTACTTTTATTGTAAACCAGATTTTTATCCCTGACAAAGATCTGATAGACCCAATCTTTAATATCACAATTGATGCCAGTCCCAGACTCCTCAGACAACCTTATTCCATGCTTAACTGCCCTAAAAGTGAGAAAACATTCCCCATTATCTGCAATAAATCTCCTGTCCAGAAAATGAGACTGATTATTTCCTCTCTTACCCTTGGTGGCTATAAGGATAACAGATCAGGGACCTCCACCCTTCCCCACTGGAAGGCTGTTATCACACCTGTCTATCTGGTCTCCTCTTCTAGATTGAACAGTTCAAATCTTTCAGCTCTTCCTCATAGGCTGGGTTTCTCAGTTTCTGACAGCAATTTGTTCTCTTTTGAGTTGCCTTTAGTTTCAACTTCTAATCCTGTCCTGTGAAGTGCTGGCAGTTTTTTCCAGTTGGTGTGACCTGTAAATTTTAAGGCTGGTTCCCTAGGGAAATAGGACCTACCTAATCATGTTTTATGTCCGTCTGTTTATTTTTTCTATCAACTTGACTCATAATTTTTTAACTCTTCTGCCAGTTTCAAGCAAGTGTGACAGTGGTTAAATATCTCTAAAGATATTAGGTTCACATATATTTCATTTAAGCAGTGATAGGATGTAGAAGAGACATCTCATTAGAGTGCTCACCAGTGAAAGGCTTCAATGTGATAAAATCCTTAGCAGACACTGAGGCACCTCCATGGCAAAAACATGCGACAAATAACCCAAAACCCTTCAGATGGAGATTTTTCCTTATGCAGTATGGGAGGCACAAACCCCCTGGGCACTGTGGTGCATTGCTTCTGCTCCTAATGCAATGATGACCTGTAAGAATATGTTGTAAGAATAGGCTGGCTCCCTGTCAGATACATTAATGATTTTTCTTTATTTCATAACAAACCAGTAACATATATATTTGGCAGACTGTTTCCAAAGCAGTTAGACTTCCACCACCATGGAGATTCAGCTCTGGGAGGCCTGGCTTCAGGTCAGTAGAAAATCTTAGACACCATGCCATAGCAGATGGCCATTTCAGGTTTTCTAATGGTGCTGTTCCACATCAAACGAAATCCTTCAGTATTTGTAGGCACAAGGTCCAGTGAAAGCATGCTGTACCAGTGAACTATAAAAAAAATGGATCTTGTCCTTCTCCAACAGCTTTCTCAGCCTAAGCTTTGAGACCTTTTTTCACAGACTTTCAACTTTAAGCTCCAGAAAAGAAAAAATGAGGGAAGACCCCCACACAAACAACAACAACAAAACCAAACCAACCAACCAACAAAAACAAACAAACAAAAAACCAAAAAACTGCAAGAAAAAAATTATTGCATGTCACTTCTGTGTAAGAATCTGTAGCTTGTCCCTGTCACCAGTTGCCCATCCATTAGCCTAACTGACCAGGGGCCCACACATTGAATTACCCTCTGCTTCCTGCTCAGAAAGTGATGCTTTAGAGCTGCTTCCTGCTGCAAGTGGCTGAGAAATTTCCAGATACTTCAGCCACATAAACTGCCAAAGGTGTTTGTCTCTCTTCACAAAGCCCTTTCCCCACAAAGGATTTGGCAGGGAAAACCAGCTTGGAGGGCAAATGAGCAGATTTATGCTTTCTTCTTCCTACTTAGTTCCATGCTTTTTCTCACTTGAGGCAGATATTATTTCATTTCTAGCTGGAAGGTTAGAGTTTGTCCTTTGCAATGCCACTTGCAAACCAATGTATTTTCTGGGTTAACACACGAAGTATGTGTTATGCTAAATGTATTTCTGATTTTACATGTTATTTACCTGAAAAGTGATAGCATTCGATGTTAAAGGAATGCCTTCTCATTTTCTTGAAGCAACATTTTGACTGTGCTTCTATGTCTGCCTAAGCAGGATTTTTCAGTGTGCTGGTGATATGTTCCTGATGAAAGCCACGCTAAGGCCAATGGTGCAGGCTGCTGCAGTGGTGCAGTCTGCAATGTAGACAAAGCTGAATGGAACACCCACCCTTGCCTTAGATGCTGAGGTGCTTGCAGCCTCAGCTGTGACACAGAGGTGTGACCAGGAGAAAGTACAGCTGCCAGCTGCCACATTCCAGATGTGTTCTGCATGGGATGCTGACCACTTGCAAACTTACTGAGCTACATGAGCAAGAAAGCACATAATCAGTGTTCCCAGGGCTAGCCCTTACTTCTCCCCGGTCTGAATAATTTGAATAATTGCTTTGAATAATTAAGCAAACAAAAGGCAGCTGGGCTGCTGCTATGGCCAAAGTTGCTCTGGCCTCTAGCCAGACTCCTCAGCTGGGCTGCCTGGGAGACCCTGACAGAGGCAGAGAGCCCAGGGGAGTCATGACAGATTGGGGAGGGGAGGGTGCTTGACCGGTTCCTCTGATGCTTTTTTGTGTCTTGTTTTTAATGAGCTTTTGGTGACCAGAGGAGCAGATGCACAAACAAAAGCTGATTGGCCCTGTTTGGCCAAGGTGAGGCTTTGTGCCCCTTCCCATTGCACAGACCATTCCCAGGGACCCTTCACGGACACAGAGCTTCCCCTGCATGCAGGTTACAGCAGAAAGAGGCTGCAGGGAAAGAGGAAGATAGGCCCAGAGCCTGGGAACACACTTATTTCAGGATGGAAGCTGCTCTCTGAGGGGTTCTAAGAGATGCTGTGTGAACAGGGAGTCAATCTGACAAAACTTGGAGTGGTGCATAGGGTCTGATTGCATTCTCTCTGTCGGCTACCAGCTTTCCTGCAAGTCTGCATGCCTGGTCTTATGCTGGGCTGAGATCTGCTCAGTGTGGCAGGAGGGCTGAACTTTCATAGAGCTCCTTCCAGTCCCCTTGTTTTTTTTCACTGGTATTATCTGGACAAGGCAGGGGCATGTTTTTGAGTAAACCAGATTTTAAGAGTCGTCATGGGTTTTTCGGTTATTCAAGGCAGGTGAGGATACTGAGACAGAGGGTAGGGTAGCTTTAGAAGCTATTGCATGCTGTTTTCAGATCCCAGGAAGTTTTCCAGATTGAAACTGTCTCTGGCAAGAGAAGAAATCCCACCCTGTAATCCTTGAATCATGTTAGTATGGTTTTTTTTTCTTACTAGCTCCCCATGGTTCAGCACTGATAGTCTCTGGTACAAGATGGGCTATGCTAGATACTCTACAAGTCTAAAGGATAACACAAAGGCTGTGCAGAGATCACAGCCTAAAAGGCTGGATAAGAAAGCTGTCGTCCCTTGAAACACTGGGGTTTTAGTTTTGTAACCAGACATTTGTGTCCCACAGCCATCACAGTAGCAGTATATTTACATGAATCTTTCATTTAGATTTTAGGTGACTGTCTTTCTTCTGTGCTCAGGTTGATTCTTCTCTCAGAGGTTTCCCACAGCATCTTCCAGTGACAATCCACTTGAGAAAGATTCATCAAAGTTCAAAACAGAGAAGTCAGTGTAGCAAAGCACATATGACATCGTATATCCTGGGTTGGTAAAGTCAATTCACATCTTTTCCAGCTCTTACTTTCCCAGACACCTACCATTTTCAATGATACTTGGCTCTAGTTTTAATTTGATCTTACAAGAAGATTAATCTCACCAATACCACCTATATAATTTGAATCAGATGAAAGGCCTGCATCTATTGAATGACTCTCCAGAATAAAGTCATTCTTGTCCTTAAATCTTTACAGGTCAGGGCCTCATTCGAGTATCTGGAGTGTAAGGAAGTTCTTTTTCTTATTGGTCATGTCCTTGGTACTACAAGGATATAAAAATGTCTCTGGTACTAGAGTGATGACAATTCATAGACTGAAGCAGCAGTTCCTGCACCATTATTCTAACAAGATTATACTGACAGCCAGGAAAAGTACTGAAGGATTGCATCCCATTTAGGAAGCAGTGTAAGTGCTGGAATCTCACCGGGATCACTCAGGGAGTTAAAAACACTTTGTGCTTTTGAAATGTGCAGTTCCCTGTGGATGCCCAACAGTCACAACATGCAAGCTCCTTGCCGCTGGCTGCTCGGTTCAGTGTGTCACTGACCAGGCAGGGGGTTTGTATGTTTGAGGAATAGCTCCCCTTCTTTACTTCCCTTTCTCAGGACACTGAGGGGAGAAGGAGGCAGGGAGCATGGCAAATACCAAAGGGTCTGGGGAAGACTAGCATTCATCTATCTTGGCTTAGATATGCTTTGAGTAAACAGTGAGTATTTGTTCCCATAAAACTCAGGCACCAAAATAATTTTCAACAATGAAACCAGCCACCCCCTTAAAAGCACTCAATAGCAATCAATGACTGTGCATGAAAACAGCCCAAGTGGTATCGCAGCAAGCTTTAGTAGCACATCATCTACCTAAATTTCAGAAGTTGCACATCATCTGACTAAATTTCAGAAGTCACTTGTTAAAACCAATATAGTGGCATATTTTCTACAACTGCATTTTGGAAGATCACATAGGAATGCAGAAAACACTGAAGCGAGCTACCAGTAATTTTACTGGGTTCTATAGATCCTTAATAATTTCACGTAAATAGTTTTCAACTTACGCCTATAATTTCTTTTGTTGACTAGCTCAACTGCATTTGAGGCAAATGGCTCTTGCAGGTCATCCATCTCCTACTGACTTTTTTTCTTTTCTCTCTTTGTAGTGAAACCCAACAAAATCAGCATCACCACAAATAGTTACCAAAACTGGCTTTTTTAGCAGTGGGCACCCTTGGTTCTCACCAGGTATTTGTCACTGAAACAGAAACTCTACATGCAGCCTAGTCTCTTCAAGGGTCAGCTGTTGAACTCACTGCCAGAGTGCCCCAAATCACTTAGAAATATCAGTGACCTGACCTGTAGTACAATATTCTAGTTGAAGAGCTCATAAGAATAGCAAGTGCACTTTTTATTTGCATGGTGCCGGCTTGCTGCC
This sequence comes from Sclerurus mexicanus, assembly GCA_013396755.1. Taxonomy (NCBI): domain Eukaryota; kingdom Metazoa; phylum Chordata; class Aves; order Passeriformes; family Furnariidae; genus Sclerurus; species Sclerurus mexicanus. The sequence goes on along the minus strand of VWZF01006501.1, from coordinate 702,291 downwards.
TCTTGAGTCACATGGGTTTTCTTTGACTTTTCATGGATTTTATTGCATCTCTGGGAAAAATTTAGCTTCTTCCACTCCCTGTATCTTTCTGTGAGCAACAGGGGTGTAATTTCAAAGGAAATTATGCTTATCCCCCCGTACAGTAAAACAGCTGGAATTGCATTGCATGGAGAATAAAATCACTGCTTGATCAACTTAGTCATTTGTGGACAAGCTCTCGTGCAGATTTGCAGGGAAAGAGGAAAAGGTAACATACAAATATATGTATATGCATGTGTAGTTATGAACACAGCTGTGTGTTTCTATCTACCTGTTTATCTGTGTATCTTTCTTTGCAAATGTATTTATCTCCCTCAGAGGCTTTACTGTTTTGTGTATGGATAATGCATAAATAACTATGTGTGTGGTTTTTCCCAAAGGACTACGTCACAAACTTCTCTTTAACAGTCACTGCTTTATAATTTTGAATAACAGGTATAGTTCCAGTTGGGAGACGGTTCATTTTTGTAAAACAAATCCAATATTTGGTGTGAGAGGGGAATGGTTACTGCCATGGGGAGCATCCCACAGAGAGTGAATGTGGTTGCTCGGGGTGGGAGGGGTGACTCTTGCAGGCATTTGCTGGATTCCATCAACTGCGATGTGGCCAGTTAGGGTGGTGGGTACATGCTATGGGATTAGGGGACTCCCACGTTGCAGACTCAGTTCTGACACCGTCTGACAAACCCGATGGTTGTGTCTCACTGTCAGTGCCCCATAGGGCTGGCATTTGGGATCTTTCCTGTTGAGTGGATTTTAAAAAACTCCAAAAACGCACGATGAAGAACCAGGCGACGCTGAATTTCTGCCGCCGAGCAGGGAGATGGCGGCGCTCCCGGAGCCGCTCCAAACCAGGGCATCCCCGACGGGATGCGCCGGGGGGACCAGGGGCCGGGCCGAGGGTGCGGGGCCAAGTCGGGGTGGGCGGGGACTCTGCCTCGGACTCCGCCCGCGGCACAAGAGGGGCGGTGCTGCTCCCCGGGGTCCCGCATCCCCCGAGCCGTGCGGGGCGTGCGGACCGAATCGGTCCGGCTCGGCTCCGCTCGGCTCGGCCCCGCCCCCGCC
>VWZF01006501.1:649682-700804 GCA_013396755.1 Sclerurus mexicanus | reverse complement strand
CTCCCCTCCCTCCCGCTCGGTCTCTCCTGTCTGGCCCGTCGGACAGGGCTGCCTGCCATGGCACAGTGTCCTGCTCGCTTGGCTTCAGCATCATCTGTCGTTTCCGAGAGCAAGATGTCCCTGGAGCCGAGAGCGGGAAACCCGTCATTAGCGAAGAACCTGCTCGGAATGCAAGTCATTAAAACACGGGGAAATGCTACCGATAGGGAAGATCCCGGTCTGGCCGCGCTTTCCCGTTACTCGTTGTAGCCGGTCGAGCTGTCCCGGTTGGGACTGCCGGCTTGCCCCGGTGAGGCGGGATTCCTGAAGGTGATGGGAGCAGCCAGGGCGGACTGAAAATCTCTCGTTGTGGTATTCCCTAATGTTGCACAAGCTGGGCTGGTGCCTCCGTGCAAAAACTGCCACCCAGATCACAGGCCTCACAAACTCCAGTGCCGCTCTGGGTGGGTGCGATGCAAGTCCTTCTGCCAGTAGTCTGGTAGTAATAGATTTTTGCCTAACAGCTTAGGAGGAAACAGAGAACCTTAGAAGATCATGGGATCTCGAATTTGTGACAAACTTTAAAATAGTTTCTTCACATAATTCACTGATCAGCAGCCTCAAAGAACTTAGGTATATTCAATTTATTATAAGAAAAGTTGGTAATCCCCAGGGGAGTGAGATCATCAGATGGAGGTTCACTTCGTTTCAATGTCCCACATCCTCTTGTTAGACCTTGAAGTTGGCAACGCAAGAAAACAGGAACTCCACCCTGGCTGGCTGAATTGTAGTGCTCTGCAGCTAGCTCCTGACCATCTGCCTTTGCTTCCTGTTATGACAGAGTTTTTGAACTTTTTGGGATGTGTGAAAAGTCATTATTTACCCTTCACTGCTAAGTAGCTGATGTGAAAAGTGTCCACTTAAAACATACTGCATATTCCTATATGTAATACTGTTCTGATTGAGTAGCATTTACTTCACTTATTTTGTTGGTTTAAGGGGTTTTATATATGTTTTTGCAGGTTTATTTATTTCCCTGGATCAGCCAACTCTTAGCATCCAAAAAGATGTCCTCACAATAACGGCAAATGACACACTAAATATTACTTGCAGGTAAGGGCAAATCTGTTCAGCATGATTTTCGTGATTGGTAATATATGTAGCACGTTTTTGTACAGAATCACAGGTGATGTGATCTCTTCCCTGTCACTACTCCGTATTTATCCCCACTCCCTTTGTGCCCCCTACCTCGCTTTTCCCTGACAGGCTTTAGAAATTATCTGAGAGGGTTGCAGCAAGAGAGAGCTGGGGAGTGCAGGGTGGCTGGGAGGAGGAGGTGTCAGCTGGGTCCTTGTGGAGCCCGCTGGTGAGCCATACTCTAAATGCTCTTTTTTGGGTGTTTTGTCACTTAGATTTATCAGAATGTAAATCTCAAGAAGCTTCCTTGTACGTATTAACAATAGGTTGGGTATGTGAATTTATCACACATGGCTTGACTCTCTGTGGGTTTGGGTAAAGCCTGTTCCTCTCCATAGCCATAGAAACTAGTGAGGCTGGGGTTCGCCACCTGGACATCAGTACTGGTGCTTATCACATACATATGCTCCTCTAACATTTGCTTTTCCAGCGGTCAGAGACCACTGGACTGGTCCTGGCCAAGCAACCAGAGCAGTGCTGAGAAGCGTATCTCTGTGACAGACTGCAGTGATGGCCCCTACTGCAAGACACTTACTCTTCTCAAAGTCATTGGCAATGACACAGGGGACTACAGGTGCCTTTACAGGGACAATCAGGCAGCTACAACCATTTATGTTTATGTTCAAGGTAAGTGCTTACACAGCTCTCAGGTGTCTCTTTCCCTAGCCTCAAGAGAAAAAAGGGATATGAAGCATCTCCAAACAGTTTTGGTGCTAAAATTTATTAATCCTAGAATTCTTGATCCTGTGAAACTTTTTCATGTTTTCATGTTGAGTAATTAAATGCCAGTATGCTAGCTGCCATCAACACAAAAGCCTTCGTACCTATAATTTTGAACTGACCTGCCATATGGCATGGTCTGCTACTCTCCTCTGCTCAGAATTTAGTATATGTGTCTTCTCTGAGCTCTGAGCCTGTCCTCATGAATGCAGACCTATTACTGACTTGAATCTGAGTTTCATATGAGAGAGGATTACAGAAATTGTGCGTTTGTTAAAAATGGCAGATCTGATCCCATTTACAGTTTGTATTGATAGCATTAAAAAAAAATCAAAAAACCCCCAAACCCCAAAGCATAAATGTCCATACATTTGCTGACTGTAGTGGTTAAATCTATTTAGGCTGTAAGAGCTCAGTTTTCAAACTCAGGCTGTCAGTTTTTTTGGCAGTAACGTAGCTGAATGTCGCAGACACTGAAAAGCCTCTAGTTCTATGCTCAGCTTCAGTAAATGCATTTATTGAGGCGTCTGCCTTTTTAGCACTGATGGCCTCACCCTTGTTTCCATATGTGTCCTGTTTCCTTTTTTATTTTTAAGGTTATCATTTTGAGAAATGAGATGTTATTATGTACATGAGTTACCTGGTTTTATATCATGAAGTTAATTTTTTTTCTGTCTGACTTTGAAAAGGATGCTGCTATCGGGGCAGCCAATGTAACATGTCACTACTTTTAACTGATATTTCCTGTAATACTTATGCAAGGAAAATCATGCTAGGGTAAATCAGTTTTTTGTCGACAAAAGGACTGTGATGGCAGGAAGCCATTCTCCGAAGTGTGCACTGCTGCTGATAACCATTTTGAGAGTAATGATATTCTAAATCTGAGGGGTGGAGTGTCTATCAAAACATGTACCCCCCATTAATCTCATTATTTCAGTGTTTTGCCACATAGAAAATAATAAAACTGATTTAAGAAAAAAAATACATAGGAGAAAAAAAAACCAAAACTGGAAAAGTTGCGTCCATAATCATGTGACAAATAAATCTATTTATCAATTGAATATTCTTCTAGATTACAGATCGCCATTTGTGACTTCAGTTAGTGATCAACTTGGCATTGTATACATCACTAAGAATAAAACTGTGGTAGTGCCGTGCCTTGGAACTGTATCAAATCTCAATGTATCTCTACATGCGGTAAGGAAAAAGCCTGTTATTTTTTCAAGACTTAGTTGAAATCACTGTGGCATAAATACATTGCTTGAAGTATAAATACATTTCTTAAAAACTTCTTTGCATTCTTGAGAATTTTTCAGCCTGTGATTACAAGGTGAGTACTGTAACTATACTCATCTATGGTCCTGTGCTCTCAAAGTGTGTACCGATGGCCTGAGCTAGGATGTTAAAAGGGGGACCCTGTGGTTATGCAAAATGTTGGAGGTGAAAATTCAGGATTGCTTGATTTTTGAAATCTGACTATGTATTTCGTCAATATTTCAAACAGAAATATCCAGAAAAGATATTTGTTCCTGATGGTAAATCTATTTCGTGGAATAATAAAAAAGGCTTCACTATACCCAGTCATTTAATCAACTATGCGGGCATGGTGTTCTGTGAAGCTAAAATAGATGATGAAAGCTACCAGTCTGTGATATACATAGTCGCAGTTGTAGGTAAGCCAAAGTTTTTTATTTCTCTGTAACCAATGTTCTTTTGCTTGCTACAGCATACTGAACCAATTACATTTGGTTGGACACTAGGTTATTCAATACTGACAATGCAGCTAATGCAAAATGGATGTTGAGAGATATATTACTTTTCTTTTAAATGTAATATATTGTGTTCTTTCTGGTTGATCATTGGGATAAGTGCTTCTATTTTTAGTGTTCTACATAGATGCCAGGGATTGTAGTGGTTTAGTTTTTGTTGTTTTTTTTTTTCCCTGACAATGCAAGCCTTTTTCCTAAAATCACTTATCCAGGATGCAAGGCATAGCTGAAGGGAACTGGAGACAAGCATCCATCAGCAGCAGATGGAAAGAAATTATCTGAGAGGGAAGTAGGGGTCTGAAGGTTGGGATCTGAAGATCTAAGGGCTAGGTTGTCTTGTCTCCTTAAAGACCTGTGTCACAACTCTCACAGGGGTTTGCTCTCCTGGTATATTTTGTCAGTTGCTCATCAAAACCTAGAAAGAACCTGATGATTCTGTGGAGGCTTAAGCTGGAGCTGAACTCAGCAGCTATTTCTCTTTTAGCTGAGGACACAGTGACCATTTCAAATGTCCAAATGGCACCAAGGCAGTCTCACCTGACTTGGCAGAAAGGCATAGCAGCCCTCTGCTCTTTACTCTGTACGACACTTCTCCACCAATTTCACAAGTCTCTACTCTGACTTGGAAAATTCAGAATATCTGTAGAATTTTTGCACTCAGAAAATTCTATTTTGAAATATTTTAAATATTTTATTGCACAAAATAAACCTCAGATAATTTTACTAATGCCCAACTGTTATTTTCTATGAAGTTCCCGCTTACTGCTGGGGAGGGATATCTATCTATATATCTATATATCTATATCTATATATCTCCTTTAGTTTTAGGTCTCACAAGGATAAGCCAGTGTCTAAAGCAGAGGAACTGTATGTGTCACAGTCTCCTGCCTGCTTCCGCCACTGGGAGGGCTCTGATCCGGAGTATACATTCTGCTCTGTTATGTCTGACACGGTGGTCAGCTGGGAAATGCTCAGGGTGGGCGCATCCCCTCTCTTCAGGCTCCTTTGTACACCCATCACCATGCTGCACTGGGGCATCAAGGGGCTTTTTTGTAGCTGGGGTTTCAGTAGGAGTTTTGATGAATTCACCTGAGAAACTTGGTGCTGAGTGCCATAAAGAAACCTCTTCTTATCTCCATGTTTTTTGTGTGCCTTCTTCTGCCTCTAGGATACCGAATTTATGATCTGACAATGAACCCGCACTCCCAAGTAGAGCTGGCAGTGGGAGAAAAACTTGTTCTCAATTGCACTGTAAGGACGGAGCTGAATGTAGGAATTGATTTTAAATGGGACTACCCTGCCATCAAGGTAAAGTCATACTAACTTACAGGTGCCCACATCACAACGAAATTTGATGTAGGTATAATGTCACTTCCCCTTTAAAATATTGGCAAAGCAGATGATAATACACAAAGACATTGCTTGTATATACAAGTGTGCAAAAGGTGACAGAAGGAATAACAATGAAATTTCCAAACACCTCTGTCTTTTATCTATTACAGGAAAAACATGCTACTATTAGGGATGTAAAAACCACTGCAGGAGAAATAAAGAAATTTGTAAGCACCCTTACCATTGACAGTGTGTCCTTAAGTGACAAAGGTCGATATACTTGCGCAGCGTCCAGTGGTCGTATGAACATGAAAAACAGCAGTTACTTCATTATCCATGGTATGACATCTTCCACTTCAGTTTTCTTGGTTGTTTCAGATTTGGGATTAGTTACTGGGGTGCAGAAAGCATTTCAGTGATGAATCAAATGACAGAAATGAACACAACTGCAGCTACAGTATTTTCTCTTTCAACTACTATGGGGTTATTTTTATACTACAAGTGTAGCTAATAATAAGATTTTCAAAGATGCTGTATGTTACTGAAAGCTGTAGAATCTCATTGGAAAGTGGGCCATAAAATAAATTGGAGTAAGATTCTGAGCCTCTTCAGTGTTGACCTTCTTAAGGTCCTGTAAAGCTGAATTTGTGTAGGTTCCTGTTCTTGGTCTTGGTGAACTTAAGCTAGATTTTGGTGGCCCTGTGAGACAAGAGTCTGGGTCAGCATGAATGAAGCTAGGAAAATAAAACTTTCAGCTTTTACATTATGAATAGATGAATCAAATGGAGTTTTGGTTGTAGGGAAATGACATAAAGGAAACAACTTTGGCTAAGTGCATAGATAAGTATGAGGCCACATCCTACAGCTTTTTCTCAAGCCCCTATTGGGCACAGCCCCAGCAGCCCCACTGGCTTACTTCTAGAAAGAAAGTTGCCAGCGTGAGAATGGCTCGTTTTTAATCACTGAGTCAGACAAAGAGTTTTATATTTTGAAGGAGACTGGTTTTCCTGAGGTCTGATTTCAGGGGCCAGAATATTAGTGGTGTGTTTAAAAAAAACAACCAAAACAAAACACTTTCAAACTTATTATGGGCACAGTAATTCAAGATGTACTGAATTTTCTCCTGGGTTCTTTCTGTTTCTCTTCAAAAGTCAAAATGAGATTATGTGCTATACTGAGTGTACCAGATACTAAGTCTGTACCATTCTAAATCTTAGTCAAAAGGCTAATCACTGTCTTAGTCTGAATGCAAGTTCACAGGTTTTCACAGATATTCACAGAATATTCTGAGTTGGAAGGGACCCACAAAGTTTATAACTTAAAACAAGTACTGTACATAATTTCTAAGTATTCTGTGACTGCAGTGGTTCAAATACATACTTGAAAAGAGGATGAAACTGTCTAACTTTATGGCACTGTAGTTTTGAATACTCTAATTTCCTAGAATGAGGATATTGAGAGAGTTTTATAATATGTCTGTATATGCATATACATGTCTGACGTTAGGTCTGACAGTTGGCACACCATTCTGAGAGCTGAGTCTTGTCTCTGCTTTCCAAAGTTTCTCGATGTGGCAACTGGTCTATTCCGCTGGGTGAAGGAAAGGACTAGGTTTTCATAGTGGCATCTCTCTTCTGAGCCCAGTTTGGAGCCAGCTGTGCTTTAGTAGTGACATCCTGTCACTAGCTTCTATTTGTCATCTCCTATTAAGTGTTAACCCAAATGGAGAGCACTTATGCTTTTGTCCATGTGGAAAGACGATTAGTTTAATTTTTTTTTTCCCCAGAAAGTCCTTTTATTCACCTGGAGAGAATGGAGAATGTGGTTGAGACAAAGCTAGGTGACACAGTCAAAATTCCTGTCAAATTTAAAGGATATCCTTCACCAGAGGCTAAATGGTAAGAACTGGGATATAATGTGTTTGAAAACCTGAGCTATTCCTTGTTAAAACAAATCTTTAAATATTCAAAGTGCTCTGTATTTTCTTCAGGTATAAAAATGGAAAAGCCATCAATGCAAATCATACAGTTAAACTTGGATACACACTAGTGATCACTGAAGCAACTGAAAGGGATGCTGGGAATTACACCATCGTCCTTACAAACCCTATTAACAAGATGCAGAAAAGACATACGTTTACCCTGCTAGTGAATGGTAAGTGGCATACCAAAGATGTGCCTCTCCTCTTTCATGTGTGGATGGGGTATATTACCATCCTTGGGCTTAAATTATCCCATGGTTATGAAGATTTAAGTGCCAAAGAACAGCCCCTGGGAGGGCAGAGGTGGTCCATCTCTCCTGGCTGTAGGATGTGCCAGTTGAGGGGCTGCAGACTCCTGGTGTTCGTGTTGTGGTGATACTTTGTGAGATTTGTTTTGTTTTGTTTTTTTCTGTATATTATTCTTTGCCTCTGTGTCCTGCTCTTTTCCTGCCCTTCTTGCTGGTTGTGCTGATGGAGTCCTCCTCCACCCAGCTCCATCCTGGCCCTGTCCCGCCTCACCCATCCTTCCTGCCTCACACAGGCTATCCCTCTTCTTCTGTCCTGCCCTGTACAACCCTCTTTCTCCTGCTCCACCTCCTCCTTTCTGCTCCCCAGGAAGCAGCCTATGCTTTGAAGACAGCAGGTCTTGAAATGGGCAGGGAGGCTACGTGCAGTGGGAGCAGGCCTGGAGAATTATATGCATTTAATGGTTGGGCATGGTGATGAGAGTCCAGGGGCTGCATTTTTAACCATGGGAGTAGAATTTTTTAGGAGATCCTAAATATTGCCTGTTGAGGTCCTGATCTTCAAAGTGTTCAGCAGGTTTACTGCTTCCCAACATGTCCTTGGAGGTGCTCTGTATTGCACTTGGATGTGAGGCATGCTGTGAATTATTCACCATGGGTCTAATGCATGCACACTGGGGAGCCATAAGCAGGAGGTGTAATCTGCTGTTCTCTCCTCCAGTCCCACCCCAGATCGGTGAGAACGCGCTGATGGCCTCCGTTGATTCCTACAAGTACGGCTCGACGCAGGCGCTCACCTGCACTGTCTACGCTGTCCCACCTCCCACTGCCATCCTCTGGCACTGGCAGCTGGAGGAGGAATGCACTTTCAGCCCCCAGTGAGTGCTAAGTCCTTGCTATCTTCTGCAGCTTATGTAGGTCTTGAGGGATGGTTGGGTTGGGTTGGGGTTTTTTCAGGTGCCTCCCTCATCCCGGCTCATTACTGAGTGTAAACCCAATGGCCAATGAAGAAAAAATTGTTGTACTTAATTTGAGATTGTTGCAGGCAGGCTTTGCCAAGGTTGTCGTTGTTGGCAGAGGCAACGGCCACCCACAGCGAGGGTCTGGCAGTGCCTGCAATGTTGCTGTACTGTTCTTGTGAAGGGTATCTCAAGTTGCATGGGGTTTCAAATGCAGCTGTTTGTGTGCCCTCCCCTCAGATCTCCCCATGGGCTGCAGGCCCAAAACTCCATCCCAAACAGAGGAAATTTGCTGTTTATGCTAATTACGGGTCCTTGTGGTTGTTTTCTTTTCTTACACTCAAGTGCTGAGCATGATGGTGCTCTTTATCTGTGTGAAAGTGTATCTCAGAGGAAGTGCACTGATTGATGTTGCGGAATGATAGAGAGAGTGCCTGACTGAGATTCATGCAGCTTCCCTTATCTGCGCCTGCCATAAGCCCAGATTTCCTTTAAAAAAAAAAAAAAAGCCAGAGGGAAAAAAAAAAGCATTCTTCTTTCCTGTTGTTGTTTTTAAAATGATTCCACTAGTTTCTTCCTTTGGTGCCTGGTTGCTTCCTACACAATGGCTACTGTCCTCAAGAAATTCTTGTAGGGAGTTCAGTGATTTCTATGTCTCTCTGTCTTCCTTTGAACTAAATCAACTTGAATCATCCATTTATGAATGAAGGTTTGTTCCCAGAATAGCTGCTTTCCTTCAAACGTCACGATTGAGCTGACAGAGGCAGATTAATTAGGAAATTCACCTTTAGGCTTTGGGGTTCCTTACTTTACAACGCACGAAGGTCTCAGAATGTTAGAGGATGCAATTTAATAGAAATGTTTCCAAAAACATACTCTTCCGTCCCAGATGCTGTGGCTGTGGCCAGTGATGTGTCTGACTTATAAAAATCTGCATATTATAAGGAGCACAAAAGATCACTTTCTTGAAGGGCAAATATTTGTCTCATCTAATGCATGTGTCTACTTATATTACAGGAAGGTTCGCTCAGGAGCCAATCCGTACGCATGCAAGAAATGGAAAGTGATCTCAGAGAGAAAGGGTGCGAATCAGGTTGAAATTAAGCACCAAGTTATTACTATTGCTGGGAAAACAAAGGTGAGCATTTTTTCTTTTCTGCTGGTTGTGGATGATTAACCCTGTTCCGCAGTCCACATGTCTGGAAACATATCACTAGAGATGAGACTTTTTTCACTTATCATTGAATTTGGGGATCTACTTTCACCTACTCCTGCAAGCTCCTACTGAAGCCAAGAGGCAGAGATACATTCTTTCAGGTCCTTTGGACGCTGACCTGAAGTGAGTCTCCCTTGAAGAGCGTAATTTATTTAGGTTTCAGTGCTTCCCTTTTAGTGGTCTGAAGTTAGATGAGTTAATCTTGCCAATTAATGGTCAGAGAGAGAAGCCGGAGAGACTGAAGAGCAGAAAAAGTTGTGGGTGCAGCATTTGTTAACACATATACTGTATACTGGGTTTTTTTCTCTTTTCTTTTGCCTGATTGTTACACGCTTCACAACAAAGATATAAACTTCAGGAGGGGATTGTGCTCCTGCCATGCCTTGGATTTATGCTTTGGAGGGATTTTTGGTTGTGCAGATACCTGCAGACCCCTTTGCTGAGCTGTTGAGGTGATCAGGCATACTGATCTGTACTAATGCAGTATGACATTGCTTGATTGTTCTTTTGTAGACTGTGAGCACCCTTGTGATTCAAGCAGCGAATGTATCTGCTTTATACAGATGTATGGCTACAAACAAGGCTGGGTCAAGTGAGAGAGTCATCTCCTTCCATGTGACCAGTAAGTGTACCCTGTTGAGGACAGCCATATTAAATCAATGTTATTTTGTCTGTTTGGCTAATGAAAGACACTTCAACGCTGTTGTCTGATTCCTGTCCTTTATCAAATCCTTTAATTCTTTAGGATTTTAGGTTTACCTAAGATTTTCTTTGGGCAGCCTTTAAAATTGCCACCTAATTTCAGCCAAGTGATTAGTTCTACTGGCATCAGTGGAGTGGTGGTCCTGTGAAACTTGGTGCCAAAAACTCTTGGCACTGTTTTCCCGAGAGTAATTACTGTTGGGTGTTTGCAGTCACTTAAAAGGACTACAGAGAAATTATAGTAGTATCAAAAAATGAGTAAAGACATACTGTAAGAGCTAATACTAGAATTCCCAAAACCAGTGGCAAAGAGCTTCTGTCCTAAAAATCAGTCCCCTTATTCACATGCCAAAATTTTATTTTAATACAAATCTAAAAATAAACTATAAAATAGTGCTAAGGATCATCTTAGGTTGCTGTAAGTTTCTGTGGGGAGTCACTGAATTCATTACCCAGGCCTTCCTTTGATCCATTTGAAATGTATTGCTTTTAATGAAATTGTACTCCTTAGATAATTGATTAGATGACTGATTGATTGGTTCTTTTCCTTATTTACAAATAGATAGCATGACAAAAAGGCTGTATTTCCAAAATGACTTTTTCAAATTAATGTTAGCCGCAAAATGCACAACGAAATAGGAATTTCTTTTACTTTTTTAACTTGCAGGAGGTCTTGAAATTAATCTCCAGCCTCGGAATCAACTGACAGAGAAGGATAACATGTCCTTGCAATGCACAGCGGATAAATTCACCTTTGAGAAGTTATCATGGTACAAACTCAGTGCTCATGTTTCGCAGACTCCCTTTGGAGGGTTGCCCATGCCTGTTTGCAAGAACCTCAATGCTCTTCAGAAGTTGAATGAGACAGTTTCAAATACCAATGGTGAAAATGTCACCTTAGAGCTCATCCTTCGTAACATCTCCCTCCAAGATGGAGGGGACTATGTTTGCATTGCTCAGGACAAAAAGGCTAAAACACAGCACTGCCTAGTGAAGCACCTCACTGTTCAAGGTACAGATCTCTTACTGTGAAAATAACTGCAGTAGTGTCAGTTTTTGGTATCTTCAGACACTGCATGTGTTTGCCTTATGGTGCACTCAGTTTGTTAAATAGACTTAGACTGTTGTAACATGCACTTCTGGGGCTTGTCCAGGCAGCAGGGACTATTTCATCAGTACCCATGAGGAAACACTAACCAAGCCACTGTGCTGCGCAAGCAGATGAGTTTGGCTTCTGTGCAAATAATGGCATGCGTTTAGCTCAAGAACTTCTAACTTTACTTTTCAAAACACATTTTTGTCTGTCGTTCTATATGCATGTCTGTATTCATAGCATTAGTGCTACTGCTTTGTGTCTCTGACTTCAGAGTCTGAAGTAGTGTCTATAATTTAAAACTTCCATGAAGTGATACTGGAGCGAGCAAGGCAAGCTGATAATCAACTGGCTTTTCACACAAATAGTGATGACTGTTCTTTGGGACCTAGATGTCTAGGTTGATTAGGCAGATTCAGGAAAATACTTATGCATGTTCATGGCCTATCCTGAACGGATGTTTAATGGACCAGCAGTATCAGACCTCTTGTAATGACCCTGGATATAGAAGTGTGAGGGAAGCAACTTCTCAACTATTCCCTCTTCCCTCAGCAGTCTGAGCAGTTAGAAATTAAATTAGCTAGAGGAGGTTACATCAATGCTATTGAAATTTTCTTGTCTATTGTAATTTTTTCATGTCATGTGGAGGTCTAACTATGATCTGGATAATTTTTTTAGTGGTCTCTAATTTTACCATATTTGTAAACCAACAGAACCCATGGCACCCACACTTGTAGGAAATCTGGAAAATCAAACAACAAACATTGGTGAAACCATAGAAGTGTCATGCGCAGTGAATGGCATTCCTCCTCCAAATATCATGTGGTTTAAAAATAATGAGACCCTTGTGGAAGATTCAGGTGAGGATTGCTCCTTTGCTATTATCGTTTAAAGGCTTTCTTTCATGGGACTCACTGCTGATTTTCACTGTGAAAAGTTTCATTTTGAATTTTTAACAAAAAGTGGCATAAAAATAGCAGAACTAAGAATCATGATTTTTTTCCAGGTATTGTTTTGAAAGATGGAAACAAAACACTAACCATACGTCGAGTAAGGAAAGAAGATGGAGGTCTGTACACCTGCCTTGCATGCAATGTCCTTGGGTGCAGTAAAGCAGTGGCTTTTTTCTCAGTGGAAGGTTAGTGTTAGCTTCTTTTCAGATTGTGCATGAACTCCTTAGAGTCACTAAAAGGAAAACGTATTGGCTATCCTGCTGGGAGATCTGAAAATACACCTTTAAATTTGTGAAGAGTCCTGACCATTCCTATCAAGCCCAAATTGGGTGCTCTCCTAGCTGTCATAAACCCAGCTGTTGAGGTTGTTATTTTTTATTCCACCATGTTATTTAGTTCTTTTCAACAGAAGCTGAATCTATCTTACTTGTGGTTGGAAAGAAAACTCTCTCAATCTGTATCACATGCAAACCTATACAATAGAGTCTGCTTAAACCTGCAGATATACTGGGGCATCTCTGTTGTCTTGGTAACATAATTATCATGCTATGTTTTTTAACATAGTATGTTGTACCTTTCTAAACTGTGTTATTGCTCTCACAGCATCTAAGAAAAACATAGTGAAGACTTTGTGCAGTCTGTTGGGGTTGTTGTCCCACTTCAGTGATAGAAACAGGTAGTGGTTTTGAGTTAGGGGACTCCAGCTTTAGTCCCCTAAATAAAGTTCTGAAAGCAGCATTTGTGAGACCCATCTCTTACTTGTTCCAGTCCTATTGTGGCACATCACAATGTGATTTGCAATGATAAGCAATAATTCTTAGCAAGAGGTTAGTCTTCAGTCTTAGTAGCTGATGGACTTTCCACTGTGTTGCAATGAGAAGCCTCAAACTAAAAACTCCTTGCCCTTGATATAAATACATTTGCATAATTTAGTCACTGAAACCTTCACAAACCTCTGTGATTTAAGTCAGGGTGATTGATCTGTTCTGTTAAGGTAATTAAAGCAGTATCCTGTTATTCTTGTAGGTCCCTTTGTGATATTAAGATGTTGGGCAAAATGTTTACATGTGGTGGAAAATATCCGCAGCTGACATCAATGTAGATTTCAGCTGATGTTGTTAATATGGCTGAGGCGCATCTGTAAAGTCGGAAATCTGTGTAGGGCATATTGTTTCACTACAAGAAATTTATAGTGCAGCTCCTTGGGGTCATGCAGTGGAGTGTGCTACTGCATAGAAAAATCTCTGTGCTGCAAAGGATGAAATACTGGAGCATGATGTGGCAAACAGGAGCTGAAGAAGAGAGCTGCCTCTGTGCACTAATAGATGTTCAAGTGGTGTCTGCTGGAACTATTTTACTGGAAAAGAGACATTGTAAATAAGACCTTATTATCATGTGTTCTTGTAGAACCACATTTTTTCATGCCCCAGCTGAATCATGTCAAGAGACAAGGGAGAGATTGTTCTCTGGGTCATTCTTACAGCACTTTATTTACTATATAATGGGAGTGCTTTTTGGTTTCTGGAGAAAGAGCAATTAATTTTGAGTATTTTAAAACAGTTATTTCTTTTCAAAATGTGAGATTTTACTTTTTAATATTTGCCAATGGTCCAAACATTGTCTTTGGAATGAAGTTGATGCTGAGAAATTAGGTGATGTGTAAAACAGCATGAAACCATAATATTCCAACATAACCCCTCAAGCTTTTTGTTTTGTTTTGCTTTCGTTTCCTTGCTCCATGTTGCACTTTTAAAACGAACCTTCAGAACAAGGACCTCCATTCTTTACTTTAATGAATGAACAAAACAAATATGCTTCCAACTATCACTCAGATATTCATTTATTTCTTCCCAGGCGCTGAAGAGAAAACAAATCTGGAGCTCATTATCCTCGTTGGCACTGCAGTGATTGCCATGTTCTTCTGGTTGCTTCTTGTAATCATCCTCCGGACCGTTAAGCGGGTAATGAAAAAATTCTCATACTGTCCTATCAGCACTGGTCTTGCATGACAAATGAGAGCTGACTTGAGGCCTTTTGTGTTGCTTCTTTCCATTGTTCTAAAATCAACAGACACATTTTTTCACTCCATGCCATAACATTCTTGCCTGGAACCTGGGGCACAGAAATTTGTTTTCAATTGAACAGGCTCTTGCAAGAGAAAATAAATGTTTCATTTGGTTTTGTTTATTAAAAAAGAAAAAAAAAAGTGCAAGTAATTAAGAATGATCACACTCATGATGACATGGTGTAGGGAAATGGTAACCTGCCATTTCTGGGAACTAATGAAACACTAGAAAGTGATAAAATGGCACTCTGACTGTCCATTGCCAGTAAAAAAAATCTGTGCAACTGCAACTAATACCATTTTCCAGGCCAATGGAGGGGACATGAAGACTGGCTACTTGTCAATCATCATGGATCCTGATGAAGTCCCTATCGATGAGCACTGCGAACGGCTCCCGTATGATGCCAGCAAGTGGGAGTTTCCCAGAGACCGGCTAAAGCTAGGTGTGTCTTCACTGCATGAGCCACTTAGTGATACTGCAGCCAGCCCTATGATGGAGGATGTTTCGGGTCCTGGCATGCCATGGGGCTGCCCTGCTGCAGGATCCTTGGGTGGACTCTGTGTTCCCATAGGATATGATGCATCCTTTCTACATTTTTAGTTCTCTGTTAATTTCCGATATGTGAACTCAGTTTGGAGTTGCTTTTTGTTATGCATCTTTTGCCAGCTGTGCCAAGCAAATGTGTTTGTTTTCTCACATCAAGGTAAACCTCTTGGGCGTGGGGCTTTCGGCCAGGTCATAGAAGCAGATGCATTTGGAATTGACAAAACTGCTACCTGCAAAACAGTGGCTGTCAAAATGCTTAAAGGTAAAAATAATGACTAAAACTTCACCTTGAATACACAACATAAGGATAATTGTCAACGTTATAACCAGTAGATAGAAAAAAAATCAAAATGTTCGTACCAGTGGTTATAGCTGTTTAGCTTAACAGTTGTTATCATGAGGTAATGATTAGGTGAAGTATGTGCCTTTCATCAATAACTGGAGCACTGTCTGTGGTTTCCTTGCCATTACTTTATAGTTCTTTTCACGTTCAGAAGATTAAGTTGTTCCTGCAATCAATTTCATGTCCATTTTTGCCTTATGCATCTTGGTAGGGAGCTTTCTGCAAGTCTCAAGACAATGGCTTTGGCACTTTCCAAAATGAGTTGTAGTTTAGAATAGTTTTCTCCTCACTTTAAATCACATTATACTGCCTCGCATTTGCAGAGAAATGTTGAAATGTGCAGCTCTCAGACACATTATTCCTAAAGAAGACTTAACTGGGACAGCAAAATGGGTCTGCCAGCATATGGGCGCTGTGTTCCACCCTGTGCTGTACTAGAAGAAGGGTGAGAAAGACAAGGGATTTCTGATGGACAGTGTGAGCAGTCACAAGCACAGGCAAAAGCCATTGCAGACTCATTGCAATGGGATGAACATGCAGTACCGCCAATAAAAAATCAGAAAGCCCTGTCCCTTCACCTTCTCAGTGCTCAAGCAACCAGCAGAGAGCTGCCTCCTCTGCCCCTCTCTTCCCACTGCTTCAGCTCTTTCCTCTTCCCCTTCTGTATCTGGATGATGAGGACACCAGTAGTGTCTCCAGGCTTTTGGTGAGGCTGCAGCAGGAAGCATGTCTGGCTCTGGCTCTATCTCTCCAGTTGGTGCTCCCCTTGGACCCTCAGCGTAGACCCCAGCAACAACTATGGGACAATGTTTCTGTGAGGGTCAAACAGAGTACAGACTGCTCAGAAGGTCTGTAGGAAAAAAGATGTTTGCTAACCTGGATTGTTTGTGTCCCTGTTCTCATGTACTGCCCTTGGCAAACTTTGGGAAACATCTAAGGCAGAGCAAACCTAACCCTGTCAGGCATGTTCCTAGCTTTTGCCAGTGTCCTGCAGCATAACTGACCCAACAAGGCTTCTCACTAGATGGGCTGGATAAATAACAGAAGCCGAATAACAGAAGAGGAGGGTGAAACATTTCTGTCTCTATTGCTTCTGATCTGGATTGTTTTACCTCTGCAGAAGGGGCAACCCATAGTGAGCACAGAGCACTTATGTCAGAACTGAAGATACTCATTCATATTGGCCATCATCTCAACGTTGTCAATTTACTTGGAGCCTGCACAAAGCCAGGAGGTGAGTAACTTCTCAGTGGGTGAGAAGGTGCTAATGAAAACCCTCTTTCTGCCATTTCTGCTACATGGAAAATTGAGTTTCAAAATTAAGGGTTAGTAGTCCTTTAAAAAAAACCCAAAAACCTGGTAAGGGTGAGCAGGTCCGGAGGTGGAATAAGGGCTCAGAAACCTTGTGTTCTACATTCAGCTCTGTCCCTTAGTTTTTCTATCACTTTGTTTTTCTCTAGTTCAGATCCACCTTTACAGTGGACACCCCACATGTAACAGACTTTGGAGCTGAGTCTAATAACAGATTTAACAAGTTGCTCTTACTCTTGTTACCAGCTACACTGTAACTTCAAGTTGTGACTTCCTTTCTCTGTCTTTGGATGGACTGTTGGTGTCTCTGCATGTGTGTAGGAGGGAAGATTGCATTTTGGAGTCCAGCTCTGGATGGATGAACCTATTTTGCTTTATAATCAGGGACAGATGTTTTGTTTAGCAAATCCAGCACTACAGACTAATTTGGAAGAAATTCAGGGTACAGTAACTGAGTAATAATTTTTCAGGGAAGCTGACTTGTTGGCTTATTGTGGGATCAGAATGTAATTTGTAAAGTTCCATAACAGAAGTCAGTTGTTGAGGGAAACAGAATCCATAAATATTTATTTCCGTGTTTATTCCATAATAAAATAGAGATGGCCAGCATGTGGAACCTAGGATGGAAATTTATTATTGTAGCATATGCCTATATGAAGTAAATCTGAGCATGAAATGCCACATTTAGACTGTACCTTAAGGCATCTATGTCTGAAACCAGGATGCCTGTTTTAAATGTTTAGTTCTTTCACATATGAAATTAAGCCTGTGATTTTCAAAAGTATGTGCTTTGTTTTTCTTCCATATAGAGCAGAAAAATGAATAATTTCCCTGCTTCGATTAGATTTTTTTTAATTGTTGCAGGCATATTTAAAAATCTCTGGGTAGCAGATTGATTTTTGAAATGTATGTATCTCTAGCCACAAATTATGCTGTGAGATAAGGTGGGATAGAAATGGTGTTTCTAAGGAATTGCTTTACGTGTTGTACAGGCCCACTCATGGTGATCGTGGAATATTGCAAGTTCGGAAACCTGTCAGCTTACCTACGGAGCAAGAGAAGTGAATTTGTCCCATACAAGGTAAGGAGTCAAGGTTAATGCTAGAATGTTTGATTTGATGGGATTTTTCCATGCACAGTGTTTCTTTTTCTAGTGCAGACTGAAGTGGCAATCCTTGGGGACGCTGAGTGTTTTAGTACTTCTCATGGGAATGAGAGATGGCAAAGACATCAGAGGTCATCTAGTCTTTCCCCTGGCCCCTGCAATGTAGTTGTTTTGTTATTGTTAGCTTAAAATGTGCAAAGGAACTGGGCTTCCACTATTGCCCTTGGCAGATTATTTTACACTTGGCCGTATCTTTCAGGAAGTTTTTTCTGATTATCAGCCTGAATTTTTTCCTTTCTTAGTTAAGCTCCAGACCACCTTAAATAACTGCACTCCCTGCTTAGTGCATATATCCATCAGATAAACATAGGTATCTGCTATCACCTGATTATCCTTTCCACTTTCCCCTTGTCTCATTGCTGAACCAGGCTATATGTTTCTTTTGCTGTTAATGGTTTTGTATAATTGATGTATGTCATGAGTTTACATTCAGCTTTTCACCTCCCAAGTCCTTTGCAAAAGGGAGCTCCATCACAGGACCTGCCTCTTTGCATCCTGATTTGAAAGAAGGGGGAGGATGGGGACTGGCATTTTCAAACTCATTTCTGGGCACCTCTGGAGAGGATTGAGAGGATCCATCCTCTCCAAGGGTGAGATTGCTGGATGAAGAACATGACTGCATGTACCAACACGGAGCATCACATTCAGTACCTACCCTTTTCCACCCACAGCCAAGAGGAAGGTCCCTGGGCTATGCTCTGACACATTGGTAGACCTGAGTCTTCCTGCAGCTGCTGTGTTTAGATCAGAGCTTCTTCCCACTGCTTGTCAGTTCTCTAGGGGGTTATTTTTCTTGATCTTTGGAGACATTGTTTACTATTTTATATTGGCAAAGGCAACTTGCTGCATCTTCTTGTGAGGTAAAAAGATAAACAAATATCTGAGAGGCCTTGAAGGAAGAGACAGGATTTCACGAGGGTGCTGACCCTTGCTTACACAAGAGTGAAAATGGGAATTGGCAATGCTGAAAACCAGCCCTGCCAGGGAAAAGAAAAAATCACCAAACCAAAGCAGGAGAAAATGGATATGTGGTGGAGGAAGCCTGTAGGATTGGATTCCTCCCTAGAGGCATTCAGTGGCTTAGGGGAAGAAGGAAATAAATCAGATTTTGATGGCTGCTAGGGTTTTGGCCAAGGTAGAAGTTTAGTAAAAGGGCCTTTGCAGCAGTGGGAAGTAAAGCTGTAGCAGTACGGAGAGGCTGGAGCGTAGGAGAGGGGGTTCAGCATCATCCATCCATGAATGCTTCACAAGATTGAGGAGGCCAGGTTCTAAGTGTGCATTTATTCCTTGGCATGTGGAGATGTTGCTGGAGTTTGTCTGGGAGGACGTGAAAGCAGGCAAAAGTTGTGCCATAGAGTGACAGAGGGTGCTTGAGCTGGTGAAACCTCATGGCCATGGGTTGGGTTTTGCTGGTACTGTCGCTGCACCAGCCGGGTGCCCCATGCAGAGCTGGCTTGGAGTAGAGCAGCCAATCATGCCAGCACTGGGTTGTCCTCCTCGCCTTCAATGGTGACCTTGGCACAGACCCAGCTTTCAGTTTCTGATTTTTCTTACCCTCCCCTCGTATTTCTAGACCAAATGTGCCAGGTTTCGGCAGGGGAAAGAGAGCTACGTTGGTGATGTCTCTGCAGACCTGAAGCGACGGTTGGACAGCATCACGAGCAGCCAGAGCTCAGCTAGCTCTGGCTTTGTGGAGGAGCGGTCCCTGAGTGACGTGGAAGAGGAGGATGGTAGGATATGTCTTCTTTTAGTGTTGGAACTGGTGTCATTGGTGGGGCTGATGAAGGACATCGGGGACTGTGTGATTTCTGAAGCTCCCTCTAAGCTGTGTGCAGAGTATTTTCTGGATGACCCAAGGTCCTGAGCTATGGATTATCTAGTTCAGCATCCCAAACCCCTCAGCCCAATCCCAGATAATGCATTTTTAGTGCACTGCATTTTCGCGATACGTCTATTTAATGTCCCAGTGCCTTCAGGGAAAATGGCAGAGCACAAACCCTGAAGGCAGTGCAGGGAGGGACGCACCAGGATGCTAACTGAATTTCCTCGGTGTTTATGCAGAAGTTAAATACTGTGAAATGCTATCTGCTTCACTGC
Organism: Sclerurus mexicanus; assembly: GCA_013396755.1. NCBI lineage: Eukaryota > Metazoa > Chordata > Aves > Passeriformes > Furnariidae > Sclerurus > Sclerurus mexicanus. Next base: position 681,130 of record VWZF01006501.1, on the reverse strand, counting down.
TTATTAGCAGAGAGGTTTCTTTTGCCTTCCCTGGGCACAGGTGGTCTGTCAGAAACAGGAAACCTGAATTATCCACTCATTCAAAGCCTCCCTGTACGTACCCTCTGCAGTGATTTCACTGATGCATTTGCCATGTCCTCCTGTGGCAGAGGCAGCACAAAGTGCTCAGTGCTGCCATCTCAGAGGCTGCTAATTTCTTCTAGGGGAGGGATCAGACTAGTCAGGAGAAAGACTGTAGCTCTACTGCCTGTGCCTCAACTATTACTCAAAATCATTTAATGCAAAGAAAAACATTAGTATGTGAACAGGGAGGATGATCTTGGAGTTTCAGTGTCATCTAATAGCTAATATCAGGCATGCACTTTATGCATTTCCACACTGTTTTGGTCCCTTTTAGTACTCTCTGGTGTAAACACTGACTCTCATCTGGAATGTTGCAAGAAATATGTAGACCTGAAGCAGCCCTTAGAATGAGTGGTTTAGCCACTCATGTTGTAGTTCTTGGTAGATTTCTACTTAAAATTCAGAGCTGAGCAAAGTCACAGGGTTGTTTATTTAATCAGGAACTAAAGGCCTAGATATCTTTGAGTATTTGAGTACATTATTCCTTCAGGTCACTAGAGGATGAGGTTAGGGTTTTTAGACCCTGAATTATCTGAACTTTTTGCCAAATTCAAGTCTTTCTCCCCGTGGCATATGCTTTCCCTGTAAGGACTAGGAAAATCCTCTCATTGGCTTCCAATTTCATCTACTGAAACCACAGCAAGCTTTACTATTCTAGGAACCTGTGAACTGAGTTTTGGTTGTTTTTCTTTTGGGATTATTTTGCAAATCTTTCCACTGGGAACTCTGGAAATAAGCAAGGAGGCTGAGGGTATAACCCATCATCTTGAAGTTTATTTTACACAAGACCAGTTTGGTGTAAAATAGGTTGTTAGTGTTAATTATACAGGCAGAAAAGGTCATGGTTTGCTCTTCCAGTTCAATGTGGCATAAGGTTAAGATGGACTTTTACCTAATAAGCAGTTATAGGTGAAATCTGTGACAAAGGGCATGTTTGACTGGTGTCTGATTCTTTGCAGCTGGTCCTGAAGACCTTTGCAAGAACCCTTTGACCATGGAGGACCTCATCTGTTATAGCTTCCAGGTGGCGAGGGGGATGGAGTTCTTGGCTTCACGCAAAGTAAGGAACTTCTCAGGAAGAGTGGCATGTTATTTATTTGACCGTAGGAAGTAGTGCTGTAGATCTATAGAAGGAAAAAGCATGTTCATCTTTGGACTAGCAGTCATCCGCAACATTTTCTTTTTGCTGTAGGTCATAATCACATCCTTAATACCACAGAGTGAAACAGTCCATGCATTTATTGATACAAATGTTAGTGATCTGTAGAAGGTTTATGTGCCACCAGTTCACAGAAGAATGGTTAAATAGTTGGAGGAGGGGAGCTGACTTATATGGATTATTAAAGGAATTAGGGACAAATCCCTGGTAATCAAAGCTAGATGAGAGTAAATAGGTTTGCTCTGAGGAGGTTGCCTTTACCTTGTGCAGTGGGATTGGAAGGGCAATGTGAGGAGAGATGATGCTCACCTGTGAAACTTCATGGATGACTCTTTGGAGAGTCTCTTGTGTCTGAAGACACCCTAGAAGTCAACAGCACCTCACCTGAATTTTGGCCATCTAGAAGTGCTTTTCTGTGGTTTCAGCTTAAATATGTAGAGCCCATGTTTCAAAGGATATCAGTTCCAGCAAGAGTGAGGAATTGTTTGCAGTTGTATAGAAACCAAAAGTACTTAGAAATCATAGAATTAGCGAATATGCAGAGTTGGAAGGGACTCATAAAGATCATTGAGTCCAACTTCTGGCCCTGCACAGGATCATCTCAAGAGTCACACCATGTGCCTGAGAGTATCATCCAAGCACTTCTTGAACTCTCTCAGTCTTGGTGCTGTGACCACATCCTTGGGGAGCCTGCCCAAACCCCCTTTGGGTGAAGAACCTTTTTCTAATATCTAACCTAAATGGGAAAAGAAAATAGAAGTGGGGAATACAATACTGCTCTAGAGTGCATGCCAAGTATTCAAGAGTAGACTTCAGAATCTTTTTCTAAAAATGTGCTTTTGACTACCTTTCATACATCCTGATGGATATGCATTTATACAAATGCCTCTTTCCAAAATCTGCACTTTTAGTCCATACTAGAAGCAAATCTGCAGCCACTTTCAGAGCCTGATTCTTTTACTTCAAGCTGTTGACGCTTGTGCTTTGAAGTCTTTGGGCTGTTGACTAAGCTGTTGTTATGCTTAGGTAGAGATGTGGACTTCTTTCTCTGTAGATTAGTTTGTATTGGAATCAAGCTGGCATTTTAGTATGGTGTTTTTTGGAGAAATAGTGGAGTACACAGATTTGAGTGAACCTAAGTAAATCTAAAGGTAATCAGATCTGAACCTGTTTTATGTCAGCTTCTTAAGATAATTAATTAGACAACTTCAAAGGCCCTCTCTACGTAGTGGATAAACAGATGTATGTTTGGACTTGGGAATACAAGTCTCCCTGAGCCAAATCAGTTGTGACCATCAAAAAAACACTTGAAATCAGCAAGTGTTGATGCTGAGGTTTCTTTTTCTTAAAAGGTTTTAAGAATAAGCTGGCCTTTGAGGGTAGAAGAGCACATATGTGAAAGAGATCAGCCTTGCGGACGGAGCTGTGACAACAGGCAGCATATGAAGTTGTTTACTTCTCTTTGCAGTGCATCCACAGGGACCTGGCTGCTCGTAATATCCTCTTGTCAGACAATAACGTGGTCAAAATCTGTGATTTTGGCTTGGCTCGAGACATCTACAAAGACCCAGATTACGTCAGGAAAGGAGATGTAAGTTTCAGATTTTCTGTTTGATAGAGAATTTATATGGTTCAAGATTTTTTTTATGTTTCCCTCAAATAGTTTGTGGAAACTCAGTGTTCTTCTTTATGAAAATGCTTTCAGGCCAGGCTACCCCTAAAATGGATGGCACCAGAAACCATTTTCGATAGAGTGTATACCATTCAGAGTGATGTGTGGTCCTTTGGAGTTCTGCTGTGGGAAATATTTTCATTAGGTGAGTCACTTTAATTTTACTGAGCCATCTTTAAACAGTAGAGTCTGAAGGAAGCAGTCAAAGTGCTCTTGGATCCTCTTTAGCATTTTCTTTCTATTTCTTGAAAATTTTCTCCTCTGTTTATTTTCTCTATCAAAATGAAATACTCAGATTTTCTTTAAAATGCAAATGTATGAACATGGACTTGAAATGCTTCTTCATACAATTTCAGTATGTGATGATGTGCCTCATTTACTCAATCAGTTGCTGTTTCCATTATAAATATAAATTGTTTCCACATCTAAATATACCGAATTGTCTTATTAACGTAGGCCATAGCAAATTGTTTGAAAATTAATCCCAAAATTTAAGAGTCTAATGCATTAAAATTACCATTGCTTTAATTTTAGGTGCATCACCATACCCTGGAGTGAAAATTGATGAGGAATTTTGCAGAAGACTTAAAGAAGGAACAAGAATGAGAGCACCAGACTATACTACACCAGAAATGTGAGGCACTGTTCTTCCAGTTACCCACATTTACCTCACAATAATAGCAGGTGCTGGAGCAAGGAATAGGTGATGTTTTCTTTGTGCTGATATTTTAATTGGTTTTGTCCTTCTAGGTACCAAACAATGCTGGATTGCTGGCATGGAGATCCTAAGCAGAGACCAACTTTTTCAGAGCTGGTGGAGCACCTGGGAAATTTACTGCAAGCCAATGTCCGTCAGGTACATGAATTCTACTCTCTGGTTGCTAAAACCACCAGCTGAACCCCTCCTGTCCTGCTAGCCACCACAGCATCCTGTAGTTGGGTACTGTCTGCTGGAACTGTCAGGGAGCCTGGTCTTCTTCCACTGCTCGCATTACTGACCAGCAGTTGGGTCTATGACTCGTGGGGTAAGGGTCCCAGAGGTTGTGCTGTGGTAACCAAAAGCCATCCTGTCCTGCCACCGAGGGCTTCCCGTGACACCATTGCTGTCTTGCCAGAAAGTTGTTGGCACAGGCTCAATTCCCTGCTCTGCTACTGATTTCTCTGCATGCTGCAGACACATTTCAGCAGGTAGTTCCTGTTGATCTTACTGTGCCAAAGATGGATATCTTAGTGTATGTGAGGGTGTGGGTTGCAACACTTTTAATGACTATCCTGGAAAACAAGGATATAGGAATTTTATTGCCTGTGAGGAACTCCATGCAAATGAATGTATTAAGACTCGACCTGTGTGCAGGCATTGCAGTAAGAGAGAGCTCACTGCGACCAAGTTGGGTACATGGGCCTCCCTATCAAGTTCCCCACCTTGTAGCTTCCTCTTCATTTAATTTGGAAGTGGACAAGGCTGGGGCAATAGATGTGAACCCACTGGATGAAGGAGGCTGGATTTTGCCATGTGCTCCCCTATTAGACAAGTTCTCCCTTTCTAACCTATTGGTGACAATGGGAATTACCTGCCCTTCCAAACTATCAGGTTCATGTTCTTTGTGGCATTGGGATTCAAATAGTACTATGATCTGTATTTTTTTTCAAAGACATTGATAAAAAGTTCAGTTTATACATTGTGTTACAGTATATCATATAGAAATCTATTCTTTTTAAATTTAAAACTACTTGGAAGTGGTTCTTACTAAGTTTCTTTCTTTTAATGTAGCTGCTCCTGCAAAGGTGGTATAATGTTCATAGTTTAATAAAGCAACCAGGGTAGCACTGTTGGTCTGATGCATTCTCTACATACGTGCATGTAGCTGTTTATGTTTGTGTGTCTCTGTAGCCTATTGAATTTTTGTACTTTTTCACTGCATTCTACAGGATGGTAAAGACTACGTTGTCCTTCCTTTGTCAGTATCGCTCAATATGGAAGAGGACTCTGGTCTCTCTCTCCCAACTTCACCTGCTTCCTGTAGGGAGGAAGAGGAAGTCTGTGATCCTAAATTCCATTATGACAACACAGCAGGAATTAGGTATTTTATATGGTGGACATCCTACTGGGGCCCCTGGGCAGGTTTTGTTCATGCTGGGGGCAGGGAAAATGAAAGGAAGAGACTTCAGCTGCCTGGTCCGTATTTAACCTTCTCCATAGGGATAAGAGGGAATCTGTAGAAATTTTCTAGGCAAAAACTAGTTTCTTACCTCTTACCAAATGCAAATGCCATTTTAATTTATTTTCAATGTTGCTACTCTTTTAAGATTTGGTATTCTCATTTGAAGAAGAGAAATCAAAAACCACAAAAATATTTGTTGTTTGTTTTTTAAGAACCAGACCACACAAAAGGTTTTACGGGTCCAATTCAGTTATGTTCACATTCTTGTGTTGCAGAATATTAATGATGATAACTCTATCATTAATAGCCTCTCTGGCATTTCTCCTTCTAAAGTGAAATTTTGGAAAATAGGTAATGAATGGATAGCCAAGGGGAATGCAACATAGACAGTGTTGTCACTGGGTTTTGTCCACTGCTTGTTTCTGGTGGGCTGTTAAGGCATCCACAATGGAGCAATAGTGATAGATGCTGTTGGGTATCATGGCAGAAGTGACTTCACCAGTAAGGAGTTTGTACTAATTCACTTAAGGGGCTTATGTTGGACCCTTTAAGGACCTCAGGCATGGGATGTAAAGGAGAATAGTATTTTCTCATCCAGTGCTGCCTAAGATCAAATTCAGCCACTTAGATGCTGAGAACCCTGAATTGCTTGATACAATCTCAGAAGAAGGAGGATAGAAAGGGGTGGATTCAACCATCAGGGCAGAGATGGACTCTGTTAGCACACTTCATGTGGTTTCCATGAAGTGGAGCTCTCTCCATCACTGCTTGTATTATACCCACCAAAGACAAAGTTCCCAATGATTTTGGGTACATTTTTGTGTGGTCTTAGGAAAGACTAGGTAGGGAACACTGCATTTCACACTTGAGTTGAACTTAGGGTCCTACAGCTGAACTCTCGACCCCATGTTTTAGTAGTGGGACAGTTCAAACTATAAATATTTAAGACAAAAAACATGATTTAACACTGAAAATATCACACTTATTTTCCACTTCTGACACTTCCTATAAGGCTTTTCCTGGTCCCCATTTCCTGTTATGAACAGAAGTAAAATCAGTCTGTCAACCTTTTAAGGAGACTTCGAATTTCTTTTCTCTTGTCTTAGAGCGGGGCAGGGTTGTGAAAGCATAGTGGAAACCGTGCTAGAAGAGGCAAAGTGGAAATGTTAAGACACGTTTAAGGGCTTTATTCTTCTGTTCTGGGAGCTGAAAATTATTTTATAGGCATGAATCTTACTGTACAGATAGTGGGAAAGATTGATCTGTTCAGAAATGTCTTTTTCAATCTTCACAAAAATACTAAGTATGAGGAAAGGCTGATTAATACAATCTCTAAAGCAAAACTGCAGGAGGAGAGCAAGCACAGGGAAAACATGGAGAATATAAAAGAATGTTTAGATTGCTAATGTAAATTAAAATCAGCAGGACCTTCTAACATCTGTCCTATTTGGCTTAGAAAATAGGTATGCAATTTCTGAACCTTGAAAGATTGTCATAAAAAAGTTAGGTGAGGTATAGAAGATTTAGTGTAAAATGTAAAGATAATACCTGCTTTAAGAAAGGACAGAAAATGTGTAATTCTTATATCAGTTTAAATTAATTCCTAGTAACAATCCTGGAAGAAGCGATCACACAAATAATGGTAAAAGCCTACAGGAAAATGAATTAACTAAAAATGGCCAGCAGGGATTTGTCAAAAACAAATCAAGTCAAACCAACCGAAGTTTCATTTTTAGGGAGAATAATTGGTTTGGAGGCTAGCGGAGAAGATGAATTTTGATTTCCTGTAGGACATTTTTGGCTTTTTTTAATGGGACAATCTATTACAAAATGCAGACACGTGTCAGGAAATACTGTCAGGACATCAGCTGAGCTCTCACTGCCACCGGACAGGAGTCATACTCCATGCATGGCCTCTCTCTGTCTGCACACTATTTCTGGTCCTGTTTGTACAGTTGTTTGGCTTAAGCAGGAGGATCTCATTCATTGTAGCCCTGTAGGCTGACTCTTGTCTGGGTTGAGCAGAGGCAGGACTCCCTTACCTGGTTGATCATTCAGGTCAAGAGGCTGGGATTCTCAGTCCTCACCACCCTCGTAACTGTAGTCCTGGCTATGCAGTTCTGTGCCTGTGTTGACATTTAAATGCAGGCACGTAGAAAGCTTTCAAACTTAGAAGGCAAATTGTGGAATGAGCTTCTCATCATTCAAGGTCAGGTTGTTCAGTAAGGGAAGGAAAGTGGATTAGATTGTGCATTAGATGTTTTTAGTCCTGGTAGCAGTGGATAGGAAGTAGATTAGATACCGCTGCAGGGTAACAGGAGCAGAAGACATGGCCAGTGCAGAGAGCTTGAAATAGTTGGTTTTGTTAAGTCTAGGAAGAGAAAATGGAGAGAGAACATAGTTTTCAGTATATGACAATTTGCTCCAAAGAGGGTGCTGTGTCACCAGCATTAGGACAAATTTTATTTGCAGCAAGTACTTGGGTTTAATATTTGAAAACCATTCTAAAGTGTAATTAAGCACTTGAGCAAGCCATGGAACTTGTAAGATTCCCACCAGTTTAAATAAATGTCTGTTGGAGATAGGCGGGACTCAACATAGCTAGACTCAAAGCTGGGAAATATGGTGAATGATGCTCTTAATTTCCTTCCTCTTTGCCCTTGAAGTGGATGCAGGTTACTCTTCTAAGTCCATAGTTTTCCCTTCATTATCTTCATTATCATATGATAAGAACATAAATTTGTCCTGTTTAGCTGTCCTGTATAACTGGAACAACATCCATTTTATTCCATATTCACTTAGGCAGAAAGCTGAGGGTAGCTATTTTGTTCCCTGTATTAGTACCTCCATGAAAGTAAATTTTTTTTTTCCAATATTTTTATGGATGTCGTCCTGATCAGTGGGCTTCCTTTGAAGGAGAGCTTTCAAGAGGGATGTAGCACTCCCTGTCCTGATCCCCACGGTTTAAGGGCAGCAGTCTGCTGAGTCTGCTGTTGTTGTCCTAGGTCCAGCCAGGGGTCTCAGAAGTGCAGTCCAAAGGAAGAGACACTTGTCTGTGCTCCAGGTTCCTTTGTTTATTATACTTCTAAGCAAACCTTGCAGGAAGTGAAGCCCTCCAGTGTAACTGAGGAAAGAAGCTGTTTTCTCAAAGCTATTTCTTAGAATTTGCTAAGAAATCCAGATTGTCAGGAGCAAAAGGTCAGAAACATGCCAGTTTCTAGGCTGTTCATCTTTTTCAATAAATGGATATTTGAAGGTTTGCATAATATGTTTTGACAAAAGGATTAACTGCTCTGAAGAGAGATAAAAGGATTCTGATATCATTGTGTTGTTTGCAGCCAAGTTGTGGATAGTAGACACAAAACTTTTTTTGTTTTGTTTTCTTTGCAGTCAATACCGACAAGGTAGCAAGAGAAAAAGCCGCCCTGTGAGTGTGAAAACATTTGAAGATGTCCCATTGGTAACCACTGTAAAAGTTGTTCAGGAGGTGAGTTTTTCTTTTTGTACGTATTTTCCTTCTGTTGATGTCTTTTTTCATGTTTTTAGTCCTTTTCCATTTAATGCATTTCTAACATCTTTGCAGGAAAACCAGACAGATAGTGGGATGGTTCTTGCATCTGAAGAGCTGAAGACATTGGAAGAGAATGAAAAACAAGTGAAAATACCCTTTAGGTAAGGCTAGGGCTACCTGTAGGATTGAATAGGACCTTTTACCTGCAATATGTCAGAAGACTGATTGGTTTGTTTGCAAGACAAAATCTTTTAGGGTATTTTTAAAAATAGAAAACAAAATTGTGCACTGTGTGCTTGATCATCCACATTTGGTACCAGGAGAGGAGAGGTAATGCAGCTGTTGGCAGCATCAGTCAGCACCCAGAAAGGACTTGCTGCATCGACCACCACTCAAAGGTACTGAACTGGTGCACACAGTTGAACCATATTTGTGAGGATCTGTCTGAACTGACAAAGACCTTTTTTTGCTTGATTTTTTTTTTTTTTAATAGCTGCCTCTCGACTTCGCAGGATGTACCTGGGTGTATTAAGAGTATTGTACAGGGGTTTCATTGTGCAGTTTACAGGAAGCATGGTGGCATTCATGGAGCTGAAACATCACGTATGCTCTCTGAAAGCTTCTCAGGAGTTATTTTTTTCCAGGATAACTTCAATGTGGACAAAGATATACTGCAGTTACAATTGCACCACAGCTGAAATAAAGCCTCTGAAAGTTTTCTCTCCATGTCATCTGTGCTTGCAATCTAACTCCTTGCACTGTTTTAAAATTAAACATCTTCTTCATGTGTTACTGAAGTTAGGACATACGAAAAAGTCTCTCCTTATAATCAAATAGATGTTTGAAAAGGCTTGAAGCCAGGTTTGCTAAGTACAGCATTTTGCTTTGGTTGTTCCTGGGATAGAAAGCAGCTGCCATTTGCAATCGCCCACCTGCCCTTCAGAAGACAGTCTGCACCGCTCTCTCAGTCCTGTTTCTTCTTGTTTTTTTTACAGCACACTGGTACCCAGCAAGAGTAATGAATCCGTCATGTCGGAAACCTCCAACCAGACCAGCGGGTACCAGTCGGGATACCACTCGGATGACATGGACACCACGGTGTACTGCAGCGAGGAGACTGAACTGTTGTGTGCGCGGGAGGCTTCGCCCCCGCTCTGCCGCGCTCACGGCCTCGCCTATGACGGCCCCATGCCCCTCGCCCCCTCTCCGCTCTAGGGGGAACCTGGCAGCTCTGGGCCCCCCTGGGATGTGCCTTCACTGCCTGGTCTGGTGGTGTTCAGGTTTGATGTATAGAAAGATGGCATCCATGGGACTAAGAAAAGACACTTGTTTTTCCTGAAGAGGATGCAGAAGTATCTGGCATCAACGCTGTGCCATGCCAGGCTGCGGGTTCTTTCGTCAAGAGACTGTGGTGGCTGAGGGTGCAAAACCCCAGCCAAAATGTGTGTGCTGGGCTGACCCTGTTGCAGAGGCAGATCCTGGTGATGTACTGAGCATCTGCCTGATGCTGGCAGCATCACAGCATTCAACTTAACTGTTTCTACTTGTACGAAATAATGGCACAGCCCTGCGTTTGGTTTGGTTTTTTGGTTTTGTTTTTTTTTTTGTTTTTTCCCTTGTGGCTGTACTCCAGGAAGGAAACAGCGCAGCACTGGCTTCTTGTTTCTCAGAGTTATTCCTTGCTTGTACCCTCACAAACAAAAAAAGGAACCTCCAGCTCAAGGCTCTGGCACACACTGACAGCCTGAGACTAAACATAGGCTGGGCTAAATATAGGTTGGGATGATGGTCTCTGTCCTTGGAAAGGAAAAAGGTTGCTGTACAAGACCTCATGAGCTGCATTTGCTTGCAAGACTTGCATAGTGGAGTCGGACTGTAGGGAGAATGCAGAGAATCGAGCCAAGTGACGGAACATGGGTGGCAGGGCCGTGCCTCACCTGTGAGGACGGCTCTGCCCCCGTCATCCTTAGCATCCTTGACACATGCCAGATGCCTACCTGCTTCTGAGCTAGCCTGAAACTGCTGCAAAAAATACTCCCCTCCCCCCAGATCACCAGTTGGGCAGCCTCTGCAACAGGTAGAAAAGACAATGTAATCTACCTTACGACCACAGGAAGCTCTGTTGTTCTGGTGGGGCCTCCTAAGAGCACCCTACCTTCTCATCTCATCCCCCCTCTGTCAGATTTAGATCTGACTCTTTCTCTTTGCAAACTCAAAGTCTGTTTGCAATGGCAGAGATACTGGTTTATGTAGCCTTGGGAATCCGTGACTGGTTTCATGGCAGCTTCGATCTTCTCCAAGTGGTGAAATTGTGCCTAATTGTTGGACAACTTCTTTCCTGTGCTCTTGTAGTCCCAGAACTTTATTGATAGACATAATGCAGACTACAAGATTTTAAAATGTAAAACTATTTCTACTGAGGTTTTTTTGTATTTTTATAAGTACTTTTTGTTTGTACTTACCGTAATGTCAAGTGCCAGGAACTATAAATATAAGGCATATACAGTATTTATAGCCTCTTTATGTAGAAATAAATGTAATATATTAAAATATAAATATATATTATATAATGGATATTGTACTATTCCCATTTTGTATCAATGTTCTGTAGCATTGCAAAGGTCACAAAATTCTTCAATACCCAAAACTTTTCACTTTATTAAAAGGGACTGTAAATTTAGAGTTGGGGGCCACAGTAGATCTGTTTGCTTTTCTTATAAACTTTCTATTGACAGGGAAGATTACAAAAAACTACTTATTTCAAGTGCCATTTAGTGAATCTAGTTTTTTATACCACCGTCCAGATCTGGGAACATTTCAGTGGATATGTGTCATAAAGAAGCTTCAGTGACTTTTAGCAGTTGGCTAAATATCTTTAGAGAAATGGTCAGAGGAATAGACTGCTTGTACAGGCTGAATCTCCTCTGAAAGGGAGGAAATGGTTGATCTAAAGGTATTGTGGATTTTGCCTGGGGAGTGGCAGTTTCCCTTAAAGCCTTATTCATCTTTTCCCACTTTTGTTTCTTCCAGCTCACTTCTCACAGCTTCACTGCACTTGTGCAGTGAAGTCCTCCTTTATTTTAAATCTGTACTTAAAGCTCTCACCTTTTCACTCTGTTGTCCACCTTTTGACTTTCTCTTCTGCACTATGTAGGTCTTCGTTCTCAGTGCAAGGTTGTCCACTGTTGGGGTATCAGGACTCAGAAAATTTTAACAGCTTATGTTAAAGTGCAAGGGAAGTTAAGCCACAAACTGCAGGCTTTAATTCAGCTTCTCTTTATTGCAGTTTGAAGTGAGACCTTCGTAGGCTACTGTATAGTGAGAACAGTTGTCTAGGAGGCGGGAGATCTCACTGCTAAACTCTTCTCAGGCTGAATATGGAATGAATACCTTCTACACACTATGTACATTCACCAAAGAAAAAGGCCGTGGGACGTCAAACTTCAAGTGTTTCTCCATTCCTTCCCCTAAATCTGAAGCATCTTACAGATGGGAAATTAGCAGCTGGGAGGTCAGGTAGAAAAAATAGGGAGAGGCTTCCTAGGACTTCTGTAAGGGCTTCTTGGAAGGACTTGTATTTTCATGTATATATTTGACATTTTTCTTGCTTCCCAGGCAACAGTCTAGCCAGTAGAGTATGCTCAACACACAAGGCTACATTCTTTAACATCCCCCCTCTGCAACAGTCTTCAGTATCTTTAATGAAACTGTTCTTCTATGTATTATTATTATTATACAATGGACTTAAAATACTAACACTGGCAGAACTTTGATGAGCCACATATTGGAGAGTCCTGACAGTGAGATGGAGTTCTGTCATTGATATCTATCGGTCCTAAACCTGGACTCCCCAAGGTTTGGGATGTTCAATTTTTCTAGTTTTGTTTCCTCTCCTGCTTGGTGTAAGACAGGATATGTGCCACATACATGCAGTCAGATGCTTCTCTGTGTATTTGCAGTACCTCTAAACCAGCCATCCACTGTAATGTGTACTGATGAAGTTGCAAGATAGCCATTTCAGCTACTGAGTTCTCACTTACAATCCCTGTCAGCCAATGAAACTGTCTTGTGGGTCCAAATAATTTTAAATATGCCTGGAAAATGTGGGAACTACCACACACCTGCTTTAAGAAAGGAAATTATCTTCTTAAAAAAAAAAAAAAAAAAAAAACAAAAAAAACAACCCCAACCATATATTCAGTGTCAGGAGCAAGCAAAGGTCCTATAAATGTGTTCATATATTTGGCATCCAGTAACACAATTCTTTTCTTAGATCATGGCCATTACATCCTTTAAAACACCTGGAGTTTTTGTTGTATTCTGAATACAGCATGTTCAGCTAAATCCTAGTCATGCCACATCTGTCTTTGAGATGCTTTAAGTTCCAAAAAGGATTTTTTCAATGAAACAACAGACGTATAGTTCACATATTTGCAAATGCCTCGCAAACCAGTCCCAGCTTTATCTCCATTCCACAGCCATGCAGCGAAGTGTCAATATTTGGATCAACATCCTTACCCATGAAATCCAGCCTGGCACTGAGCCCAGTCAGCTACAAATAGAAGGAACCCTTGTGAGATTATGGATCTAAGCATACCAATCTGAGCAGCTGGGTAGGAGTGGGGAGAAGCTGTGATGGGATTGACTCCTTTTGTTCAGAACTGCCAGAATGAACTGTGCTGGTGGGTTTGGATGTGGAGAATCGAGGAGAGCCATGCCAGAAATAGGCAGTTTCAGGGCTTGAAGATGACTCATGCCAGCTCTTACCAGTGTAAATACAGCCCACCTGAAGAATGCAGGGACGTTCAAGCATGGTAAGTAAGTTCTCCCTGCAAAAGATTCTGTAAAATGTACCTCATTCTTTGCATGGAAATGTCTTGGCAAATCCAGTCCTTGCCTAAGCTTTTCTTATTAATATATCTTGAATTGCAAGCAAGTGCATTTCACGCAAGAATAAACGTGTTATGATGATACTCCATGTTTCTGATGTGGTTGTCCCCAAAGACCATGTCTGGGAATTTCTGGGACAGAGTGCTTGTTAATTGTAAAAGCAGCATGTGATTATAATCGCAGAGCTGTTGAGGAAAAAAATTTCTTCCTTATGGCATCTCTTTTTGACCATTCTAAGGCTGCAAAGCATAACTGGCTTCCATGGGTAGTCTCCAGATATAAAGCTGGAATTTGCTATTTTTATGTGAAACATTCCCAAACCATGAATCATCTGAGGTTTCCCCTCATCACTGATACTTGAGTACACACCCTGTGTTACCTCGCAGTATGGGACCTAACAAAGCAACAGCAAGGGCAAGAAAAACAAAGTTAATGTTTGTTCTTTCTAATTGACGAATTTATTAGGGACAGAAGTTAACCAACAAAGACCTTTTCTTTGGACTTCAGCCCTGGATTTTTATTCTGCCTGGCTGAGTATTGCATTCTGTGTCATAATATATGTCCTCAGCTCCTCAACCCCTGACATTTGGGCTGATTAAGTCCTAGAAGGTCATTGGGAAACATAGCAGGAGCTTGTAACATATGGTGCTGATAAACATCTTGGCATCAGAGATAAGGAGCTGGTCAATGTAATCTTAGGAAGCTCAGGTTTTGTTGCCATAAAACTGTACAATGTAAAGCCTAATCCCTACACAGATTTAATTAGCTGTTAGACATATCAGATTCATGACGAAGGGTATTCTGGTTACCTAGAGGTTATTCACTGACTGCCATGGGTTGGTTAAAATCCAAAGTATCTCTGCCTTGCAGCTTGTTAGGATGACAAGTTATGGTGAATGATGGCTGCTCTGTAAATTTTGGGGCGGGGGTGGGAAATTAATTCAATTTCCAGGCCCAGCTGTAGTGTCAGACACAGCCTCCGGTGCCAGGTAAAATGGCAGTGTCGTGTGGTTTCCTAAGTCCTGGTCAAAAAAGAAGGCTCTCTTAAAAGGTGGAATATATGAAATGAAATTTAATTCTTTTTTCCAGGGGGAGGTGAAACTGTCCAGTGTTCTACAGAGCTGTTTCCCTGGGCTCCATGCTGCTCCCTCTTTCAGTACAGTCATGCTATGTGGCATAATTAGCAATGGTTTCACGAAAGTGAGTGGAAAGGTAACTACTTTTAGTTTTATTTCTCTGGTTTCATGCTACAGTCAGAAGCATGATTGCAACACCCTGTAAATAGATATAAGGTAGTTTTCATCCTGGCAAGCCAAGCAGCAGAGTACGTGCTGCTGGCACCACACTCACTAGCAGAAAGTCAGTCCCAGGATAATGTCTGTATGTGCTGAAGTCACACTTTCAAATGCAGCATCTTCACATTTGGGAGTAAGAGGGATGCCAGTCACGTCTAGTTACTGGAATTTCTTGCACTTCTGGGTGGATCCCACTAATCCATGATTATGCCTACCTGTGTCATGCACTGCAGCAGCAAAAATTATTTGTCATGTTTCATCTCTTTGGTTCCAGAATGTCATTCCTACCATCTCTTCCCAGGCTCATCTAAGGCTGAAGGTTGCAGATCCCAGCTCTAGGGACCGTGGTTAACTCCGCAGCTGATGGAAACCAGCAGGCATTGGTGGCCCTGGTTTTGGGACTGACATTTTGCCTTGGTAGTGCTATGTTGCATGGAGCAGAGGAGGGGAACAAAAGGATGAAAAGAGTTTTAATAACTGTGTATGTCCTTTTCAAATATCCATAGATCCTTATACTGGACGGTTGTCCTTTAGCATCCGGAACTAAGGAGGAGCAAAGCTCATTGGAGACCTTCAGGTTGCACCATGGGATTGAAAGACCAGCACTCCTTACTGCTAGTTATGTAGATATTGGTTTATAGTGCAGAAATAGGGTCCCTTTATTCCTAGGAAGGATAATTACTGAAGTTTTCTGGGGTTTCACTTGCAGAGTGCTCCATTTATTACTCTGTTCACCATGTTCGGGCTATGGTTTAAGAGCTGAGTAGTTGGGCAAGGCATTTGAACCAGCAATAGACCCTTATGTTTAATATCCTTTGATGGATTTTCCACTTGCTTTTTGAACCCATGTGTAACCCTTAACATCTGCAACATCCTGCAGCAAGGACTTTTTGCATGCAGATTTTCACTTGATGGCCCAAGCTATTTTCCAGTACACTGACCAAGTTTTCCCTACTCATTTTCTCTGTGTTATTTAGGATTTTATGGACAGCTATACCCCCAGTCCTTTCCTTTTAAATCAGAGTATTCCTAGCCCATAGTAAAATCTCTTTGCATCTCCCTAAACCTGTAAATAGGGCCCCTTGCTGAGAAGGTGACATGTTCCTATGCCCAAACTGGCATGGTTCCCAAGCAGGTCTCCACAAGATACCAGGCTTCTGTTGGGAGGAAGGAGCGTGTGGGACAGTCAGCAGAGGACCACGTTTTGTCAACCAATTCATGTGAGGGATGTACCGCAGCATTGGCAAACATCAGTCAATGTCAAGATCCAACTTAGCTGGCTTCTTCTCAGTGTTGCTATTTTTGGTCAATGAAAGGTTTCCAGGGTTTGGGCTGGACTTGTCTCTTGTGTGCAGCAGTGTTGCCCTGTTCCCAGGCTCATTGTGCTGGCTCCTGCCTGGCTGTGGGGAGGGATAAGATGCAGAAGGCAGAGGCTCTATGGTTGAGAGATGGCACAAACAGAAGCACCATTTCCCACCATGAACCAGCAGAACAGAGGGAAAGCAGGGCCTATCTTATCAGTTACTTACTGAGTTAAGACTCGGGGGTATAAACACTCTCTTTAAACTCTGGGTAATACCCATAGACGGAGCTCTTAGGAGATAACTTCCCCAGCAGAACTTTTTTGGTGCACTTATATGTAGTTTTATATTGCAGTCACAAAGACATCTTTATATTGTCTGATAAACTTCTTAAACTGATGAGAACTTTTCAGCATTACAGTTTAGTTAAGTACTAAAACAGCAGGGAGTGTGCCGCTAAAGCGATACAA
The DNA here is from genome assembly GCA_013396755.1 of Sclerurus mexicanus. Classification (NCBI taxonomy): domain Eukaryota; kingdom Metazoa; phylum Chordata; class Aves; order Passeriformes; family Furnariidae; genus Sclerurus; species Sclerurus mexicanus. The sequence continues at coordinate 664,547 of VWZF01006501.1, read as the reverse complement.
TTATTAATATATGTTCGGTAATGATATCAAAACAACGGCTTTAGTCATTTCAAGCCTGCTCCTGGGCTAATGTTCCTAATTTTTCATGAGGATTATTAAGTTTTATTAGCAATTTGCATCTCATTATAATTATATGGCTATTAGAGAAACCAATATTGTATAATGTAGACTCCCTTAATAGCTATACTGTTTGTTGAATCTGTTATAGGGCCAGCTCTAAAATCAATTAAGGAGGAACCTTTATAATTCTGCTGAAACTGGGCTTTGCACGATGAGATAGATGTCTTAGGCATTAAAGAAAAGGTTGCAAAATCTGTCTCCAGTCTTAAATCTTTGCATTCAATTGATAGTTTTACTAGTAGAATGAAGAAAAGCATTGTTGTATGTTTAAAAAATCTTCCTCCCATTCTGACTGCTAAACTTCATTAAAATACCTGACTGCTACCTGGCTTTCATGCAAATTAATATATTCATATAAATATGTATATTCAAATCACCATGCCATAAACGTGTTTGTCACCTACTGCAAGAATTCACTGATCTAAGGTGAAGAACTGTTTGGCACATAATTGTCTGTGACAGATTCCTCATCTGAATCGATGAAGTACTCTTTATTTTTCATTATATGTTGATTTTTCTTTTCTAAGGCATTTCCTTAGTACATATAGGCATATGACAGTCAGTCAGAACTCAGATATCATGATAAAAAATGCAAGGCACATCTTAGGCAGCTTGCATTTCATGAGCTCTATTTACAGTACATATACTTTCAGTATAGTTCAGCCCAGCATTTCTCTGACACTTGCCCTGACAGTAGGTGGAAATGTCACCAGAAGAAGCTGCCCTACCTTGGCTTAGGACTCTCAGGCTTAACTCTTAGCCCATGTTGTGTGAGTTTCTTGTGCCAGCAAAGGGCACAGCTGACTGAAACGAGCCTGGTGTGGGGTTAGTTGGTTGGTTTTCTCAAGTTTCTTTGAACTCAAACGACTCCCAGGACACAGCTGAGCACCACAGCTATGTGGTAGCTGCCGGAGGGAAAGCTGTGGAGGGCTGCTGGCAATGGTGGAGAGGCACAGCTTCATTCCTTCCTCCAGCTAACACTGCTTGTGAAACTAACATTGTGGCCTTTTCCAAGGTGGCACAGTGGGTCAGTGTGGCTGTGTGCTGCAAATGCAGGAGAGCCACCCGCTGCTCCCATCTGGGACACTTTCTGAAATGGTAAGGCATCTTTCCCCTGTCCACTGTGTACTGGTTTCTTCTTCATTAGATGAAAGGATTTCGAGTAAACTTGGAGATATTCCTTCAGATGTATAAAAGTCCTCATCAGAAGAGCTCTCTGCATTTCTTTTGGTTGTGTTACAGAGAATAAGATAATATAGAGGATACCTAATACATAATACTTTGCTAGCTACTCACATAAGTTGTGTTTCACAGAAAAAGAATTGTAGGGAAAAACTGTTTTCTGTCTCTTCCAGCAAAAGAACTAGTGAGTGTGAGCTGCAAATACATTAATATAGCTTTCATCCATGCTCAGAAAGCCTGTGAAATTCTTTTCCAAGGATTGTTAATATTTACATAAGTTCAGAAAACTGTTGAGAAAATTAATGGAAGAAGAAAGCATTCAGACATACTAAATATGTAAGACCCCATCACAAGTTCACGAAATCTATGAGCTGCCAATTTTGGGAAAGTGAGACAGTGTATTTGGGAGAAGATTTCTCTGTGCTTATCCTGCTCTTTTACTGTTCCTTTGGCTTCCACTATCAACTGCTAAAGCACCAAGAAGGGTGCTTTGGTATACTGTAATATGACCCTCCTGAAGTTTTTGTAAGTGAACTTGTAAGCTTTTACAGTTTTCTTGTAAGAGTTACAGTTTTCAAGCTGCAAGTAAATGTGTGTTTTTCAATGTACACTTAAAACTGTTCTGCACTGAGCACAGTATAAATCGATAAAATGAATTCTGATTAAATTGCTCTAAGTAGTCCTGAGCCCTCAGAAAATAAGTGTGTAACCAAAAAGAGAGTGAAGAGGCAGTGAATCAGGCACCATACGTTTCATGGGTGGCTACAGCCTGCAGTTTGATTTCACCGATGCTTCAGTGCCACCGTGTACCACCTGCACAGCTTCTACCTCATGCAGCAACATGTTGAAGAATCATGTAACCTCTGGGTGAGAGACTTTACGCCCTGATTTTTCAGTCTTTTCACTGCAAATAAACAATGCATTCCTAACATTTCAAGTACACAGGCAGAATATCCTCAGCTCCATCAGGCTGCTGACAAGTTGTGCAGAGGAAATCTACTACAGCCTCAGGAACTGATGGGTTTCCTACTCATTCTCAACAGATTGACTGGTGCTAAATATATATATATCCTGTATTTCTACACAATCTCGGTGAATCGCGGTGAAGAAGTCAACCTGTTTACTCTTTTTTTTTTTTTTAAGATAGAAAAAAAACATAAGATGAATGTAAAGCGGTAATTCATAACAGAAAAACTAAACCACATTTTTCGTATGCCTCCATGCTTCTAGCTCAAAGTTAACTTAACACATCAGACCATGCTCGGCAATGCATAGAGAGGGAAAGCTCATTGAAACCATTGGGGTGCCTGTGTAGTTAGTAGTTTTACAAGGAAGAATTTACTGGAAACTAAAACATGGAAATGCTGAAAGTCCGTGACATGTAAACACTGTTTACTTTGGTGTCTTTGAATGTTGCCTTGTGGCATCAATATTTAAGAGATGGTCAGATATTTTGGCCTTGGGAAAATCCCCAGTGACAAAAGATAGCTAGATACAGGGAGCTCAGTCCTGCAGCTGGTGGGATTCATACATCTACAGCTTCTCTGCAGACAAGTAAATAAGTGTCTTGAATATGAGCCTGGGCAGAAAAGCCCATCAGATTTGAAGCTTGGTATTTGGTGCACAGGAGCACCAAATACCTGGGAGTACTGCTACAACTCTGTCAACCTGTGCACAGCATGTAGGTGAGAGATCTGGATACAGGGATTGTACAAACCACATGTGATGCAAATGGGTAGGAGACCTGCACAGGACTGTAACACAGCAGTTAGCCTGTCTAACTTCTTCCAAGCCCTTCCAATACGGCTGAAGAAACCAAATGGACAGCCTGATAAAGCTCTCCTCTGGGAAATCCAGCTCTCTCTTTCAGCTTATGCCTCACTGTGTCCTTTTCCAGCAAGCCACTGGCTCACTTTAAGTCTTCTCCCATGTGAGAGGTATGATATGAGCTTGTAAACTTCTTCTACAAATATCACTATAAGTCCTGGGGCCCCAGGGAATTTCAGAAAAACTTTATTCTCACTTTAAAAATACTCTACCTTAAAATTTTAAGATTAAACCTTAGGCATTAACTATTCAAATAGATTTTCTTCCTTCCTTATTCCCTTGCTTCACATACACACTGACACCCGAACATTTCAGTCCTCCCTACTATCTTTAGAGTAAGACTGTATAAACTTGGTCTAGCTTCTTCTTAGTTGTTGCTGGGAACAGATGAATGTACAAGCAAGGTTGTGATTGGCATTGCCAAAGCAGGAGCTAATCAGCCCCTGGGAACAAATGTTTACCATTCTGATAGCAAAGCAGTAGGGAAAACTCAGTTACAGCTGGATTTGTCTCACTTTATCCCTCTGCAGACAAGGGTGTGTTAAAATAAAACTCCTTAGAGCAAGAATATGCTAACATTACCTGAGACTGAAGTAGAATGGGAAAGCAGACAGGTCTGCCCTCTAAGCCTGGAGTCAGCAAAGATAAACTGGCTACAGCTCCTGCTCTTGTGGGCAGATTGCTTAGTGCCTATTAAGTCACAAACTCCATTTGAAGTCTTTGCCAAGCACTGAACTATATATAAAATAATAAAATGGAAAACTAATGGATTCAAATTGTTAGTCAACTAAAAAGTTACTGCAGGGGGAAGGAGGGGAGGACAGGCAGACAATGTGATTACATTAGAGTGATTTCTTTTCTAGGGTCTGCAGGAATCACCAGAGTGATGCTATGCAAAAACTTAAATGCCATACATATCATGCCACAACCATTGAATACTTTTTATTCTTTTTAGAGAGTCCGGGAAAAACTTGAGAGTTATTTCCGAAGTTCACTGGATTTTTGCCCTCATGTAAACCTCCTCCCTTTAAGGAACATCATCCTACAAAAGGAACTATGTGTAACTCTGTCCTTGTTAAACCCAGGAGTATTTCACCTTTGATTTTAATCCAGCCAATATTTTGTGAGTTGCTGTCTCTGCAAGATCTCACAAACTGTGCAAAGAAAAATCACCCTTCACTGGTCTCACAGTTTCTGAAGCCCATGGGACAGTATCTGTGGAAAAAACCAACAAGGCCAATTAGACAACAATAACCCAGGCTTCTCCCTACAAAACAGCAGTCCCCTCCCAGTGCAGCTAAAGGAAGCAACAAGCCAGATGAGGAAGGTAAACTTGGGATCTGAAAGGAAAGAGTCTCTGGTATTTATAAAAGTCAGAGGTTCACACGGAAACTTTGTTACAGCACCGCTCCTCTCCAATCTATTTCAGGACACGCAGCCCTTTCAGCTATAGTATTTGACTCATTAGTGCTGGAATATTTCTCCTCTTTTTAACTCTTTAAGTGAAAAACCTTGTACTGATTTGAAACCATAGTGGCAGCTAGAATACATGAAATGAGAGCTGAGCACAGAAATGTATTGCATGAGTAAAAGCAGAACAAAAAACCCAAACCACAGCTTTAGTATGTGAACTGTAAACAACAAAGCCATTTGACCCATTATGGTTTTCTGTGATGAACAAACCCACAGCGTGGAAAAATGGACAGGGAAATTACCTGCAGCAGGCAATGTGTTGAACTGCAAAGAATGCTGATGCATGCTGCATTTCAAACAATAGCATGGACTGTGTTTAATGTCTTCTTACAGGATCATGGGCTAACTCAGGTTAGAAGGAACTGCAGAAGGTCTCTGCTCCAGGCTCCTTCTGAGGCTGGGCCAACTCTGAGATTAGATGAAAGTACACTTTACCACCCTCTGAGTCACTGATTTTCAACACAAGAGGTACTCTTGAGGTACCCCACTTGTTACCGGCTTCTAGGTGGAGTACACTAAGAAATATCTTCCAAGAGTACTTGTTTCAAAATTTTCCCAGGGATCAAAGTGAAACTGATTAGTCTGCAGTGCCCTAGTTTGGCCTTTTGGTCTTTTTTTTTTACCATGTGTGTGTGGCATTTGCTGTTCTACAGTTAGAGAGAGGCCTCTCCCAATTTCCATGACTTTTCAAAGATCATACAAAGGGACCTTTCAACATCAGCCACCAATTGTCTCAGCACTTTCAGATGCAGCCTATCTGGTCTATTGGTATAACCACCTTTTATGTGGAAAACGTTTGGATTCTCTATATATTGGTTGTTAGTACTAGCTACCAACAGTAAGAGTACTGAGAAACTGCTAAAAAGGTTGCTAGAACTGGAAAATCATAACAAAAGGATTTTCATTGTGACAGGTGAGTGAGGATAGTTTATCATCAGAGAAATCAAACTAAAGCAAAGGTTGATCTCACCATCTGTTCCTTCAAATTAAGAATATATTCATTGTCAAGGTTTCAAAATTATATGAATCTGTACGGACTCCACATCTTAACCAAAAGCTTTTTCATGTGTTTTCAGTTCATTTAGCTATTTGGGTAACACTGAAATACTCATTTGTCTTAAACACAGTTGAGGTTGTGAAATTGTCCATTGGTATTTCAAAAAATGCATCTTCCTGACACCAGCTGAGGACAGCATCTATGCAGAATCTTTTAGATAAGTTAGCTGCTTTTGACATTCATCTCAGTGGACTGCAGCTGCAACTTCTGGAGGGACCAGAGTCACTTCAATCCTTTAACCACAGAAAGCCAAAGAGGTATTTTGAGGTAGTTGCTTCTCAGCCTTGTGAGCTCTTGTGGGACTTACTAAAGGGGTCTAACCTCTCACATCCTCTATTCAGACTGTTTATATGATACTAGATGAGTAATAAAGGCTCTAGCTATGATGGTTAATAGATGTCAAACTGCAAGCTTAAAGAATCAAACTATAGACAATACCTAAGTCTTAAGTTTCTGTTGTTCCTGTCCAGGTGATATGTTAACTCAAAGGAGTCAAACCTTTCATTCAGAGAGGATTCAGTACTAAAACTCATAAAGGAGCTAGATGCCTCAATCCACAGAAGAGGAAATATGCCTATGTATTTACATATGCATAAATATCTACAGCAGGAATAATTGCCAAACAAGTGGGATGCCCCAATGAAAGTGTATAGCCATTTATGGCCCAAGTGTAAAATGTCTCTAGTTACTGAATGATTCAGTTAGAAGCTCAGGACAAAACTGCTCTTTCCATCCATAGACAACTGTAACAGTTAATGCTGGATTATTCATCACTCACTTGTATAAATGATGCTTCATTCTTGGATTGTCTGCACTGAAAAGTTGGACTCTGCACTGTTCTCACCCTGACTATTTTGAGCTTTGTGCTTCAGTCAGTGCAGAAAGCAGCAGCCAGCCTGACAAGAGCCACCGTTACATCCTTGTGTACATTATCCCAGTACATAGACCCTACTGCCTTCCAGGTACTGGGAGTAGACCAGTATGTGCAATTTCACATGCAGCTCCTTGGAAAGCTCAGAACAAGTGTCTGTATCTGGAGATTCCGTATGCACTTGAGATCCATAGAAAGACAGGTCTGGTTCTGATTTGGCTCCAGACGTTTTCTGAGATCTTTTTTCCAAGAGCCTTTTTCCAGTCATGTGAGATACCATCCTGAGAAGGACAGGCACACTAGCTGAAACTCTACTGTGTGGAGATGGTTAGGTACAAAAAAGATGCAGGCTCAAATTTAATCCATTGGAAGGCAGGTAAGCCTTTTGTCATCCTGGATAATATTTCTTGGGTTTTTGCCATTGTACCTGGTAAATTTCTTGTGAACACGTACTCTTGGATTTGTCAACCAACAGAAACTGTCTATAAGGCTGTGCTTGCATTAGCAGCAATGCAGATCTGTAGCATGGATCTATTGGTGCCAAGGACTCAGTGATCTTTTGTCTGGTATCATCTGAAGGCATCCTGGTTTACACAAAGTATTCACCCATGACTGGGAGTGGAAGATTTGCTTCCAAAATGTTCCTTGAAAAACAAACAAAAAAAAGCTAATGAATAGCATTCTTGACTGTAGGAGTTTCCATATCACAGTCCAGACCCCTCTACTTGTCCAGACCTTTCCTAAGATTTGTTAATGTAAGCCTTTAGCTTTCCTCAACAAATTGGTTTGAACTTTCTAACCTCAAAGGTTAAGCCTTCTACTCAGTACCTCACATTATCTGACTTTATAAACTGGAAGAAAGCCTGTGTCATCCCAGCTGTAGATGTTTGCTCCACTCCTGGCAGGATTTTAAAATTGCAGGTTACACTTGTTTATCATCTGGAATGAGAAAGGCAATGCGACTCTCTCTGTAGCAGCACTGTGTTTATCTGACAGCTCAAGCTCAGGATCATGAGATCCTCAGGAGACCATGTTTCAACTTGGTATCCTGATTTGTGGCCTCTAATTGTTTGTTTTGAAAACAGAACTGTCACCAGCATCCCTTGAAGACAGAGCTCTGGGCTTTAACTATGTTGTAGCAGTCACTTGATATTACTGCTAAAATGAGAGAGCATGTTGGTGTTAATTGAGGTCAGCATCAGTTGTGTTTTATTGGCTTCTGATTGCTACCATTACAACCATTATTACTACTGCTTCCTTTTCTATAACCTCCTTGTTCATCCATTAGGTAGTGTATCAGTTAAGCAGGTTTCTTCCTGTCATAATGAATGGTAAATGAGGGATAATAAGAAAGTCAGCTTCTGCTCCTTGAGATTAATGGAAGTGTTATTTTGCCAGCAACATATCAAGCTAATAGTGCTGAAAGACACATTATAGCATTTCCTTTCTTAAAAAAAAAAGGAAAAGGAACTTAGAAGCCACAAATCCAAAAAGGAATAAGAGAGAGGGAGACACCTGTCAGCACCATCACCTTGAGTAATCGTGGCTCCTCGTCTAATGATAAACACTTTGGGAAGACATCCTAGTTTCTGGATGCCTGAAAATAATCACAGAGCACATAACTCACAAGTACATTCAGCTGTGGTTTGTCACAGGGAATTTGATATATATGTAGTGGGATATTTTGAACAAAAATGCTGGGAAGTGTCATCCCATTCCAGGCCATCTCAACCAAGATATTGAGATGGTGAAGGAACGAGTTAGCATGGGCTACCAGGAACCTCCAACAAAGACCAAGATGTCCTGTGTCCTGGTACAACACCACCACACAGCAGCATGGGCTGTGATCAATTTTACGGAAAAAGGGAGGCGTGGTAGATGAGAAGTTGAACACAAGCCAGCAGTGAGGAGATGCTGAAGGAGATAGGTTTGTTTATCACGTACAAGTAAAGACTGGGGAGATATAATTGCTCTCTTCAGCAACCTGTTGTAGCATGTCTTCTTGGAGGTACTGTGTAAAAGGATAAGAGCGAATGACCACAGTTAAGGTCAAGGGGTATTTCAGATGGATATAAAGAAAAGCTTTTCAGCATAATCACTGGAGAAGGTTGGTTGGAGAAGCAACCTGGCAGGTTCTGCAAATTTGATGGAGACAAGGCCCTGAATAAGTGAAGCTAGGCCTGGTTTGATCAGAACAATTGGCCAGATGAGCACCAGAACTCCCTCCAGTCTTAAATTATTCTATGACTTGAAATGTTAGGCTGTACTGGAAAAATATTTCAGCAGACAGTTTTCCATGGGGTAATTCTGCTCTCCTAAAAATGGAACTATTTCATTTGTATTTTGACATGAAACTTGACAAAAATCTCAGAAACCACTTTCAGACTACTCAAAACTGACCTAGGGGGTATTATTTCAGTTTTTACATTATTTGTATATAATTTTTATTAATGTATACTGAAAATAGATACAGATATGTGTATTTCCTGTTGCAACACTGAACTACTGTGAAAATGAACAAATTCTATATTATCAAATTGCTGGGATAAGCTCTGGCTGATGTTTCCAAAATTACACCACTTGGAGTACTTTCTGCAAAACTTAACACACTTACCTTAATTTTTCTGAGAAAGGAACGTTAGACTCACCTGAAAAGGAACAGATAGAAATTTTATCATCTATAAATCACATACTATCAGAAGTGATAAAATGTATCACACCAAGTACATCCTATTTGTATGCTGCCTCACACAGAAACTGCCCATCTTCTTGTTCAAGAAAGAAAATTTGCTATGTTATCACTTGCTGCTTTCAATTCTGATCTCAGTATTATCTGTGTGATAAAAGGTGTGTACCACCAGACTGAAGCAGGGAAGAAGAAAATCTTCATTCAGCTTTGCACATGTTTTGATTGAAGTTGTTTTAGGGATCACCTTTCAGAAGGAAAACAACCTTAGCATATAAACCCCTTTGGCAAATGTTTATCCAAGGCAAAGCATGGGGACACAATGTAGGTGTGTATAAACACTTAATTTCATGGGGAATTAGCCTGTATTTTGAGGATCAACAGCGCAGCAAGGTACAATGTGCTTCAAGCTGCCACTGAAACTCAGAATGACAAGAGTTCTAGTAGAATTTGCAATGCTATTCAGAGTATTATTGTAATAATTTTTTCTGTCCTGATATTAATTTTTTACGTGCAACAACACTCACCAACAGCTGAGGTAACAGTAAAGAGTATTTATCCTACTGACTTACGGCTTTTAACACTAAGATGTTTCTCTGGACGCTCTGAACTCAGTCTGTCATGATGGTCTATAGCAATATGTTTTAAATAGAAATGTATTGCATAAAATAAATACAAAAGAATCAAAACAAAGTATAAAATTTACCATAGAAATGTTGTGTTTCAGGCAAATTTGAAATGAAATTAGGAGCTGACTGGCTCTGCTTCTGTATGATACGGCATTTAACATGAACAAAAAAGTCAACAAGAACATCAGGGTTGTTATTTCCAGGAAGCAATCTATTTTTAATATTACAAATGCTTTCCTGTTTTCTTTCATCCAAGATTTCTTAAGCGTGTATGAAATTCAAGGGTTTAAACACTTTTTTTTCTCCTTGGCCATGGTATGCAATGACGGAGAGAGATCAAGATCAACATTTGTTACATATTTTAAAAAAGCCTCTGCACTATATTAGCTGAGCAGGGTAGGCTTTATGGTTAAAAGTGTCACCCTTGTCCTAGGTGAAAAGCTACTGCTGCTAGAAAGCTTATGCACTGTGTGTACATCTAGTGTACGTGGGATACATGTTCTGAGACTGAGAGCAGTCAGGATATCTACTGATCTGCAATTAGATTATCCATGTTATTATTTTTAGTTCTTATTGAATTGGAAGCAAAGTGAGCTCAAAAAGAAACCATCAAATGGCTCCAGCTGAGATCAGTGATAAACAATGTTTTTTTCACACAGCAAAAAACAGAGTAAACACAGCCCAGATTTGCTCTGGTGGTGATGTTTGTAATACAGCAAGAACATCCTTTTCAAATTCTTGTCCTGTCTGCTGCAACAGACAGAGAGCAGTGTGTGCTAGAAAGACTTCTCCAGGCTTTATGCCATCTCTGTGGCAGCTGAAGCACAGTCTGGTGATGCCAGGGGAGCAACGAGAAGTATTTATATGCATGGCTGCATATACAGCAGATATTCATATAGACGGTTGGCCAACCTGTGGGGTCGTTCAGACTAGGAGGAAAAATCCAGTGATGGAGCTGATTCCCTCTGTTGGATAGTGAATATCTATGAGAAAATCACATTCGTTGTTTTAATTCAACATCAACTTCAGCCAGTAAAGCCAGTCAAGATGCTGGTGTCAGGATGCAGCTTGATAATCCCTTCATTTTACTTTGCAAGGTCCCTTTCCCAGTTAGCAGATCCTGTAACAGTTCCTGAAAGCCATTAACTGGTTTTGCTGAAAATCACCCAAACAGTGCACAAACCACTTCCATCAATAGTCTTCATGTTTAGATTTGTCAGTGTGTTATACTACTCCTTTATTGCAAGTTCAGAAGCTGTAATGCTGTCCAAATGGATTTTTGAGCTCACCTCTTCACTGAGTAATGAGATACCTGGTTTTCAGCCCCAGTCAGAATCCCTCAGACTCCAAATGATCTTACAAGTTTTGTCTTATGACTCCACTGTTTGCTGTTCTTATGCAATGTGTACTCAGTAGTGAAAAGCCTATAATTGTTATTTATGCATCCAGATTTAACCTTAAAGCTGATTTCTCTACAGTCAGGTGCTTCCCCTTCTGCTCAGTATCCAGTTCAGACAGCGATCTGGATTTGTGATGCTCCATCTTCTTCTGTCTTATGACCATTTCTTTAGTTCTGAAGCAAAACTGTTGCCCATTGTAAACTGAGTTTAATTGTTTTCTGCTTCTTTATGCTTTGTCATGAGTCATACCAGAACTGCTGATTCTCAGCAAGACACAGAGCTGGAGTTACTAGGCTCATAAAGATCTGCACCCATCTTCCTTGCTAGCACCTGCTTCCTTTTCTGATGCATTACTATGACAAAAAATGTAAGTAATATGGCAAATTCCAGAGCCATTCATAGTCATCTGGCGTCCATCCACTGACCTTGGTCCACAAACTGAAGACCAGCTGAAAACCTGTGAGTTGGTTCATTGCCAGTTTATCCTGGAAATCCTTGGTAGCTTTCTTACCCACTACAAATACGTGATTTTGGTGGTCCTCCAGTAGCTCAGGCAGAGTCATCCATTTCCCTAGCTACCCTAAGCCTTTGTCTTCACTTTCAGCTGTTTCCCTGGGTTGCTCATATTGCTAGTGGCCTCCAAACCACATGCTGACGGTCTGTACACAATCCAGGTGGTTCAGATTATTCTGCAACATCAGGAGGGAAGCACTATTCATGCAAGGGCATTGACAGGCGTTCCTGCTCCTGTTAGTCTTCCAAAGATAACAGCGAGTAGAGATTAGCAGATTTAACATCTTCAGGAACGGCTTAGATGATGGAACAGAGTATACACTCAGCAAATCTACTTGCAGTACTAATCAGGAGGGATGGTTGATAACATCAGATCATTGTGCTGCCATGCAGAGGGACCTGGACAGGCCAGAAGAATGGACTGGCAGGCCCTTAATGAAGTTTCAAGGGGAAATGCAGAGTCCTGCACCTGGGGAAGAGTAACCTCAGACAACAGTACAGGCTGGAGACCAAAGGTCTGGAAATCAGTGCTGCAAAGATGACCTTGAAAGTCCTGGTGGACACCAAATTGAACATGAGATAATTCATCAGCTTCCTGGACTGCACTGGGAAGACTGTCTCCGGCAGGTTGAAGAGGGAATCTTTCCTCTATGTTCATTGTTGGTGAGATAGATCTGGAGTGCTATGTCAAGTTCTAGGCTCACCAATTCAAAAAGCACATGGACACACTGGAGTACATCTGGCAAAGGGATGAAAAGACAATAAAGAACTGGAGCATTTCTCATATGAGGAAAGGCTGAGAGAGCTGAGACTCTTCATTCAGCCTGGAGAAGCCTTGGCAAGATCTTAGCTATGTGTATACATACCTGATGGGAAGGAGTGAAGAACAGGGAGTCAGGCTTTTCTCAGTAGTACTCAGTGGGCAGAAAACACAGACCAAAACATAGGAAACACTTTTTTATTGTGAGAGTGACTGAACACTGGCACAGGTTGTCAGAGAGGCTGTGGAGTCTCCATCTTTGGAGATATTCAAAACCTGATTTGGTGTATCTGTGAGCAACACACTCTGAGCAGGGGAGTTAGACTGGGTGATCTCTAGAGGTCCCTGCCATCCTGGCCTATCTTGTGATTCCGTGATCTTTGCAGTATCTGAAGTGAGATGATTCAGTTTATCCGCTTTCCAGGGTTAGAAATAGATTAAAAAATAGCCATCATAATAATAAAACTGATCTGACCCTTTATTCTTGTGGGTGACTGCTACAATAACCTGAAAAACTTATGGTTTCTTTTGGGAAATATCTGTGTATGTTTCCTAAGTCCATGTAGGATTTCCTTTCTGCTAGCAAGAACCAAGTTGGGCAGAGGTTTCCTAGTGCCTCTGTATTTTTAGTCCATGTCAGGCAGGCTGCTGTCCTTGTTTTTCCAAACTGAGTGTTGCAACTGGGTTTCCCATTTCTCCAAGAGTTTGTTGATTTTATTCATGCTTAAAAAAAGCATTACAGGCAAAATGCCTTTCATATGCTATTTTTGTTAAGCCTTAAATTTCTGTTTTAAACTCTGCCAAACAGGTTCCTCTTTAAATTCAACCATCATGGACTAATTTTAAAGTATGTGAGAATTTCTACTATTTGTTCATTTTTGATTCAGGAGGACCACAAAGTTCTGTTACCATTCCACAATAAACCATCCAGAGTTCATGACACTAGCTCATACTAGCTGAAGCTCAGGGCTTCCCAAGAAGATAAAATCAGGGGATGGAGTCAGGTATCAGATATAACCTAATTCTCTCAGAGACACATTGTCCCTTTTTCCTGAATTTTCCTGACTTCAAATAGGCAAGAAAACACATCTTTTACCTAGAAGTCCTTCCTCAAGCATGTGACTCCTCCAGTCAACCTAACTCCTTCTGATAGCAGTGATACGAAACTTCAGAGTCTACTGCCCCTGTATCTTTACTGTTAGTATCTCTTGCCTTTCTGCTCCTTTTCTCCCAATACCAGTTCAGACAAGCAATGCCTGGCCTTTGGCACTGCTGCGTCACTTCCTAGGACAAAAAAACATAGGAAGTGAACCATAGAAATACGAGAATGCTTTGGTTAAAACCTTCTGTGGACTCCTGTTTTGCTAGTGGCTGCTTTGACCTGACTGACTAGAGGAGTCCAATGGCTTCTTTATATTTTTCTTCAGTAAAAAGGGATACAATTTAGGGAGGTAATCCAATATATAATAAGGTTTACTTCGCTACCACGGACCTGGCCTTGGCAGGTAACACCCAGATATCACAAATAAAGCTCTATTCCTGGGACCTCACCTACTTTATAGTACCTGACAATCCCTATAGAGACTGCACTTTCAAATAAGAAATCACTGATGACTAGATATACAAAGCATTAATAATTAGCATAGAGTCACTCCAAACTAAAATACACTGAAATGTCAATTGTTAAGCAATAATATGGACTTTCTTTTCATTTCACTGCTCAGTAACCCAAGGCTCTAGCTGTTTTCAAAGTACCAACCCCCTGGCTGTAAAGATGTAGGCACTCAGCACAGCTATTTAATACAAAATACTGCTCTGCACTGGCACTTGTAAATGAGTTTCCGTGGTTGACAATCTCTGCTGTATGCATTAATTTATAATTCCTTCACTTTCATTATCTTCAAGTAGTAATTTTTCCATTATATTTGTAAGCGTACTGCCCAAAAAAAAAAAAAAAAAAAAACAAAAAAAAAAACCCACCATGAAACAACAAGTGGCCACTGGGCAGGAAATGAATCACTCTGGCTTTGAGTGTGTTAACTACACAAACTGCAAATATACAGAGCCACTTTGAAAACTTTCCAATTTCAGTGTTCTGTTAAAACTATAACATGTATTCTGATGATCTGGATGTATTATTACATACCTCTTTGAAAACAGAAAAACAAATGCAGTTAAAAACCCCACAAACCTGGAGTTATGTTTGAGTGGGAACATTTGTTTCAAATGGGTTGACATCTACTACTCTCAAACAGCAGTCTATAGCCAGATCTCTGCTCTGCTTTCTAGCATGGACTCATCAGATTACTGAATGAGAGTAAGCTTAATTCTTGCAAGAGAACTGTCT
>VWZF01006501.1:529393-649658 GCA_013396755.1 Sclerurus mexicanus | reverse complement strand
CCCCCCCCCCCCCCCCCCAATATCATCCCCAATGGATATTGCAGTAACAAGTTGATACATTTTGTCAGAGAATATGCCATTATTTTTTCCTGAAAGAAGTAAGGGTTTTTGACATGTTCTGCTGAGACACTTGGCATTTTTCAGAACACATCTCTGGTCATTTGCCATCATACTGACATTTTACAGGGTGTTGCCAGCTTGATTTACTTGACTGGATCCCATTTGCTCAAGAGGGCTGAAGATATAGAGTTAAGATCAAAGGTTTCTCAGAACCTTTTTAGACTCCTCTACTCCTACATTGTAATCAGAGCAGAATATTTCCAGAAAAGTTGGAAGCTATGGGCAAAATTCAATGTTAACTCATCCTCATTGATTCAATTTAAGTAATGAGAAATACCAGCAATTTTGATAGGAACCATTACTTCCCAACATTTTACACCATGTCATTAGTAGAAATTACATTTATTTCATTAACTTTTGAGGTATGTGCAGAGGATTGTCTAAAAATCAAATAAAATATCAACCTTTTTTTTGAGATGTCTTTGCTGAGACTCCTGTTTGAGCTGCCCAGATCTGGCCTGGATAATAGGTGACTCAACCAGAGGATAAAAAAACTCAACAAAGTAAAACATCTGTGGTTCATTTTGAAAACATCATTACTAATAATATAAAGTGTGAAAGTTCATGCAGCTTTATTTAAACATCCGAACCCAGATCAAATTTGCTGTGTTTTTTTCCCTCCAATCACAGCACAGAATGAGGTTTGTCACAGCCATTTGTCCTTCAGCTGGACCTGCAGCTGGATCAGCTCTCAAATGCAGAGTTGCTGGAGAGCTGTTTCTTAAAAAAAGCCCAAGAGGAGTAAAAAACAGTAAGTAACAGCTGCTACATGCTCATAAGAAAACTTTAAACTACGATATTTTGGCCATGTTTCAGACACAAGCACAGCAGCAAGAGTAAGGAGTATGGAGGCTTGATTGCTATTCCAGACTATGGGAGAGGATCCCTTTTCTATTAGGCTGTGTGTTCCTCCATCACACGGAGTGAAGAGGGTTGTGTATTGTGCAGCCTGGGTGGAAATGGCCAAACCACCGTCACACACACTAGCTCAGGTTCTTGGTCAGGTAAGTCACTTGTATCCAGCTAGAATTCCTGGATGCTGTGCAGGATGCAACGGATACGATGTCTCAAGGACCTTTCATGGCTCCTTTGTAAACTGCCTGGCTTTACTACTCATCTAGAGAGGGTCATTACTTCACTTTTATGATTTGATACATCTCTGAGAATCTCGAGCTTCACTGAGTGGTATTTGCACAGAGTCATACTCAGCGTGTGGCCAGTGGGAGGGCTGATACACCCATGCAGGTGGGATGTGATGTGCCATCTGCCTCTGGGTCCTGCTGGCATGTTCCCTCTCACATAACCCAGACAAGCGAGGCTCTGCCATGCAGCATGTTCACCTCCACTGTTGTTTCATGGCCATTTTTCTCCCAAGAGTGCTCCTGACTTGGCAATTCCCAGAAGGGTCCAGCACTCATCTGAAGTCAGCAAGGGGTGGGAAATTCATCTGATGGTTGCCCTTAATCAAACACTGTGATCAGATATATACGGCTTTGGCTGTCAGCTGCCAGCTCTTTCTGTAACTCTGGACTTTAAATTTTTCTTTCTGAAGGTAAATTCAGCAAAATCAATCATACCGTTCATTTTAGTATTCCTCTTTCACTGCCATCCTATTCTTACTTCCTCCTGCAATATCCCTCATAAAATGTGAACACAGATGTGCACATGGTCTCCGTTACCTCTGCTTTACACAAAGAAAAATTGTTCTCTGCTGCTTGTCCCTTGCATATGCCTTCAGAGTGTGCACTACATCTCTGTGGTTGCTACAGATCAAGATTATTTTTTCTGCACAATAATTCCTATGGTATTCAAGTGTAGTGAAGCACCTGAGCTCAAGGCCGTACAGCTGGGTCTTTCCTTCATTTTATCTGTTGTGTTGAGTTCAGTGCACGGAAAAAAGAGACTAGCTTCAATCTGGTGATGCTGATAGGAAAACAGGCTGGTGTAAAACTTTTAGGTATAGGGATTGGGTCTTAAACTAACTAAAGCACTCCCAGAAAGCTGAAACTAAATACTATTTCTTGAAATATAAAAATCTTGCTTGACCCAGAAAGAAGTACTTAGTGTAATGTGATTTTAGGAGTAAAACAGTGGATATTTACTAACGGATGTAGTCTTTGAGTAACAAGAAAGTGGAGGTTATTAGTTCTAATCTCATCTCCCAGCAGAGCTTGCCCTATAGGTATGCTGAGGTCTGGTGATCTCAGCAGGGATTTCCCTGCTGGTAATACAAAAAGAGAAGGAAGGTGGATCGAAAGTGGCAAATGAACACAAGCAGCTACTAAAGGGGAATTATCTGACACTGGGAGGACTAAATGAAGCTATATCTCTGCTGTGCTTAAGCCCATGTATACAATGCTGAACACTCATACATGCATGTATGCCTACTCAAATATACACTCTTATATACATGAAGAAGACTGTGGAGAAGTCATAATGGTCTCATACCATTGCATACACTGTTATGCTTTGTGCAGTCTCCTGTGCCTTCTGCCCTCTCAGAAAGCCCTTCTTCACCCAGATTGCTCCTGGGCTTTTATTTCACATTTCTTCACTCTGATACAAAGCATCAAAACTCAATTAAGTCATCACTAATAGATTTTGCAGAATGCAACAGTTAATAGGCATAAACCTAAGAGAAACTCTACCTGGATATGGTAATCATAAAGATTTTAAACTTCACAGTCAGAAGAAATGTTTCTTTCTCAACCAGATATCTAAGGAGTGCAATGAAAAAACTTTGATTTGTAAATCAAAATGTAAAAAAAAAAAAAAAAATTCAAGTACCATTCAAGCATATAATTCATTTTATTAGCAAATATTTGCATTAGGAACTTTAATGGGCTTCTAGAAAATAAGCCATTTATGCAAGCCCATGTAATTCCTATTCATAACCTGGATGCATAGAGATAACAGTAGATAAGCACCTGAAAATGAGAAAATAGAGAATTGATATGATGCACCAAGAGACAGGAATCCAGTGACAGCTTTCAGAGTGAGGTGACAAAGGAAGAACAGCAGATAAGGAAGGTGACCTTGCCTAGCAACAGTGATTTGGGTAGATTGATAAAGGTGGAGTTCCAGGAGACCAGCAAAAATACAGAAAGATTACTGGAAAGTGACAAAAATCTAAGGAAGTTTTCAGTAGCTTAATATAGCATGCTAAAATAAGAAGGGCAGAATATGTGCCAAGTGCAACCAAATCCTTCCAAAATTAAATTACCTTCATACTAATTCTTTTTGTGAGCTCTGATAATTTATAACATAATCTAGAAAGCTCTGATTTCTTCTACGCCTGCGATGTAAGTAAAAAACTCACAAAAAAAAAAAGTGTGCATTTTTTCACAATTAACAAGTTCATTTATGGAGTTACATTGTTTCTTGTTCCAAAATTTTGTATAAAAGCCAGGTTACTAAAGGCCCCAAACTGCAGTCAGACCTCCTGATGTTCTTGCACCACTCACTGCTTGCTCTCTGTCCTTCTGTAAAACTGGTCATACCTGATATTAAATTACTGATTCTTATGAAAATATTTCAATCTCCGAGTACTGTATGGACTATAAGATCCACATGGTCAGAAATCCATAGAATTGTTTGCATTGGAAATGACTTTAAAAATCATCTGGTTTCAACCACCCTGCTGTGGGCAGGGGGCACCTTCCACTAGACCAGGCTGCCCTGCCCTTGAACACTTCCAGGAATGGGATGTTCACAGCACCTCTGGGCAACCAGTGGCAGTGCCTCACCACCCTCAGAGTGAAGAATTTCTTTCTATTGTCCAATCTAACCCTACCCTCTTGTCCTATCACTACATGTCCTATCACTACATGTCAAATGTCCCTCTCCAGCTTTCTTGTAGGCTCTCTTTAAGTACTAGAAGGTTGCTACAGGGTCTTTTTGAAGTCTTCTGCTCTTCAGGCTGAACAACTGCAATGCTCTCAGTCTGCCTTTGTAGTAGAGGTGCTTCAGTCCTCTGTTCATATTCGTGGCCCTCTCTGGACTTGCTCCAACAGGTCCATGTCCTTATATTGGGGGCCCCAGACCCGAACACACTGCTCCAAGTGAGGTCTCACTGAGTAGAGCTTAGAGGGGTAGAATCACCTCCCTCGATCTGCTGGCCACGCTTCTTTTTATGCAGCCCAGGACATGGTTGGCTTTCTGGGCTGCAAGCAGACATTGCTGGGTCCTGAGAAGCTTCTCAGCCACCAGCACCCCCAAGTGTTTCTCCTCAGTCCTTTCTTCTCAGTCCTTTCTCTGCCCAGCCTGTACTTCTGAGCCGTGTGCTGGACCTTGCACTTATCCTTGTTGAATTTCCAGAGGCTCACAGAACCACATCTCTCAAGCCCATCAAGGTCTCTCTGAATGGCATGCCTTCCCTACAGCATGTTGACAGCACTGCATGTTTTGGAGTGAACTCTTTAGGGGTGCACTCGATCCCACTGTCCATGTTGCCAACAAAGTGTTAAATAGCGCCAGTCCCAATATTGACTCTGAGGAACACCACTCATCACTGGTCTCCACTTGGACAATGAGCCATTGACTGCAAATCTGAATGCAACCATTGAGCCAATTCCTTATCCACCAAGTGGTCCATCCATCAAACCCATGTGTTTCCAGTTTAGAGACAAGTATGTCATGCAGAACATTATCAAGTATGTTGTAGAATTGCAAGGGGATGATGTCAGTTGCTCTTTCCTTATTCACCAATGCTGTGACCCCAGCAGAGAAGGCCACCAAATTTGTCAGGCATGGTTTTCCCTTAGTGACATCATATTGGCTGTCACCAATCATCTCCTTATATTCCATGTGCCTCAGGATAGTTCCCAGGAGGATTTGCTCCAGGACCTTGCTGGGCACAGAGGTGAAACTGACCAGCCTGTAGTTCTGCAGTCCTTCCTCTTTCCCTTTTCTAGGAAATGAGGGTTATGTTCCCCCTTTTCCAGTCAGTGAGAACTTCACTGGACTGCCATGACTTCTGAAATATGATAGAGGCGTAGCACTTCATCTGCCTGTTTCCTCTGGACTTGAAGATGCATGTCATAAGGTCCCATGGACTTCTGCATGTAGGTTCCTTAGATAGTCTTGAACTTGACCTCCTACAGTTCTTCATTGTCCCAAACCCTGCTTTCACCTTCTGCAGTTTGCGTGATGTGGCTGGAACACTTGCTGGTGAAGACCAAGGCAAGGAAGTCATTGAGTGCCTCAGTCTTCTCCATGTCCTGGGTAACCAAGTCTGCCATTTCCTTCTGGAGATGGACCAGGTTTTTCTTAGTCTTCCTTTTATTGCTAATGTACCTATAGAATCTTCTGTTGTTTCCCTTAGCATCCCTGGATAGATTTAATTCCTCAGTCCTTTAGCTCTTCTAATCTGATCCCCAGCTCCTTGGACAATTCCTCCCAAGCTACCTGTCCTTGCTGCCACCATCTGTAGGCTTACTTTTTCTGTTTGCATTTGTCCTTATTCATCCATGCAGGTCTCTTGGGTCTTTTTGCCTGATTTTCAGTTTGTTGTGATGCATTGCTCCTGAGCTTGGAGAAGGTGGTCTTTGAATATTAACCAGCTGTTTGGGGCCACTCTTCCCTCCAGGGCTTTATCTCATGGTACTCTATGAAGCAGATCTCTGAAGAGGGCCATGTCTGCCCTCATGATGTTCAGAGTAGTGAGCTTGTTGTGTCCCCTTCTCACTGCCCTAAGGTTCTCAAGCTCCATAATTTCATAGTCAGTGAGCCCAGGCTGCCCTTGAGCTTCACCTTCCCCTCCTTGTTGAGAACGAGGTCCAGTATTACACCTCTTATTGGCTCCTCTGTCACTTGGAGAAGGAAGTTATCATCAATAAATTCCAGGAATCTTCTGGATTGCTTATTCCCTGCTGTGCTGTCCCTCCAGCAGGTGTTTGAAACCCACTGTGAGGGCCAGGGCTTGTGAACATAAGAGATGCTCCTGCCTGTCTGTAGAGGGCTTCATCCTCTAGATCTTTGTGGTCAGGTGGCCTGTAGCAGACCTCCACTGTAATGTCACCTGTCCCTGCCTTCTCTTTTATCCTGACCCATAGGTTATCAGTAGGCTCCTCATCCAGCCCTGTGCAGAGCTCCATGAACTCCAGTTGGTCATTGACATAAAGGGCAACACTCCTTGCTTGTCTCCCTTCCCTGTCCTTTCTGAAAAGCCTGCATCCTTCCATTCCAACACTCCAGTCATAGGAGCCATTTCACTATGTCTCTGTGATGTCAATAAGATCGTAGCCCTGCAGGTGTGCCCACATCTCTGATTCCTCTTGTTCATTTCCCATGCTATACATGTTGGCCTAGAGGTTGTTAACTTGGGCCTCAGATGAAGCTGACTTTCTGACTGGAGTAGCACTTCAACTCTGTTAAATCTAAGCAGGAGAAGCTGATCATATGGAGAAGAAAATTAAAACAAACAAAAATAAAATGAAAACTGACAATATTTAATGATCACATTTTCTACGGCATATTAAGTCAGTAGTTAAAGACTACCTTCTCATGTATTTCAACTAGTTTCTCATGTATTTTTACTTGTGCAAATTTATATTGCATATGTATACTTTTATGTACTACATCCTATAATGTTTAATAAAATATTTTAAAGGCTGTTGCAAAGCACAAAGCATGTACAAGCAAAATACATTCACCTAATTGAACTCCTTAATCTAGAAGCAGTCTGGAAACATCTCACCACCGTTGCGTCCCTTTGCTGGTTTAATTTTATGAAATAAAAAGAGGTCCAGCAAAGAAAGCTTTCCTCGGGGTTGCAGAGCCATCTAGTGTTGGAAGGACAAAGTTCTCGTACATCTAATTTCTTTCAATTTACTCTTAATTCCCTAATCATTCCATACTTTAAAGATTTAATCACCATTTTTCAGGCTTCTTTTTGTTGTCTTCATTAGCTTTGAGGTTTTTTCCCTTTTATATTCAGTCTTTAGAAATTGAGCATGAAAGGACTAGCCTATACCTGTACACAAATGGTGGTAGGTCCAACTTTCTGTATTTGTTTCTTCCTTAGGACAGAAAAGCTGAAGGAACACAAAACAAGGAAATATAGGGATGGAGCAAAGATCCTTTTATTGCATCCTCTGCAACACCTAAGGGTCCATTATACCTAGGCTAGGCCTAGTAGGTATTGGTCTGTTCTAGCCCTAAAACCACCCAGAACATCTCTTATTCCAAAGGTAGGAATTTCATATTCTCTCTGGCGAGCCCTTCCCCTCTGGTTGGTCATTTTCACTTGGGCAGTTTGCTCTCAAGTCTAGGTTCTTTCAAGTTTAGGTGGTTTCTTTATGCCCTGCCCTGGAAAAAAAGACACTTGACCAGTGCTGTCTTTGTTGTATCATTTGTCTGTTGGTAGATGCTTTTCTCTGCTGCTTTTTCTCTGAGCAAAGCAAGTGTAAATCTTAGAGTCTTTTCCTGCCTGGTTGTGTTTATGCAATATCTTTGCCTTGCTTTCTTCTCTCCCCTGAGCCGTCTCCTTGTCTAACCCTTACTCCAAGAGATGTGGATACTGCTTCAGTCAAGGCTTCACTAGTGCAGCACTGGGGCAGCACAAGGGATACCTGTGCCTTAAAGCTCGTGATGAGCTTTGGTGAACATCTCAGGTGGGGTAGAAACCACCTGAAGGGCTGCAGAAAATCCAGAATACAGCAAGTAAAGGGATATCTGAGCGCAAGTTGCTCACAAAAACAGGACTACAGGGTCAAATGGGTAATATCATCTGCAGTTCCAGGTGGCTCATGAACACTGGTGGCCCTCTGGTTCAGGAGAAAGAGTGTATGTAACTGGTGTATGCACATGCACATTTCATACTAAATGTTTCAGGTCACTGTATACAAGATAACCCTTAATTGTTTTAGAAGTGAAATAAAACTGTCATTTGACAGACTAGCTGGAGAACAAGTTAGCTAAATGTAGATGCAGTTTTATTTTCTGACTGAAATACTTCAGTCAGTCAACATAAAGTGTTTATGTAGATGATTGTTCTGGGTCCATCAATCAATGATTAAAAAAGAAATAGAACTTTGGAGCTAGAAAGTCTCCGTATTTCAAATCTAGGTTTGACTGCATGACATTTAGCTACTGATTATGTGTTTCATTTTTATTTGTGGTGGTATATGTTATCCAATATGACCTGCAAAAGATAGGCAGCTCTATCCTACACAAGACAGGACGTCAAAGGAATGCCCTTTATACTCAACTCCAGCTAGAACAGATTTCCGTGATCCACTTTGGAAGTCATGAAGAAATAAATGACAGACAAGCTGCCATTCAAGAAGAGAGGATACATAAATAAACATAAATAAACAGCTGAAAGGGTCTGATGATAGGAGGGATATAGTTTCCTAAACATATGAATATTCATGTTAGATAAAGAGAGGCATTTATCAGCCATGTCTCTGTTTGGGCATCTGGAAAGAACAAGCCCGATAGGATTTCAAAAGCAAAGTGATAGAAGGTGGGCAAACTTGGATTTCCATTGATGTGGTTTATTTTTAGGCTGGTTTCCTAAGAAACAAAGTGTGCATGATCCCACTGTCTCCTACTAATAACTTCTGAACCTGCTAGGCAGGTTTGTTGGAAGACTAGCAATCTCAAGGATATGAAATTCCCATATGTTCCACGAAAATCAGTCACTGGGAGGTAACGAGAGACTCCAATGAGTCATCAGATGAAGTCAGCTGTTCTTGGTACAGTTTGGTCAACCAGCTGGACAATAAGTAGACACTGGGCAGACCGTAAACAAATACATGCATGCACATTGCAGACCGAGGCACAGCACAGCACTGGCTGCTGCCTTTTGCGGCTGCATTGTGTCCAACTGATAGGTCAAAACTTGTTGTCCCAGGGGGAAAGGGGCGATATGAAACAGATAATGGCATTGGAAAGGGGAGCTCTTGCTCACAGAGTAGGAGCTACAGTTATTATTGTTGGTGAGAGGAAGATGGTGGATCCTCTGAAGTACATAGTACTACAGGAATCGATGCACTTTCGCACAGACAACCGCCCTGTAGATGAAATACATTAGCAGAACTGTAAAGTGAGAGAAATAAAGCGGTGTTTTGCACATCTGTCCTCCACAGACATCCCTGCCTGCCTCCCTGGCTGCACCAGTGCCACATGCTCTCCAGCTGCCACAGGTCACTTCTCCGGGGAAAGGAGGTACTGCAGAGGTGCCCAGGACCTTGGGAATATAAGGTTGTGCCAATAATTGCCTGACAGCATCCACTGGTACATGAAAGTATCCATTTACTCCAAGCCTTTCTTTAGAGGCTGCAGTTTCACTGGATTTTTGGGACATAAGTGTCTGACTTAGAGTTTTTTTGGGATTTTTTTTTGTGGAGCCAGTGTAGCCAGGATGGTAATTTGCTTCTCTGGATGTGTCCTGAAGGCAGGGATTGCTCCCTTTTTTCTGCTCCTGAAGGTTGGGTCACAGTCACGTGATGCAAGGAAGTCTGATGAGGTCATGTGAGATGTTCAAATGCTGTTTGGCTGATGGGAAAGTCCTGTTTTCCATGAAAAGGAAACAATGACTGGACTATACAGTCTACAGCCTTGTGCCCTTGTTCTCAGTGGGGTACAGAGTTGATAGCAGGAGAGAGGATATGGTAGCAGATCACTGCATTTTTAGGAAAAAGCCCAGCACATTGAAAAAAACATCTTTTGTCTTTCAAACAATGTCAACAGCAATACTGCAGCCCCATGCAGCGGGTGTTCCCTTCTCCCAGTACACTGGAGCAAAGTGATTGTTTCTCAATAAGTGTACATAACCAGCACCCTGCCTTTCTCTGAACTAAGAAAGAATTATTGGTAGTGTGTTTCACTGCCATTCTTCTGGAGCTTTTCAGCTGCCACTCTGCAGCAAGGTGATAAACACAAGCCCTAGGAAACTCTTATAACTTTCCTACATGCCATAGCATGTTTTGGAGATCTAAAATAGAACAGCTGAAACTGGCAATGAGGCACTGCCGCTGCTTCTCCTACATTGCAAGCTTTTGTTGTTTGGTGAGTTTTGTATTGCCCTTCGGTGTTTTTTAAGCAAAAAGACAATTCTCAAGCATCTAAATGAACTTCAGTAAATACAACAGTCCAGAAGCCTGGGTCAGCAATCACGTGGTTGTTGTATACAATGTATACAATAGGGGAAAGATGACTTTTACCTGACATTAGATGCCTCTGAGGCACATCCACATTACAGCTTGGCAGCTAATCCTTCAGAGACAGGAAAGTTAAAAAAATACAGAAAGCAATTCCTCTTGCCTAAAGTAGTCCACTAGATTTGCCCAGATAGATTGTGAGATGTCAGCTGACAAAACCACTGGCAGAATGAGCACCTCAGCACTAAGTTCAGATGCAAGCATGTACTGCTCGGGTTGATGCCTAATGTTAGGCAAGATGAACACGGTCCAAATATCTAGTGCCTCCTCCAGGTGACCAGGTGCAACAGTTACAAGAATGATAAAGAAGGTGATATTGGAAATAACCAAAACAGTGCCAAAGGAAAAGATTTGCAGAAAGAGACAATTTCTCCATTCCTTAGTGATAGGATTAGGAATCGGAGAGCTTGAGAACAACAACAAAATTCCCAGAGGGCTTAAACAGAGAAACTAAAGGACTACCTGAACGTCTGAATTCAATTATTTATAATCCACTGAGAAAACATGTCTCTCCAGCAGCACTTGTGGCATGCCCTCACTTCAGAGCTAGTGCAGAGTGATTGACAAGTTATTGGCACTCCCTAAAGCAAAGCCCACTCTGAATTTTAGTGCCATGAGGCCCATGTTGGTCTGGGGCCATATTCAGCAGCTCTCTGGGCTTTTGCTGGTCTATTGCTGCAGGAGGAGGTGACCAGGAGCAGGAGGGGGAAGGGGAAAGCAGGTGGCTCTTGGGTGGCAACATCTGTGACTTCGGCATAGGGTTATAGGTCCCAGGGGTGGGATGAAGAAGGTGCTGACCCCTGACCACATCAGAGCCCAAAGAGGTTGCCCAGTGTTAGATGCTTCCCAAAACACCTTGTGGCTCCCAGGAGCAGCTGTACTGATGTGCAGAATACTCAGTAACAGTAAAGAGCAATTAGGTTTTTCTTTTCATATGACTGTACTTTTCTTAGTTGCTTACTAATTGAAGTTCACACTTCCTTGCATCTTCCTTTCACAGGGCTTTCAGACATAAGTAGGAACCCTTGCTGCCCTTCCTCAGGAGTCCCATTCTTTTTCTTTCTGTCTCTATTGGTTGTGGGACCTGCATGAGACCTGAATTAGAGACGTCCATGGTCACAGGATAAAAACAAAGCTGCTTCTTTGCATTTTTTTTCTTAGACATAGGTAATTTTTACCTTGCTTTAAAGAAAACAAGCAT
This sequence comes from Sclerurus mexicanus, assembly GCA_013396755.1. NCBI lineage: Eukaryota > Metazoa > Chordata > Aves > Passeriformes > Furnariidae > Sclerurus > Sclerurus mexicanus. The sequence continues at coordinate 638,171 of VWZF01006501.1, read as the reverse complement.
ACAAACCACCAACAAACCATAAGTCCCATATGTATGTATGTGCGCATGTATGTGTATGTGTATGTGTGTTTGTGTATTCTGAATCTTCCTTTGTTTCCTTTTCAGAAATGTTTAAATTCTAGCAAGGAATAATTTAAACATTACTAAACTGTCCATGATCTTGGAATTACAGTATAATCACCTTTGCAAAATACATATATTTACATACACAACTTCTTTTTGTATATGACATACAATGAAAAATATAACTAAAGCAATATTCAGTTCTGAACACATTCTGTTTTAAGAAAGAAGAGAGATAGCATTAGCATATTTAGGCTGTTGTTCTGAACAGTATCAAGTGATTCAATTAAGGAAAATCACCCCATACTGTGAGCAACAGTGGTGCATGGACAAACTTAGGCAATTCTTTGATGAATACTGCCTCGTAGGTCACTAATGTCAGATGTATAAATAACACTATCCTGTGCCCCTTGAAGCCTTGTTTCTCAGCAAGAAGCCTCCCCAAGGGAAATGCTAAAGAGAGCAGTTCAAAGATTTACATAGGTCAGAATGTAAATCTTGAGGGAAGTAACAGACTTCTCCAAGCAAAGGAACAGGAAGGGGAAAAACAGATAAAGACTCCTGGCAGCTCCTGCCGTGTCCTCGTGCCTGCTGTGCCGCAGACAGTCCTGCCTTTCATGGGTCATGGAGCAGTGCCCATTCATTATCAGAAGAGAATCAACTTCTTTTCCTATTTATTTTTTCCTTTTGAAATTATAAAAACTGGTTTGTGGAAGAAGCTAACACTTTGGGTTGCTGTATCCTGCCAATAATTGTCAACCAGCACCAGTTAAAAGCAGCAGCAGTAATACATTCTGCTTGGCTGAGCCTTCTCTCTCATCCTCCTGATAATTCTCAGTCCCTGTAGTTTGACAATTAAAGTTAATATTCTAGAGACAGAGTGCATTTCCAGGCTGGGAGCTGTGGGTCACAGCAGCCTGATCTCCCCAGAAGCCCCTGAGGCCACTGGGCAAGAAGTGGTGTGGCGCTGACAGAGTGAGATGTCAGAATGCATGTGTTTCCCAAGAATCCCTTGTATCTTGATGTCTGGGCACTTTCTCATACAAGACACTTCTGTGGAAAGTTGATTCATATCTCTTTAAAGCCAAACTCATCCCTGTAAGGCAGATTTATATTAAAAACCAAAAAAGCTTTGGTTGGCGGAAGGGTTTCTATTGCAATAGCAAGATGTCGACCCTTTGATAATCTTCTTGCTCTGAAATCTTCTGCTTCTGAAATGAGATGCAGTGGGTGAAGAAAGAAACCCCCATTCCTCCCCAGGGCACCAATGTTTTCCGTGATATCAGGCTACTGAAAAAAATTTTTATCAGTTTCATATCCCCCAGAGAGGATCGGGGCTACGGCCAAAAAACAGACTGAAGTACACAAAGTAAACTTTGGTGGAACTTATATTGCCAGAATGAAAATTTGTCCCCCAAACTCTGCTCCCTGATCTGTGTGCAGTTGAATTCAGACTGCACTTCTGAGGCACCTCACTTTGCCCCCACATCAAATGGGTAGGTCAAAGTCTGCAGAGCAAAATTTGCCATACAGGGGAGTCTCCGCTGCTTCACTTCTGGAGCAGGCTTGGCTGGTGGCCCTGCAGTCCTTCTGCCTCCCTCTCCACCCTGTGCATTCCTTTGCTCTCCCACAATCACACAGAGCCTGAACTCTGTCTTCCAGTTCTCTCTTGTTTGCTTTCAATGCCATCTGTGTCTCCATCCCTCTCCATACTTGTGAAACTCGAGCACACTGTGCCTTCATGGCAGACACAAACGTGCTCCACCCCTGGAAGTGTTCAAGGCCAGGCTGGATGACCCCTAAGGAAACTGGTCTGATGGATGATGTTCCTTCCTGTGGCATGGGAAGTTGTAACTACATGATCTTTAAGGTCCATTCTAAGCCAACATCCATTCTTTCTATGATTTCTGTGATTTCTGTGACAGTACAGGGCAGCCCTCTTCAGTCAATAACCAGATGTGCAAGCCTTCAGCTCCTCAAAGCACAATGAGGATTGTCTTAGGTGCTTTGCAGTGTTTCGTTATAAGCTCAGGAGAACTGTCGCAGGAGCGCACTAATGCTCTTGCACGTTTCACAGGCTGCAGGCAGGGGGACTTTGCAGAACCTCCTTCCATGCACGCTCTTGCCACAGAGAGGCAGCCTCCGCCAGTAAGACAGAAAGGGGAAAAAAACCCCACAGAAACAAAACAAAAGCCAAAAAACCAAAAGCCAAAACAGTGAATGGGGAAGAGGAGCTTGGCAGGAAGCGTCACTAAATGGAAAATAGGAACCATATAGGCGGGATGTGGGGCTGTGCCTGACCTGCTGCCGATGCACCCCCGCCTTTTGGACTGCGGGTGGGGGCAGGACTTCAGCGTATGTATGTTTTACATACAGGAACAAAGTTAAGTTTTCCTGACCTGTGAATGCAAAAGGTTTTATGCGTTGTGGGATGATAGCCCGTGACAGCAGTGGTACCTATGGTGAAGGCGCCCGTGCCCTCTCTGAACGGCCTGGGGGATTCCTGAGCCCCCCTCCTTGCCGCTGGAGACCACTCTGTTTCATCGAAGCAGGAACAATAATTTACAGCATATCGAGATTTACTAAAACGATGCAAAGCATGCATAAATTTTGTCCATTTTATTAAGATACCAAGTTGAGGACTTGTTTTTTGTTTTGGGCTTGTTTTTTGTTTGTTTGTTTCCCTCCTTCTTTTTTTTTTTTTTTTATTGTGAACTGTGGTATCAACATTCCTGAAGACAAAAGTCCTTAGCTTTCCACCTGCATGTCAAGGATGTTTTCCTATTAAATTCCTAATTGTATCAATGAGGTTTATTCATTGTTTCAAAGCTACTAGTAACAATTAGTATGCTGATGACCTCTGATTAAGAAAAGAAGAGGGGGAAAAAAGTCTAAGGTAAATAAATCAACTTGAAAATTATCCCTTTCTGCAAACAACAGCTGCACAGGAAAAGGAAGACTGTTAGCCATCTTTCACTGATGCACTAGGCTGATCCAGTAGATGCGTTTCAAGTACTCTGCGGCTGCAAGTTAATATATCCTACACTCCACAGGAAAGAACCATGCAGGAAAACAAAAAAACAAAAACAAAAAAAAGGCAGAACAATTGTGTGAACCGAGCGCCCCATCTTATTCTGAAAACATCTGTGCCTTCTGAACGTTTCATTCATTCGTTTGGTTTATTTGGTGCAAAACCTGCCTAAGCATTAGCAGCCTGTCTCTGTTAATAATAGAAAAAGCAAATGTTGGTGTGGAGGTCCTTTGCCTTTTATTTGGTAGGACATGGGCTCAGAAAACAGGAACTGCTCAGGGGCTGAGGCTATACGGTGCATGATGAGATTCGATATGGGGGAGGGTGACTGGGTGTGCAATGCTGGGGTTATAGAATGGATAAGGAATGCCAAGAGTTTTGAAAATACTGGTTTGCAGAGAGCCTCAGTTCAGGACAAAGTACAGGAATGCTGCAGAAAAAGACTGCAGGTGTGAAAGAAATAAAGGGAGGATGAAATGCAGGCTCACAAAGTATGGGATGATTTTGGCACAAAGCTTCAAAAAGGCCAGGATTTGACCAGTCTACATACCAGAGTTTTCAATTTGTGACACACTCAGCATAGGACTGCTTCAGTGCTGAGGAGCATTCTGGAGAGGGTTAATGGTAAAGAGCAACTGCTTCATTTTGCGTAGATAACACAACAAAGCCTGGAAATGCAAATGTGTTCAGAAAAGTCTTTGAACGGGTTTTTTTTTCCTCTGAAAGTTGTTCTGTTATGGAGATTTAAGAAAAGTCCTCACTGTTTATTGTCGAGTGTTTATTACTGCAGACATCAGGAATGGCTGACAAGTTTATATAAAAAATTCCGGATCTTAACATTTTCCCAGTTGTTACTTTTCCTTTCCTACTGCTTCATCTTTGCAGAAGAAAGGGATTAAAGTGATGTATTTTGTCGCACTTTTTCCTGCAGTGAATTAACCCTTGGCCAACAATGACAACGAAAACAGTGAAGCTCTATGGAAATTAATTTGACAGCCCATAAGCATGAGAGCCTGTTGTTCACTGGATTTCATTTTAATAGGCATTAACAAGGCTTTTGGTTTAAGTAAGCAAACAGAACTAGCCCTGAAACTATAATTTCATTTCATAGCCCTTTTCACAAGGATTAGCTATCAGTCTGAAAGGCCTGTGAGTCTTCATCTGGCTTTTTAATTCAAATTGTACTGAATCCATCATGATTCCCTTTTGCTCCTAAAATGCTACAAACAAGTAAATAATGTCCATTGTGGATGCTTATATATCTTGGTACATGTCAGATTTTTAATGAGAAATCTGAAGATGGAATGGTGCAAGTCTGTACTGCTCTACAAAAGGTAGAGGCTGCCTTTCCCCAGAACTTAAGTTAGAGAAAATCTATTCTGTGATGATAATTTTACTTTAGAAAATGTCAAAGATATATAAACAAGTTTAAGGAACAGCTGAACCTGTTTCCCCTTCTCTCAAATTTTAGGCACAGTTTGTACCTGGGCTGAACTTGAACTGGCTACAAGCTCTCCGAGTTGGGGCACTAAGCTTGTGTTGTTCTGCAAGTTAATCAAAATCAAAGTGACATGTCACTACCGACCTTGATGCTATCATTCAGCTCATCCTCCTGCTCAACTATCTTACCATCCCAGATGTAATGCAACAACCAACAGCTGGGTATGAACACGAGCATACTGTGCACTTTTTATTTGGGGGTCAAATAGCACAGAGCGAGCAGAGTGCTGAAGAATCAACATTGAGTGGTTTTAATAATCACTTCTGACTGAGACCAGTGTATGGAAAATTAAAATAATGCTTTTTATATGTGCTTGGACTGAACAAGTCTTCCAGTCAAGAGAAAACACAGTGCTTCCTAAGGGGACAGTCCGGACCTTCCTATAAGGGTTCCCATTGGGACCACAGCTGGTTATGGTGGTACCCTGTTGCATGGCCCCAGCTCTACACAGAGGCACCAAACCTTGAACACTTTGATTCTGAGCAGCTTAATGAAGTTGTTCCACACAGTGCCTGGTGTACCAAAGAGAAGCCCCTTATTTCAAGCCAGCCCTGTAAAGGTGAGGACCACACTGTAAGTGACACAGTCACTGCATCCTCCTGTGACCAAGGAACAACTGAGACTGGATGGTTCCGAGCAGAAGTCAGTTAGTGCTGATACCTGGTGCAGGACTGTACTGGAGGCTGCTCACAGCATGCTGCATGGATAGTGCTGAATCAGGACAAAGAACGGTGGCCAGAGCGTGCCGATATTAGAGCATGTGGCAGGAGGATAAGTTGTGCAGCACTACCATATCCACTGATACACTCTTCTCGAAGTATTGAGTGAATGGAATTAGGTGATTGATGGAAAATTGTTTTCCCAAGGATTTACAATTTAATCAGCCATGCTTGAATCCTTTTCATCTGCCTTCATGCAATTGTTTGTATAGATATTTGTGAGCAGTCTTTTATTTATATAAGTATTATTAACAGACAAGTGAATGTATTGATACCACCAAATGGGTTCCCAAAAGCATAAGCACAGTCTCTCTAGAAGTGACTGCTGTACACCATATACACACATATTTATTTGATGAGAATGTGACTAGAGAAACAAAACATAAAACATACAGACACAGGTAGGGCAAAGCCTTTCTAACATCCTGTTAATGTGTCTTCTGCTTTTTTAACTAATAGCATCAGCACATCAAGAAAAGTCTGTAGAAACACGCAAGACAAGTTTTAGCACTTCTGCATGCCTGTGTTGCAGATTTCTGACTCAAGATCAGTGGAAGGGTGGAGAATGGATTTTTCTCTGTTTCTACCTCATTCTTTCATTAATAGGTGATCACCCTGCCTTGTGGCACACATGAATCTGAGTGTGGTTCTTCACATGTTGAGCCAAGACAGCAACTTTTCACTTTCTTTCCTCTTTTCAAGAATTCAAAAATATCCAAAGGGGTTAAATTGTCCTAGCAAAATCCCAATGCAAGCACCTGTGCCTTATAGCTCATTCAACACCCTCTATGTATATCTCCCGTGGAGGATTCTGCCCTGCAGCTGTTGTAAGAAGGATGTCCTATGGAAAGGTGCATAAACAGGATCCTTGGATCGACATATTGTCTGAGACTCAGGAAGCCAAGAAGCTCAGTGCTTAGAAAAGTCTGTGTTTCTGTGCTGAAGAATAAGAATGTAAATAGTGTATTAAGCTCTTGTATTTAACATCTGTGATCTCAGCAGAGGGGAGAAGAAGGAGGAGGTTGACATGAAGAAAACATCAATGCTTACTACCTGAAGGTTTCTATTTCAAGATTTTTCAAAAATGTTTTATGTGTTATTTGCAAAGTTGTATACTATGTAAACAAGAACTGAAATATTTATTAAGATACTGCATCTCCCTCTTGGCTCCCTCTCTCAAGCTGCTTGGAACTATTATATCAGCTTTGGGGGCTTTGTGTACAACAAACAGCCCAGAGGCTTAATTTTGTGCAGCACTTCTCAAAAAGCTATGACTACAAGCTGTGCTTCAGCAGAGTGTGAGGTTGGAATGTAGCAAGATATTGCTGGTTTAATGTTCCGATCGCATGGGTATATAAAGCATGGGAGGTAAACAGTAGCTGGTTATTAAATATCAATTTACTCCAGAGTTGTACTGGAGTCTAAATTGCAGATACCCACCACCATAAGTAATGTTTAAAAAATGTAATTTTATTGTGAATCTCCTAATACATGGCTATGTTTTTTAAGGTTTTTTATTTTCCTTGAAGCTGCAGTTCCTGGAACAAAAAGAAGACTTGGGAATATATTGTGGAACCATTAAAACATTTCTGGACTGATAAAAAGACACAGATGTTGTATTCTTTATTTCCTGATTTGAAACAATTTTATGATTTCACAGCCTTTATTAGTGAATTCACTTATTAGTGTGCTTTTAGGTTTCCCAGTTCCACCTGCATTGACTGTATGCCATAACTACCAATTAACATGATACTTATATTTCAAGGTAATTTTTTAACACTCTTCCAAAATTTGAAGTCTTGATTTTATTCTCTGAATTAGTTAAAGTCCATAGCATAAGCTTTTACTGGGGCTGGTAAAGAATTGTATTTTCAATATCCATTTTCAGTAGCTTAAAAGACTGAATTTCAGTGAGTTTGGGGATGTTATTTTCTAGTGTCGAATCACCTTCTCTGAACAAATTCTGAGGCAGTCTGGAAGAAGGGAGGAAATGTTTGGTCTCCTTACTGAAAAGAGATGATATTCCTTAAGAAAACCATTGCTTTCATGCTTTGAAATGGTGGCTTACTTTCACATGCACGACCCTGCCATGTTTAAATGGTACTATTAAGATGGCAAACTTACACAAGTGAAAGGTCAGAAATGCCAGAATTATGTCAACATATACTCTAGAAGGTGTTCTTTGTGTTTTGTAATGTAGACCCTATGGGTAGGATCATGTGCTATTTTTCTGTAGATGCTGCATCTTGTCTAACAAGTTGCTTTCACATGACTCATACATCTGATTTAGTGATAAATACTGGAAGAGAGGACGTGAAACTTCTCTCTTTTCTTCTGCAGTGCACTGGACACCCATTTTCATTATTCTTACAAATATCCAAAAGTATTAGAACTTCACAGGTCTCCATTCATTGTGAAATCACAGGTGTCTGTTTAACACCCAGGACATTTGGTATTGTAAGAGCTGCATTATGCCAAGGTAACTAAAATTTCTTTCAAAGCTATTCTAGTTTCACATTGGTGATAGTTTGGGGAGAGGCGAGCCTTGGTTACAGGCTCCTTCAAGGCATTTCTACAGCCTCAGAGGTCCTTTGACTCATGTGCTCTCCACAATTGTCTCCTTTAGACAAGGAGCAGGCATCACAGCCAGTGGCAAGATATTTTTCCCCTTCCTCTGCACTCCGAACACAGCACCAACCCAGCAGCTGAGCAAAAACTGCTGCCGCACAGGAGGGGTTCAGTGGTCTCATGCCTGTTTGTTTTTTCCAGAAACAGTCTCAAATGATCACCAGTCTGAAGAGAAAACTCAAAGCAGACAAGTTAATGCAGAAATGGCAGAAACTTCATTCAGAGGCAGCCTGAAACGCAGTGAGACCCCCATCTTCGGGTTGCGAGGACTATTCTGCTGCATGTGCGCACCGGTTCTAACCGTACTTCTTCACAGACGACTTTTTGCTTACCTTAGTTAAATGGAAAACAAATGCCAAATAAAAAATTATTGCAAAAGGTATCAAAAAACATTACTTTCCAAATGCCTTTTGTTTAGGACAAGAAATAGCAGCAAAGGAAACTAAGGCTAAACTTCATTCCTTACTTTCTACCCATGCAGTGAAGTGCCACAGTAATAATGTGGGAGGCAGTGGAAATGCCATCCTGGAGCATTTTAAGGACAGGTTAGTAAATATCTCCCAGAAACAGATTGGGAATTGCAGATCCTGCATGGGGGTAAAAGAACTTTCATGGTCACCTGGGCACACTGGTGGCTTCAGTTCAGCTAGCTGTTGACCAGCATCCTCGGGTCGTTTTACACTGAGCAACTTTCCAGCCACTCTTCCCTAAGCCAGTAGTGCTGCTTGGGATTGTTGTGATGCAAGTGCAGGACCTGACACTTGGCCTTCTTGAACCCCATACCATTGGCCTCAGTTCATCAATTCAGCCTGCCCAGATACCTCTGCAGAGTGTTCTTGCCCTGCAGCAGAGTCAACACCTCCACTTCTCCCTGTTTAGTTGTCTTCTTCGTTGCCTGTGCAACTGTGGCTATCATGTGCCACACCTAAATTACACTGCACTCTATTGTGTTCAAGTACATTCAGCACTGATGCCACTGAGTCACTATTGGAAACACACTGTGGAAGGGTGAGAGAAGTCCATCTCACTTTACCTGAAAACTGGACTGATTGTCTTCCGTGAGAAGAAAAACCAAACTCTCAGGAACTGAATTTCAACCTTTCTTCCATCACACTCCATCATCCCCATGGCCACTGTGATAGCTGGTGGTGTAAGGAGGTATAGAAGCCTTACTTTAACTACTGCACCGTGCAAACAGCAGACTCTAGTGAAAAAGAATAGCTAACAGGTTTTTAACTCTTTTAAGATCTCATGTCAAGATTTCACATCTCAACAGAAAAAACAGTGAGAGTGTGGCTCACACCGTCTTGAGGGGACAAATGAGCTTAGACAACTTGGCAGCCAATGAGCGGAAGATGGGGCGCTACTGAGCAGGACAGCTCGATGCCAAGAGCAAGCAAGGAGCTGATGTGCCACCAGCTTCATCTGAATATTCAGGAAAGTAAGTTAAATGGTGACACCTTGTCCTGGCACATGTCCTATCCTCTCCTGTAAAACAAACCCTGGCACACAGCACATGTCATGTCACTTGCCTTTTTTCTTTTGGAGGAAGAGCGAAAAATTCTGCACATTTGTGAGACATCTGCACTTAAAGCCACAATAGCAGGGTATGTAGATGACTCTGCCCTTCAAAAAATAAAACGTGGGGTGTATTTTTGTAGAGTGTTTTGTGCACTGGAGTTTTAAAACTGCAGACAAACAGATTAGGGCAGAAGCATTGCACAGACTGAAGATACCTGCCACATTAGGCAAAGATTTCTAAATTAAGACGAGTAAAAGTCAGTGCTAACTGAGATGTCAGAGATTAAATAATACTCCTAAAATTGCCTGAGTTTCCTGGCTGTTCATGGTCTGGAGGAGATGTTTTCTAGGACCAGGGTGGTGTGTGCGAATCAGCAGTTCACACCTCCCAGAGAATTACAGGGGGCAAGCATGTAAAAGTGGGCTGCATTTGGGAAGCTGTGGGGTGAGGTGGGAGCATCAAGAACAGATGGAGGAGTGGCTGGGCAGCACACAGGGAGGCTGGCTCCTTTTTGGAAATGACTCTGAGGTGCAGGTCTTAGCGGGGCAAACCAAACACTTTGTGCATGCAAAGTGAGGGTTGTGGGGAGGCTGGCAGCTTTAGAGATGTTCACCCAGACCTAAGTCCCCTGTCATCCCATCCACTACTTTCTCTTGCAGATTTGGAAAGTGCTTGACAGTGCTGTGTTGCCTCTCACCCAGCTTACCTGGGAGAAGTCCAGCCATCGACCACTGAAACACCTCCTGTAAATCCTCCCTAACACCCTCTGTGCCCATGCATTCTCCTCAGTGCACATCAGGCTGCCCAGCTGGCTTGTGTGGTGGCTTGACTCTGTGCAGGACTGTCAGTGACTGGAGCCTGCCAGCTTCACAGCAGCAGTTGCTGAGCCAGTGTGGCCACCATTAGCAAAGTAGACTGAACTTAAGAGCAAAGAGCGTGTTTTTCAAGGAGGTTATTTGACACTTACTTGTTGGTTTCTCAGGTGACAGTGTTGGTCGTAGTAGCAGGGACTGCACTTTAGCTGGCTTAAAACACAATGTCCATCTTGCAAGTTAAAGATGAAACCAGAAAAGGGGATAAGAAAGAAAGACTCCTCAAAACTCAAAGGTCATGTCTCCGGCTTGATGGAAAAGTGGATTTTTCTCTAGTGGTTGGTAATTATTCTTCTGTGGAGTATGGATTTTGTGAAACATCATGTAACACTGGGTTCAGGCTTCCCCTAGAAATTTATCCCTCTGGCCAAATCCAGGCTGAGGAAGTGCCCATGTTAATCCATTTAAGAGGGAAGATCACAGCAAACATCTCATGACGGCAGCTGACCTTAGAAGAATGCTTCCCTCACTGTGGCAGAGACTTGACAGGGATTCTTGAACTTGCAAAACATTTGTCATTTTGAACTGCTGCATTGGGACAAAAGTTCATAGCATCTTTGGGATTCCCAAGCCTTGTTGTCTAGCTGCTCTTCAACCTGAAATCCTGTCTGTTCAGAAGAATTCAAGTGAATGTTTTGCAGTATTTATTTTCAAGTACTTGACTTGACTTGGCAAAAGCAGGATCTTTTCATTTCCACAGTAGAGATTTCTCAACTGAAATAGAAGGGAATTGCTTTTAAGGTAAATGAATAATTATTTTCAGCTGGTTAATAATGAAAAGAAATTGCTAACTATGAGACTCAGGCCCAGGAAGTTCATATTAATTCATGCATTTGTTGTTTCTTCAAAGCCATTGTATAGCTGAAAATACCAGTGGCAGCACTATAGCTTCACAAGAGGAGACAAATAAAGAATTCAGTGTTCAGAAAATACCACAAAGGCCAGTCTTGGTGAATCTGCTGATCACCATAGTGTCTGTCAAGTGAAGTTTTCTCAGAGAAAAAGCATCTGTGTGTGAAACTTCTCATACATCTGACAGCTCAGGAGGTGACTCACACACCAGGGTATGGGGGGCTGGTGTAGAGTTAAGCTGGCCAGTTTGGTCAAAACCAGCTGTGAGAGCAGAGACACGAGCGGGAAGAAAGAACAACATCCCCATTGTTACAGTCATGCCCAGGCTGGGGCCAAGGCAGAAGGAAGGGTAGTGCCACTTTCTTTGCCTCCCTCAAGAAAACCTGGGTTCCATTTGTTTTGATTTCCTCACTTGTGGAGCAGCCAGTGCCATTGGGCTCTATGAACATCTGAGTATGTACAACCAAGGAATCAGTGGTGGGCAAAGGCAGGTGGTGACTGCTTACACCCCACAACTGCTCCAGCAGTGGTGCCCCAGGGATCATGGCACTTGGTGATTTGGTGTCAGTAGAGTTAGGGTGTGTTTGTATTTGCTGTACCCCAGCCTGTGTTACCAGAAGCAGAAAGGAGGAGGTCTGTGATGAAAGGAGACCCAAGTGGTTGGCACAGAGTGATGGAGCTTTCTGAGGCTTAATACTGCTCTCCTTAGAGCATCCATCTCACCCTCCTCAGTCTTCTGCACCAACAATGTTTACAATTAGAAGTGGTTCTTAAAGGCATGCAGGCTAACTCTGCTGTAGTAGCAACACATAGCTAACTTCTATTTATCTTCTTAATCTTGCATTAATCCAGGAAAGTGTGTTTACATTTAGGATTTCTAAGTATCATGCTTCTCATTGTGCCTGATTTTTAATGATATCCTGAATAATTCATTCTAAAAGCCTCTTTATTTTCTTCTCTCCAGTTTAATTAACCTCTTGGTGCAGCCAGTCAGATTTTACCATAATAGCGTAATGCATTTTGCATTAGTGTGTAACTCATGCTGGAAGAATCCAAGTCCAGCCACTAAAGAGTTAATAGCATGTTCTGACTTAATGCCATTTTATTATGGATGATGAATAATAACAGATCATTTTCTTTATGTACCAGAGTGCTGTCTTAGGTTACCAATGAAGGAATGCTTATCCTGCCCAGCACCTTGGCACATGTCTGCCACCTTGTATTGAGGCAAGGGTGGTAACCTGCATTAATTTTTGATGGAGTTCTCCCTACCCTTGCCAAAAGACTGAAGAAGGCTCCAAAATTTATGCTGATCCTCTGCTAGAACTTCAGATGATGGGTGATGCAATTACAATGTCAGGAAGCTCTTGACTCGTGTGCTTTTGGGTTCCCAGGTAGTGCCATTTTGAGCTCCTACCTCATTGACCATCCCATCCAAAGATGTGAACTTTATCAACAGAAAAGAGCTTTTCTCCTTTGTGCTATAAGTTGGCGGTGACTATCAATAGCTGTATGAGCTAAAGTTCCTTGTTCAAGGAGCTAGACCACTTTCTGCAATAAGAAATCTTTTTTACTTTGCAAATAGAAGTTGCTATAATGTGGTAGTGGGTATGAATGTCCATGTATGAGGCATCTTCTTATTTCCAACATGTCTTCTCTCTCAGGGTTTCTAACTTCCCTGTGGCTTCCTGCAAACTCACCTGCCCAATTTCACAAAGTTTCAGGATATTATTATTTCTCTTGCAGTGGTTAAGAAATGCTGATACAACAATGAACAAAGAAGTTAATAAAATTGTCACCAGACACAAAAGAGAATCATTGCTTGCTCATCCCACCATGGTACTTTAACTGCAAAGCCAGTTTTTCTGCAAAATGTCCCCTGTGCTCATATATGCTCTTAGCATGTACAGAGGTAGCTCTTGTCTACAGCTACTTCAGAGTGAGAAGACCCTCCTGATGCTGTGTATCCCATCTCTGGGCAAGTTTCTGTGTCCCATTCTTGGTAGAGAGTTGTACGTGACCAAGTTGTGCTTGGGTACCTTTAGTGCAGTATATTCACAATGCGCCCGACCAAGCATCACTTTGGTCCTGTAGTGAGGGATGACACAGAGGCACGTCAGGCTGTGCTGGGCCAGGACCCAGAAGATGTGCAAGGGGTCGCAAGAGCAAGGATTTGTGTTTTTCCCTGGGCTTGTGAAAGATAGTCCATAATTAGATAAAAGCCTATGCCCAAAGATTAGAGAATGAGCCTTTAAATAGGCAAATGATTAAGCCTCTGCTGGTTTGTTCTGGACTAAGGTCGAGTCTTTGGCTGGGAAAGGGGACACTGGATTTAAATCAGCCACGTACCATTTCAGGAAACAGATTCTCTCGTGCTACTTTATTTTCCCCCTAACTATTGTCCGCGTTCAGATTGTCAAAACACGCAGTGGCAGTTATTCGCTGTTAATTATTCGATCCTTTCTTAAGATACTCTTGTGCAACTGCTTCGTTATGCAACCGAACAGCGGCAGGTTGCCACACACCCGGGGGTGCGAGGAAGCCGGCCGCACCTTAGATAAGCACTGGGGGTTGGCGCGGCAGCGCAGGCTGGGGGCCGGCGGCCGGGGCGCTGAGTCTGGGTGAGGGGGGCAGCGCTTCCTACGCACAAGCCACACCAGTGCCCCGGCTTCCTGAGCATCTGCAGCTCACGGGACAGGAGGCCTCACGGCTTTCCCGCTAAGGACCTTTTGCTTCCTTTCCACCCAGACAAAAATATAATAAACCACCTACATTTTGCAATGGGGCTAAACTGAAACCGTCCGGGTCGAGGGGTTTCTCTTCTCCCTTTCCCCTTGTGTACACACGTGTGTATGCACACAAATACACTCAAAAGAGTGCAGTGTAGCGGTGATCTTCTCGATGGGAGTATGTAATTTTAAGAAGAGACAGTCCAGTTTCTACACTGTTTTTCTCAGTAAGAAATCTTTGTAAGTCTCTTTACCAGACTTGTTAGACCTTTATTCTTTCCTCAGTGCACAACACAGCTCTAGCTTTAACCAGAGGGACAACTGCTGTCTCCATGAGAGAAGCAATGACTCCAAATTATTTTGGTCCCAATGGTTTCTGAAGACATTTGAGTGCCTTGCATCCTGTTTTTTTCTGAATACGAATGCAAAGCCAACACTTTTGGAGTCTTTGATATTGCAGACTGCAAAATGTCCCCCATATGACCACAGGGGCTCAGAAAGGGACAGAAATGGCACTCCAGTGCCTACATTTCCTATGATTTAAGGGAGTTCAGAGAGGGGATCCCAGAAGCTGAAGCTGGGCTGCCTTTTGCTGCTCAGGCTTTCAGCACAGGCCTTTCATCTTGCCCTGGGAAGCAACTGGCAGTGACACCCCAGCTGAAGATGGGGAAAGCATCGTTGCTTTCTGTCAGATGCACACTCCTGACATGTAAAGCCTGGTTTGCACCTTATTTAAGGAGAAATTTGAGGGAAATATGGTGATGTGGAGCTTGGGCATCAGCACCTACTCAGATCCTCACAGAAGACCAGGGCCAGCCCAGGCACTCCTGCTGGGAACTACATGTTTCTTGGGAAAAGAGCCAGTAGGAGGCTTCTTTAATAGTCCCTGGCACTTGCTTATCATGCTAATCCGCCCCAGCCTGAATTTGTGCCTCTCAGCCCCTGCCCTTCTGAGGGGACAGGAGAGCCTAGAGGGCACGAGGGATGTTTTTAGCCATGGACATTTGTCCAAGTGTATAATGCCAGGATTTAGTTTGTTAGGTTAACTACATGATTAAAAAGGCATTTTATTTTATTTTAATATTTTTGAATACTTACCTAAATGCCTACAGGTCCCAAGATTTCTCTAAAGACTAACTTAAAACTTTTTTTTGCATTGTATAGGAAGGCCCTCACAGAGTTCCACAGAAGGGAACATACTCATGAGGATGTTATGATAAACTGTCTCTTGGTGTGTCTCAAATTAGTTTTGGTAAGACCTTTTATACGAATGCACATCAAATAGGCTAGTGTCCTGTATCCAAAGCTTCAAGTTAAGAAAGTATTCGAAGATTATTTGCCCCTGAGAGTTTCAGAATGGTCCCAAGCAACAGTTCTCTGAGAAAAGAAAGCCAAAGTTTGTATTTTAAACATTTTAAATAATTTTAAAACTTAAGGAAATTCAAAATTTAAGGGATAAACTCATTAAAAGCTGAACTGTGCATGGGAAATACGTATTTCCTTAATTTGCGTTTTTTTCTCCTGTGGAATCAAGTAAATATTGTGCAGCCGTAATTCAGTCTGGCTATGGTTTTGTCTTGTAATAAGATGCAATTTTTTCCCACAAGATCCTAGCATTAGAAACATAAAAGTATTGCTTAAACTCCAGCCAATCTAGATTGCTTGTTCTTATTTGTTCCAAAGCTTCATTCTTAGCCCAGAAAGCTAGACTTCTGTGTCCTAGTAGATTATTGTTATTATTATTGTCAAAATTATTTGCACTGAATGAGAACACACAGGAAATGCAAATAGCTTGTGGGCTTTACAGATTGCTACGGAGGAAATTCAATGTACAATCTGTCTGTCCAGCTGTAACTTGCTATGTGTTGAAACCTTTATATGCTAAACATATGGTATACAGTTTAAATCTCCTCATGCTACAGATAGGACATCTTTGAAGGTGTGACTTTAAAATGTTCCTTTGCTTGGGAGCTTACCAATGTGCAGAAGCACTTTTTATGCTGATGGTCATTGCTGGTCTTTACCAATAAATGAACTGGGGCGGGGGAAACCTCAAACCCTGCATTAGGATGGTTTATGTGCTGCACAGAAAAGCCTATAGCCCCAGCAGAGACTGTTCTATACAAAACCACAAAAGCTGAGCAGAGCTGTTGTTTACGTAACAAAAGTGTGAATTTTCAAAGGAAAAAAGATGCTCAGAAAATTTCCGTTGCTGAAAAGCAAGTTTTCCTTCCGGACGCATTTGTGCCAGCATAAACATTGCGATGTTATGTATTCAGAGGTTTTCCTGATCACCCCAACATGAACCTGCTTGCTGAATTTTCTAGCTGTGCATCAGCTTTCCAAACTCCCTGAATACCTTGTGCATCTCTTTATGGGATAGTGTTGCAATGTTACAAGAAATGTAATCTAAAGAGAATAGCATAATCCTCCACCATAAATTATGGTGGAGGATGTTAACATAAATTATGTTAGTCAGTCTTCTGGAAAGCTGAATTGCCAAGGGCAAAACATCACCGCTCTGTGTCTGTCAAACTGGCGTAATAATACTTACCTATATCACAAGGGTGCACTTAGGATTAATTACCTCTGCTCATGCCAAGGATGAATCCATCCCATGGCATTTGGTACTGCCACCCATTAGCGGTAATTTGTATAACTAATTATTGTGATGCCTGACTGCCAATGTTTTCACACACACACACACACACACACACTCATTCACTCACTCTACACCAACTTCCTTCTAGGAGAGTTTTTGGCACTAGCAGAAGTTCTAAGCACATCTTTCCCATGTCTTCCTCATGTTTTCTTTGTCTTTAAAGCAATCTTGGCTGATGAGTCCCCAAGCACTCTGGGCTATTTGTCCATAAGGCACAGTTATTTCCTGCTGACATTTTAGGACATGCTTTTAACTATCTTTTAGAAAATGAAGCAGAGTAGAACCCAGAGAGATCAGAGAAACCAGGCTGTGAACTTTTCTTCTAGCTGGTGACATTATGTCAATGAGAAGACTGTTGCTTGGTTGTATTAGGGCTGAGGTAACACTCACTTTCCAAAATTGATTGGAAAACTAATTTCCCTTTCCAGAAGTCATTACAAACTGACTAAAACTATAATGTTTAAAGGATTCACCTCCCACAGCTTCAGCAGTATAAATGCCAGCCTTGTAATCTTGAGTGATTCATGCTGCCACAGGGTAAGCATCCAAGACAGGTGAAAGAGCCTCTCTGTTGGCTGCAGAAATAAACTGCGGTGGGAGCTTGGCTAGGATGCCTAACATTCAGACAGCCAAAATTAACTGAAATTAATCCTGTTTTAAGATGCTTTTGAAGATGGGAATTAGTTTGTCAAGTCACTGCAGCCCAGAACATCAAAGGTCAGTGAGCACCTCGCCTGGGCTCTTTTCCCAGCTCTGAAAATGTTCTCTCTGCATCACATGAAACTCTGGTGCTCAGTGAAAAATGCTTGTCTGGTTGTATATCTGAACTTGTGAACACAATGTCCTGTATATAGCACAGCACACTATACTGTTTGCATTCATTAAATCCTTTTCCACTGGAAAATTGGCTCTCTGGCTTTGGATATGCATGACACATAGGAAGGATGTCTGTAATCACTTACACAAATGTCCATATCCTTCTGTTCTTCCTGCTCCCTCCTTACTGTCTCTCATGCCCAACCAAACTGCATCTTAAACTGAGAAATGACAAGCCATGAAGTATTTTCAGTTAGAATTACATCTGGGTCTTGAATATCATAAAAGCCAGAAAAACTGCATTTACTGAAACCTTTTTCTCTGAAAATGTATTAATAATGTATGATCATACTTTGTAGATAATGCAGTAATTGCTTGCTTGATTATGTAGCCAAAATACTCATTTTCAGAGATGCTTGATTTTTGCCTGGTGACTGCATTTTGTAACATTCAGGGCAACAGATGCTCAGTTATTTGTTCTGGTTCAAAAAAAACATCCCTAAATTGAAAGTGAATTACAGTAAACCTTCCACAGACATCTAATTTTACTTTAAAAACACACGCAGTCTAAATGGTTCTTATATTCAGATAGAGGAAATCCACACACAAAGCCCATATTCAGAGAACTCAGCACATTACAATTAGCATCACACCTCGCTAAAACAAATGAATTACACACCTAGAGAGTACACGTTCACACACATACATACATGCAAAAACATATGCTTTCTTTCAAATACGGTTTTTAAATGTTGATTCTGCTTCTATGCCTCAACATGACAGTATTTTATGTATTTTTTTTAAGTATGTGCCTATTTCATTAAATAAATAAAGGTAAATAAGGAAATAGTTACATAAAAAAGGTAAATGAGTACATATAAGTAAATAAAGAGCTAAATAAAAGTTAATAAATAAAAGTTGTAGTCTTGACTGGGCTGAAATGTATTTGAAAACCTGTTTGGGTAACAATTTAGAAAGTAACGGACTATGCAAAACCTGACCTCCAAAATGGAACCAATCCAAACATACATCTAGGGATAATAAAATAGCAAAAAAAAAAAAAAAAAAAAAGAGCAAAATAGTGAAGAAAAGGCAACTTTGAACCAACTGTTTCCACTAATTGTTTGGGTTGAAAAAGACCTTTAACAACATCCAGTCCAACAGTTAACCTGCACTGCCAAGACCACCACTAAAACTTGCCTCTAAGCGTCACATTGAGTCTGCTTTGCTCATGATAGCCATTGTTAAGCGATCATCCTTAAAGATGTCTTTATCTCAATCCATAAGCTTTTCCATCTTATTTTGTCGCCATTTGTCACTCCCAACACAATCAAGGCTTGGTGAAGGTCCCAGTTTACAACTTTGTCCAAGTGCACGGATGTGTGTTTGCTGCTTAAATTCATCTCTGCAGGTGATGATTTCCCACCCCTGGTCTGGTGCTGTGCAGCAAGAGCATCCAGAAGACCATGCTGCTGGTGGGCAAAGGCCAAACAGAGAGGGCATCCACTGTCATGCTGAAGGATAGCATGGTTGATATGTCACCTGGTGAAGCTGAGCCTCCCGCTACAGCGGGGCTGCTCCAGGGAGAAGGCTATTTGCAAATCAGATCACACCATGGACTGTTGATATTTGTACTCAGTTCTGAAAACTTCTGCTCTTGGTTTTGACAGCTACTTTTTATCAAACCACAAAGTATTTTATTTTTTGCATAGATATGGGTATATTGTTTTCTATTTGTCTTCTCGCATGTTCAAGTATATTGTCACCAGGGCCAAGCCTGAGGTAGGAGGCAGTTTAGTGCTTGGGAAGAGAGTTGTGACCAGATGCAGCCAGAAGTGTAAATGGGCTCCCTTCTACTCAGTCCCACTTATCAAATCCTCTTTCAGGGTGTTGCAATTAGATGAAGTAATGTCTGGACTAAAAGAGGGAGAATGATCTTTTCTAGGGTTAGTTTTGTAAATAAGACATTGAAATGAATACAAGACAATGTTGTACTGAAGAGGAAAATAGAAGAAGTGGCCAATCTGGTTAATGAGAAACTACTTAAAATCTGTGTCTAAACAGGAACATAGGGTGGAAAAGGGGAAGAAAACATCCCGAAAGGTATGATTGGTCATGGCATGCAGACTAAAGATAAGAGCATCAAAAAGAGAATCTGTGCTAAGCAGATGGAAGAGGTTGGTGCTCAGAAATGACCTCATACATTTTGGGTGGGAGGTAAGGAACCCCTGACCCTGTGAGCAGATGTTGCAACCAGGTTGCATTGTGGTGCCTCCTCCTTGTGCTGTCTCTGCCCAGTCCACTGTGGACATAAGAAAGATTTCAATAAGAATGCTAAATCCTGGGAGACGAGCTTAAATAAAATAAGAAAAAGTAAAGGCAATCTACACATTTATTAACCACCTGATTTAAGGGGAATTTTTGCAGTCATTATCTACCTGATTTCAAATCTTGAAATATAATTAACATGGTTGAAAAATATTCCTTGAATGACCTGCCTCTAATCACAGCCACAGGTTGCTGTTCCCTGAACAACAGGCAAATGTAGGTTTTGGAAGCAAACTGGGAGGTAAGAGCTGTGATACTTCTGGATTTCAGCTTGCTCTTCATACCATGCAGCACAAAATTGTCCTTGCTCAAGGACCAGATAGATGCTAGTTTGTGTGGTGTCTAAGTATGAACTGAAACCTTCTTTACGCCAAACATAATGAGAACAACCTCTGTTTCAATAAGGCCCTTAATAAAATGGCACAGGCATCAGTATTAGACCTGTTTTTATTTAACATATTTCATTATTCATGATCTAGACTTTTACAAAGAAGTCAATTAATTGTAGCTGCAAAACAAACAAAACTGGAAGGTACATACTATGTTGCTGCCAGTAGTTAAACTATTTCTCTGCCAGGAAGATTTTTTCCTTCCAGCCAAAATTAGCTGCAATTACCCCAAATAGCTCTGTCTCCTTGTCCCTGGAGTAACTCCTTCAGGCAGTAGAGCTGGGTGCCATCCTCATACAGTGTATCTCAAGGGAGCTATAGGTCTGATGGTGGTGCCAGTGCCAGACTGTCTCAGGAGCAGACAAAATAATATAGAATCCATGCCTTCCAACCCCTCAGCACACCTAGTCTATCTACTTTTAACCTTTCTATACAGTTCCTCCCACACACTTCTGTGGTAGAGCATGGAAGAGAAGAGAAGAGCAGATGCACAAGGACTACAGTCTGGAACGCTCTGGTAAGTATGAAATGAAGAAGATGCTTTGGCAGGAGCCATCCTAGTAACACTGAGGATCCTCAGAAGCAACCAGTTAGTGTAACAAAAAGCACCTGTGGGCAGTTGATAAAACAGTTTTCTTGACAGACTTCTCAAAAATAATCAGATCTTTTTTCATGACAAAAGGCCTCTTGACAGTAAGAGTAAAAATGCTGCATAAAGGATAGGTGAAAGAATAATGTGAATTCTAAAGTGTTCTTTCTTCTTGTAGAGTCTCTATGGTTAGCCTGTCATGCATAGTCATGTCATAATATGCATAATATGCATAAGTCATAATGCATAGATGTAGAGCTGGCTGTCACAGCAGCCCTGCAGAGCCCAATTTCTACACTTGGGGTAAAATGCTAAAATCTATTGCAAAAGAATTATATTGAGTCTGTCTGCTTGGAAGTGATAGACTTTCTGAAGTTGTACTGATGTTCAGGAATGGTCTTTTCAAGTTCAGCATATATGTAGCCAGGAGACAGGTTTTGGACATTATTGGACAAAATGAACCATATTCATATGGTGTTTATAAAATACACTTGGTTGTTATTTCCCACTGCAGCAGATGGTACCCAAAATAAGAAATGACCTGGAACCTCATTACCAACTGCATCAAGTCTGCACAAAACTGCTCAGGGAAGTAAGAAAATACTTTCTTTTGAAGAAGGCTTTCCTTGCTTTTGGGCTCTTAAAAAGAAATTTAGTGAAGGAGATTCATCACAAATATCCACCATTACACTGGGGAGGATTGAGAGTTAGAAGAAATATTCAGCCTCATGGTGCAGGGTACCAAACATCAGTCCCTGCCTTGGGTTAAGAAGACACATTTCTGCCATGAGGCAGCTATTCCCAAGGTGCAGGTGATGGGTGACTTGTTTCCAACTTCTCTGAAGCAGCTAATGGGGCTGTTGTCCAAGACTGCAATGTTAAATACTAGAATTCATTTTCCAGGGAAACAGCTGGATTTTCAATAGTTGATCAGCTTTGAAGCTGGATCTCCCCATGATTTGGGTCTTTGTTGGGTGTCTGACACTACAGACCCATTCTCAGTATGCTCTTACAACTCAGCTTTACTGCAGGGCTCCTTCACTCCTGCAAACTATTGCTGTATTGGCTTCCCCTTTCATGTGAGTTTGCAAAAAAGTCTGTCATGGCCTCCTCACTAAAAGAATAACCTCCAGCTACCCCAGATTTCATGGGAGGTACAACCACCCCATGAGAGGCTCAGCCCAGACCAGCCAGTTGGCTCTGATATCTCAAAGTTTGGCGTTCCTCCCTCCTCTCCCTCCCACTTCTTGATTCTTTGAGCGATTCCATATTTTGATAGGAATTTGAATGTAGACAAATGTGTGCCAGTGTGCAATTCACGTTTAATCTGCCACCAGAAAAATTACTCCTTTTAATTTAAAATAACAATCTACTTGATGGCTGAGCTCTTTAGTAGTTTAGCTGGAGAAAAGCCATCCCAGAGAATAATAATGCTTCAGTGTAGGCAAGCTGATTTTAGGTTGTTTTCTTAAACTTCCATTGAGCCCCAGAGGCTGCTTTTTGTCATGGAAGAGAAACACAACAATTTTTGTTCAAGTTGCTTGTGCAAAGGAGCAGATACATTTCCTTCTCCAGCTGATATGTTGCAGATCAGCTTTAACCATATTTATAGGTATTGCTGCTTATAGGTATTGGTTAGGCTTGTACGTAACCACAGATTACAGTTTTGGTACCAAACCAGATAGCTCATCATACGACTGCAATGATCTCATGGCACAGTGCAAATGGGGTCTATGGTTCTCTATGCCATCTTTTTTGCTCTAGAACTGGCTGCACACAAGTATAAAACTGCAACTTTTTCATATCTGTTCTTGCACTGGAAGGAGAAGGCGTGGGTGGAAGGAGAAGGTGCGCTGATACTTGTCCACAGCTCTAATTTGTGCATATCCATGGGCTTGTGTGTAAGTCGGGCTCTGCTTCAGAGAGGCTTTTGGTATCAGAAGAAGAAATCTTGAAAAGATGATGAATCTGCATGCGCTCTCTGAGCTGGCAACACCAGCCATGTGTTGCTCCACAAGACTTGTAGGCATCAGGCCAGAAAACACCCTTGGTGACGTTATTTCTGAAAATATTTTTCTTGTCATGTAAACGATTCCTTGGACTGTCCAGATACTAGACAGTAAATGAAAGCATTGAAATTCTTACTTTTTGGCTGGTTTACAGGCCATTTCTAATGGCCCTGCACTGTATAATGCAAAATACTTTGATGTTCTATCAAGACCCTCATTTTTCTCTAACTCTGAACTAAGGGTAAAGTGTGAGGAAGCAGATGTGATGTTTTCAGTCTGAACTATTTTCTGCCATGAAAAACATGACAAAACATGGTTCTCCTTCAGCCTTCCTCTTCCTTCCCCATCTTCCCCTCAGGGGGAAGCAGAAATGCTCCTTGCTTTGAACAAATGTCAAGAGTAGGCCCAAATCACCATCACATGGGCATTTGCAGAGGCAGTGCTCCAGGCAGAGCTGACAGTGCTGTTCTGATCCCAAGGAGGTAGATCCAACTCTTACTTGTGATTAGAAAAGTGCTGGGGTGGTGATGGGCACACATGATCATCACACGGCCTGGGGATCCTACGTAATTGCAACAATAGTTTACAAAGATGATTAAAAGGAGATTTGGTCTTAAAGCCATTTAAAGAAGAGGCCAGAGGACCTTGGGACAAACCACACTGCCTGCCCTGGCGGCGCGTTTGCCTGCAGGACAGTGCTTGTCGCAGCTGCCCTACACCAACACACACACATACATCGCAGAGAGGGAGGCAGAGCTTCCCTGCTGCTAAAGAGGCCTTGAGCAGTTTGCCCAAAACCAGAATCTTCCCCAATGTCATACCACTTCATAGAAAAATCAAAAATGTTGAATGCTGCAAGAGCTGAGGCTGGCAAGGCAACTTCATTAAGGAGCAATTGAAAAAAAAAAAAAGCAAAGAAGGATTAAAGATCATAAAATATATTTTTTCATCCCAGCTGTTTGGGACAGAGGCTGTAGGGAAGCAGGTAATATGCTTCCTGCTGGGATTAACTGGCAGAGTAACAGAGGCCACCTGGGAAGCAAGTCCTCAGGATTAACTCCTGTCACTCCTGGAGAAATTCCTGTCTCCTGTCAAGTGCTGGTGGCTTCTTTGGAAGAGGCCAGTGAGATACAGTGCAGATGTTCTTGACCCTAGAAGTACCACATGTGGCCCCAAAGAGAAGCTGGCTGGCGAGTGCTGCTGGGGATGCTCATCCTCGTGGTGGAACCCCAGGAGTCTTGCTGCCCTGCTCCTACTGGTGCATCCCACAGCAGAGTGCAGGCAGTGCAATACTACTTGCAGTTGCAGGAGGTATCTTGAAAGTATGTTTTTATGACAAAAAAGGTTGTTTAGTTTTTCCACTTCAGTGGCCAAAATCAGCTTGGTTCTTTTTCCTGCAACCTTACCTGTGAAACCCAAACAACTGCTGCCATTCAAAGGAGCCTGAGAAACCCTAGGAAATCTCTGTGGAGTCAGTGGCCAGAAGTGATGGGGCAAAGTTCTGGTCAGCCATGTCCTTTGGGCTCCTGTTGGGCCTACCTCCCTGCAACCCAGGGCTCTACTTGTGAACAGCAACTCCCCACTACCAGGCTCAGGTAATGCCCCAGGACTCTGAAGTCTCCAGTGGCTTAACCATGAACTTTTGGAAAGTAATTATAAATGTATACATTTCATGGGGGAGGGAGGGTTGCTAGTACTACTCATATTTTTGTATTTTTTCCATGTCCCAAATGGCAGAAGTTCAAAAAGAATAAACTGACAAAAATTAGACAGATAACTAACTGTAGTGAAGCAATTTGATTTTATCCTAAGTAATTAATTACATCAATATTGTTCAAAGGATACTGACAAACATGCTCTACAAACATTTGTTTTCATTATTAAAAGGTATTCTAAAACATACTTGATCTCCACCCCCACCATTTTTAGTGTCAGTTTTTTCAGACTGAATAGCTAAAATGTATTACACAGATAATTTCCCCCTCCTTCCTCAAAACAAAGCCACTTGCAAATACCAAGATTAGTGAAGACACCTTTGCAGGCCTGCCTTATGAAGGCATAAAGCTGTAAGTCTGAGATTAGCTCAGTTGGCTAGAGCATGGTAGTATTAATGCCAGGGTTGTGGACTTGATCCCTGTATAGGCCATTCACTTAAGAGTTAGTCTTGGTGATCCTTGTGGGTCCCTTCCAACTCAGAATACTCTGTAACTACTGTAACTCACTGTATCTTCCTCTGCTTTGCCAAACTTGACTGTGTGCTGGTATCCAGCCTGAGATGCTCCTTGGGCTTCTGCTGCTCTTAGCAATGCAGCAACTTCAGGCTATCCTTGGGCAGGCAGGGGGCTGTGCAACCACCTACTGCTTTAGGTGGAGCATTTGCCACTTTTGATCTGTATCTGTTGCTTCCAGACCAAGGAGAAGTCCTTCCCTTTGTACTTTGGTTCAGAGACATTCTGTCTACCTGATTGAGTGGAAACTCAAAACATGTTACACAAAAACTCTGGAAATTTCCAAATAATGCTAATTTCTGGAACAACATGACCAGCTACTGTTTAGTCCCAGCAAAAGGAGTAAAATGCAAACAGCTTTTGAAGAAAAACTGGCCGAAGGGGAAATTACAATAATGTTTTCATCTCATAAATGAGTTTGAATTGATTTTGCTATTTTAACTCAAAAGAGAAAATGCCAAAAACAACATCTGGGAGGTTGTGATTGCCCTTTTTTTTTATTGCACTGAATGGGCCAGAGGTATGAGGAGTGTCTTTCACTCCTCACATCCCCAGTCCACCAGGAAGCCAGACCCATGTTGGCTGTCCTGCTCAGCAGCCCTCCTCCCACCCTGTCAGGCAAGTCAAACGTCCCATACCATTTCAGTCATCAAAAGTGAGTTCTGTGCCACTAAGACAACTTATTTTCTGATGACCACACCACCTTCACTCACAATCAATTAAGAGCAAGGTCCTCTGCTCAGTAATGGTACTCGAACCAGCCAAAAGCACATGCAACATAATTCACAGAAGCACAGCCAGCCACTGGTGCTCCTACTTCTCAAGATAGATGTATGTGGGGGGAGCCAAAGATTATTTTGCATTTTCTGCAGCTAGAGAAAGTCCTGCCTAACTTGTACTACGTACTGAAGCGAAACGACATGCTGTGCCTTCCCATGTGGTCGCCTGATGGTTGGATAGAGTTAAACCTGCCACACAAACCCCTTATGCTGACATTGCTTAGCAAGGAGTGCACACTCAAAACCCAATGGTCCCTTTGGGGTCTGCTGGTGTCTACTGCCTGTCACAACCTAGCTAAAATGATTTCCAGAAAAATGAAGTAACTGGACCTATTGCTGTTAGTAAATTATCTCTGCTGTCTGGTTGGCAGCTGACAGATAATAATTCTCACCAAGAAGAGTGACCAATAACCAATTCATGAAATGTGGACAATCTTTCAGAGAACATAGCCCAGATCAACTTTTGGAGACACAATTACTAGTTACAGCATAACCTTTTAAGAAATTAGTGCTCAGGAAACATGGCAATTGAAAGTCATCTGCAACCATCACTCACAGTTACAGAAGTTTCTGGAAACCACAACTGAACTGCCAAGTAGCTTATCACATTTTTGTTCCAACTTCAGCTGTAAAGCCAGGGCCTAGTCTATGCAACTGCTCCTTCTCCTCTGTTGAGATTCAGGCCTCCCCCCAGGACAAGTAGGAAGTTTCCTAATCCACGTACAGGAAGAGGGAAATGTTTCACTCTCTTGGTTTCAGCCTACAACGCAGTAGAATTAAAGATGCTGTTATCCAGCTTCTCTGGTGATCACTGCAAACATTTTGGTCCAGGGTGTGACTGGTCATTCCCTGGTGACTTGGCCCAGGAACTTCATGTTTCCATTTACCTCCCCAAAGACCCATATGGCACAAAGAAGCAGAAACAAAGAAATCTGGTGATGGTCATGCATATGATACTGGTCACTAACTCCATGTGTACCCTAGTATTTTCATGAGCTTTCTTCTCTTTCACAGAGTCTACAAGGATTTGATTCTCTAGGTAGTAAAATGGACAGAGGACAAGTCACTCTCTAGTGTTCAGTATAAGGTGAGAATTTTTTCTCCTTCTGGCCAAGTGCATGTTACAGTTGAGATTCTCCAAAGTGCCCTTGCTGATTGTAAAATCACAGAAGGGTTGATGTTGGAAGCCAGGTCATCTGTCCCAACTCCCCTGCTCAAGCAGGGACATCTAGAGCCCATTGCTCAGGACCATGTCCACAAGGTTTTTGAGTATCTCCATGAATAGAGACTCCATAACCTCTAGACCAATTTGTGCTACTGCTTGGTTACCCTCATAGTAAAAAAAAAAAGGCATTTCCTGATGTTGAGAGGGAACTATTTGTGCCCAGTGCCTCTGGTCCTGTCAGTGGGCACCACTGAAAAGAGCCTGAATCAGTCTTCTTTGAATCTCCCTTCACATACTTGATCCGTTATGGTTCACGGTCCTGATGAACTATGCTGGTAACATGTTACTGATCACTCTTTATATCTGGGTACAATAATGCTTTGAAGGACAGATAAAATACATATTAAATGTTGTCCTGATGTGCTTTTCCACATAAGCGATTGTTTAGAACTGGCATAATAAAATAATTCAAGGGGAGATGGGCTGTGTGACCATGAGCAGGAATGGCGGCAGTAATCATTGCAACTATTGTAATAAGATTTTTTTCAGAAAGCAGAGATGCCATATCCTAAGGTGTTTCAGAAGGGGAAACATTTCAGGAAAATAAAATTAATGAAGTGCTAACCAAATAAATAGAAAAAAACAGCTCCTTTGGCTACACTAAATGAGAATTTACAAATTATTCGTATAATTCAGCTACTGGAATTCCTCAGTATAAACTCTACTTTGCTTGAATGGGGGGGATGGACAAGATGGGGAAAAAATGGTACCAAATCAGACACAATCTTGGTATCTTCTGAAGCATTGTTAGAAACAATGATAATGCTTATTGTGACAAAGCCTGCACCTCCTGGCCCCTTACAAACTTAGGTTTCCATTTCCTTAATTAGTTTTAACCAACAGAGTGAAGACCTGGGTGGAAGAAAAAAAAAAAAAGGAAAAAATGAAACTGTTTAACAAAGAAAACTGAAGGAGGGGAGCTCTTCAAGGAGGTCTGCTGACAGAAATGGACAAAAAGCACCAAACAGGTCCAAAAGGACCAAACAGTTGAGATCTGTCTCTTGTATGCATTAGTAGGTGTTTTGCTATCTAGAAACTTATGCTTATATGTTCTATACCTACTATTAAACCACACACCAACCAGGCAAATGAAAACTTTCATGCAGCACAGGAACAAGCGTGAGCAGGGGAGTCACAGATTTCAAACCTGGAGCAACTACAGCAGAGGCTCTCCCACTAAGACACAGGGTACCTGGTCAGGAAGGTAAGCATTCCATTTTCTCCTTATGGCCCTGCTCCAAAGGGGAGTCTGAAGCAGCACCGGGTATTTCCTGCTGCCTCTCCTGTAGTACTGCACTCGGCCAGCCCAGCGTGAGCTTAGTGCCAGCATGCAGGAGGGGACAAGAGCATGTACATGTGTTTAAGAAAGGGGGAATATTCAGCATCACTGCAGCCTTTGAGTGGCCCCAACTGCCTCTGCAACCATACCCTTAATAACGCTGAGATATTTTCGTTTTAAATACTATTCATGAAGTAGAGACTGCATCAACAGTCGACAGGATCAATCTTCTAATTGCGATTTTTTTCCAGAATAAAGCTGCATCCAAGGTTCCAAGTATTTGTCCCATATATTCACAGGTAAAGAACCTACATTACAAATAAATAGTAAGGTTTTCTAGCACATATTTGCAACAATATTTCAGAATGCCAAACTTGACCTGTGTGTGGCCAGACACCGAGATTCTGCTTCAACCCAAGAGTTTATTAGACTTACAGGAAAATAGTCCATCTTAACATAGGTACACATCGGTAGCATTTGAATACATATTTACAGATTTATTTGAACTTTTCTGAACTGCAATTCTACAACTGAGCAACATATCCATAAGTGTTTCATAAACTTTCAAACACATTTTTATACATATAGTTTTTGCATATATATATATATAAAAAAATATTTTTGAGACTCAAGGACTGAGAATAGTCAAAAGGACATTATTGCTACATTTCCATATTTACAAAAACAATGCATAAACCCATTCAAAACACCAAGCCATTGCAAAATAAGTTTCAAAAACCTCAAAATTATAAAAATATAAATTTCAAGAACAAAAAAAACCCAAACCTCTTTCAGCTAAGTGTCCGTAAAGTACCAAGACATCTATAACAACTACTTTGTCTACAGTTGCTCTGAAAGCCAACACATTACGAAAGAGCTTTTATAGCATTAAACTGAAAATGTTCAACAAGTATGCATGAGTGCATCCAAACAAATGGTTAACTTTGGAAAGGTGCAACAGCCTATGTTCAGTGCAAATGGCTAATTTTTGACTTAACTCTGAAAGACAAATTTCTGTAACAATAAACCAAATGCACAGTCGTAGGAGGAGTGTGGTATCCAATGTAACCCCAAACATACCACCAGTGTGTGTATTTACAATTACCTTGTATTTGGGCAGTTAGTTATACATTTGAATTGCATGTAAACTCAATCAAAATCCTGGTAAAGTAAAAGTTACAGAGTGCTTAAGTGCATTGTAAATAAATAGGTACTCAGCTAGTACTCTGCCTTTGACGAATGCTTCTCTCAATGACATTACTTATTTCTAGGGGTCAGAAACAAACGAAGAAAAGAACTAGCAGTGTTCCTGATGGGAAGAAAAGGTGTTAGAAAATACTTGAGCACAACCCTGGGCTCAAGGGATGCTGACTCCAAAGCTTCATGTGTGTCAAAGACTGAAGGGATTCTTTCTTTTATCCCAGTTATAAATTCGGCACTTCCAAGTTAGACTTCTCTTTATTATGCTCTCTGGATGACCACAGAAAGATGAAACAACTCAGGGTGGGGGATATAGCCCCTTCCAGTTAGCACCATCCAAGACTGACTGTGGAAAAGATTCACCTGGGTAGGACAAGATAAAGAAAGGGCGTCCAGGAGAGAATTTTTTGGCTCTGCTCTGGCTTAGATAAGATGACTCGTTAAACGGCCTCTCCTTCAGACACACAGTTTATTGGAAGCAGCCCTTCTCCTCTATTTTGACCAATTTGGCGGGGCCCACTAATCTTTGGTGAACACTTTAAGACATAACTATTAGCAAAACAAACATCAAAGTCCTTGGGCTCTCCAGGCAGGAGGGTACAGAAGTGGTTCAGGCTCCACGGTGGTGAGACCTAGAGATGGGCAGCTTCATCCTGGCAGGGAATGCACCAATGGGAAGTAGTCCACATATCCACAGAAACCTTGCAACAGGTCTGCAAGGCTGACAGCATCAGTGGGAAATAAAGATGAAGATCCATGCTTTTATTCCCTTCTCCTCTGGTTCAAACCCCAGAGCTTCCAGGAGGGTTTCCAGCTGTGCAGACCAACTTATGGAAGGGTCTTGGTCCCCTCACCTCTCTTTCCCAGGTACATACAGCACCCTCACTGGCCCCTAAACTATGATACCTGCCAGGGAAAGCTTCTCAGGCTTGGTTGGACGTGGAAAGGGGTTTGCAAAGCCATTAACTTAATATTTATTTCTTAAACTCAGCAAAACAAGATTAACTAGAAAACGACTGTACGCATTCCAGGCACAGATCCAGAGAAGGATCACGGCAGATTTGGTTTGATCTGCAGTCATCTCATTCCATACCCCGGCTCAGGATTTCTTTTGTTGGTTGGTTGGTTGTTTTTTTTTCCTTCACATCTGGCTCTCTACTGCAAATACACACAACACAGCAAAATATATACAGCTTCAGTTAACACTGCAATGATGCCTGTAACCGTGCTCAGCAGATTATGTGTAACAGTGCATGGTAAAGAACAGTATAACAACGTTTCAGCTACACAGTGGTAGTAAAGAGTAAAAGTAAGAGAAAATATTGAAGCCATCCCTCTCTCATTCCCTGCACAATATGAAGAGATAATACATCTGAGCTTCTCTTCTTCAGAGGAGCCACTCAAACATCTTCGCGTACCAGTAGAGGCTGAGTAGATGAAGCACTGCTGCCCACCGAGTTAATCCTCACTGAGTGATCTGGAGCATTTCCTTGACTGGAAGGTGGGGTTGAGAAGTTGGCATAAACCTGCAGAAGTCAGAGACTGGTGTCAATACTCTGCAGACTGCTCCCTTCATGCATTTTTGGAGCATTTTCATACTACACACCGCCATGGAAGGGCTCCAGCTTAGGCGTTTCTTTTCAAACTAAACAGTTTCAAAAGGTCTTGGGCTTAACTGCTCTTCTAAAGAATCAAGAATCTCAGTCTCAGTTACTAACAGCACCATGGCTTCCAACTGCATGCCAAATTTCAATGGAATTCGAAAAAAAATGCAGCTCAGGTTATTACTAAACTTCCCCATAAACCTCACTAATACTTCCTTCACATTCTTGCTTTTGTTTTAGTAATGCCTGCACCTGCCAAAAATACACTACAGGATGCAATTGAACACCAGCAGCTTTCAGTTTCCTCTTTTCTCAAATTGCCAGGAAGCCATGCACTCTGTGCCCAAACAAGGCATCCATAAGGAAGCTTTATTTTTAAACCAGGTTTTAAAACATACTTTTTCAAACTCCAGTAACACACAAAGTTATGGAGAAAGAAAATCAAAGTTTATCACGTGCCTCCAATTTTTCTTTGGACTCTTTCCTCCAGTTACCCACTCAGAATAGGCTTTTACTTAGGAACGATCAAAAGAGCAACAAATGCAGTTTGTCATGACATACCTCCAATGTTATTTAATAGAACTAGGGAAAGCAAGTGAGAAGATGCAGAATAGCATCAAAGGCTTCACCCCTTTGTCCAGAAAGCTTTTCTGATAAAAGCTAAATATACTTAATTACTGTTTCTCAGATTAATAAAATTTTTCATAGTTTAAGGATGAGTTTAGGTAGTATCATTACACATTTTAACATTAAAATTGTTGTGACAGCCCTATTTTGAGTGAGAAACACTGCTCATGCAAATAGTCTTCTCCAGCTGGTACATTTTCAGTGTGGGTTTAGACAACTACTGCCTAACAGCACAGCTAAGCAGAAGTGAGTAGCCCATACATCATTCCTACCACCCAAACTGACACTGCAAAGCTACATAAATAATACTGGAAATTAAGTGCCTGGGGTCTTTGCTCCTCAGAGCTCTAGTGTAACATCTTGTTTGAAATTGCTTGATCCATAACTTACCCGGGGGGCATTATCTGAAAGCTGCTGCTCGATCATCTGTACAATTTGTTTAAATGTGGGTCTCTGTAAAGGATCAGCATCCCAGCAGCTCTTCATTATGTCATACCTGTAAAAATACTGAAATTAAGTACTGCTCATGTGGAAATACTTAGGGCTCCTATCTTGCCTCCATTATTATTTGAAAGAAAAGTGTGACCCAGTCCCATCTTCTTTCAACAACTTTTAAGAATAGAAGTGGTGTTGCTAACATCTATGCTTGTGACAAGAGAGGACTCAATACTCATGGGAGGCTCGGGACACAGGGGTTTTTTTAAGAGCTTGCTAAATGCCAATCCATTCACAAAACAGTGAACTAGGGATGGTTCATAAAGAATATCAGCAGCCAGTCCTCTTGCTGTCAGAAAGTACAGCACAAATGCAGATGCTGTACAGTCTGGTGATACATCTCACTGACTGCTTTATCTGAAGTAAAAATGTTTAATTATGTTCTGTGATCTGTCAGTAATTTATTGACACAGAGCAGATGCCGTGACATAGTGATCAGATGGCACAAGACATGAGAGCATTTCATTGCTTGTAACACAGTCATGTATTCTGCTAGGTAGAGTACACAAATTACTTAAAAAATTAAAAGAACTCAAAAAAAATACAATGGGGCAGTGCAATGAGCCTTAATGCAAAAATGCATCATTACTGATGTCTGGATAATTAGAGGTGCTGGTTGCTCACTTACATTTCAGGTGGTGCACACTCAGGGCTGAACATCCTGTATCCCTCCTTGATCATTTTATAGAACTTGGAGTCCACAGGTATCCCTGGATAGGGGCTGCTTCCTGTTGAGAAAGCAGATGACCTACATGATTTCTGCATCTCCAGTAAACCCCAAAATGAAAGAAATCCGAGTACAGATCTTCAAGGAGCTTACCTAAAGAAAAGAGCTCCCAAAGCAATATCCCATAAGACCACACGTCACTCTCAAAGGTGTACACACAATTGAAAATACTTTCAGGTGCCATCCACTTCACAGGAAGGCGAGCCTTTCCAGGGAAAAGGAAATAAATTAAGACAACAGACATAAAACATACAGAATTTACAAGATAAAGTTAACATTTTCTAATGTTATGTACTTTAAATGCTTGTAAAATCAAGAAGTAAAAATATCCAGCCAAACCCAAAAATTATAACATTTTAGAGTCTCCAAGTGCTGCATCACTACTGATCCATCCTTCCGTGGCTCTACTGAACTAATGCAGTTCCTTATACTTTGATTCCTTGGACACTGTTGGATTCCTTCTGTCATGCAGTGCTACAGGGTTGGGGAAGAGTGGCCGGAAAGCTGCCCAGCAGAAAAGAACCTGGGTGTGCTGGTCAACAGATGGCTGAACATGAGCCAGCAGTGTGCCCACGTGGCCACAAAGGCCAATGACATCCTGGCCTGTATCAGAAACAGTGTGGCCAGCAGGACCAGGGCAGGACAAGGCCAGGACCATCATCCTCCTCGACTCAGCACTCGTGAGGCCACACCCCAAATCCCGCATTCAGTTTTGGGTCCCTCACTACAACACAGACATTTGGGTGCTGGAGTGTTTCCAGAGAAGGGCAATAAAGCTAGTGAAGGGTCTGGAACATAAATCTTACAAGGAGCAGCTGAGGGGACTGGTGGTGTTTATTCTGGAGAAAGAGAGGCTCTGGGGGACCTTAGTGCTCTCTGCAACTACCTGAAAGGAGGCTGTAGCAAGGTGGGGATCAATCTCTTCTCCCATGTAACAAGTGACAGGGCCACAGAAAACTACCTTAAATTTGCCAGGGAAGGTTTGGATTGGATATTAGGAAAAAAATTTTCTTAACTATTGGAACAGGCTGCCTGGAGAAGTGGTGTAGTTACCATCCCTGGACACATTTAAAAGATGTGTAGATGTGGGACTTAGAGACATGGTTTAGTGGTGGACTCGGCAGTGCTGGGTTAATGGTTGGACTCAATGACATTAAAGGTCTTTTACAACCTAAACAATCCTATGATTCTGTGGTTTTTCCTAAGTTTGTGTGCAGATAGACACACCCCTCATGAATGCTAGCAGGAGCAGAAGAAAGGACACAGAAAGCTTTAGCATCTGCTTCCACCTTCCTCTCCCTGCTTTGCCCTTTCCTTGTCTGACAGTATGAGCCAGTCAGAACTCTGTCCTAAACATTTCATTAATTCACAGAATATCTTGAGTTGGAAGGGATCCACAAGAATCATCAAGTCCAGCTCTTAAGTGAATGGCCCATTTGGGATTCAAACCCACAACCTTGGTGTTATTAGCACCATGCTCTAACCAACTAAGCGAATCTCATTGGTCCTGCTTTAGAAGAAACCAGACCTCTTTCTTTCAAATGGTCTTGCAACAATGTGCCTGAAGGTATAGTTCAACCATACTATAGAGAATAGCCCTGATGTCTTGTAAGGAAAGGAGGCAAACAGAGAGGAAAAGAAATGAGGTGGAGGAAAGGCAGTATGTGCCAGGGGATGGCTCACCAGAGAGGCAACCAGAGTTGTTTATTTCCAGCTAACACTTTTGCTGGTCAAGCCTCCAAGCTGCTGTCAGCAGCACTGCCTCCCAAGCAGTGCCCACAACTAGTAAAGCCCCAGCCCCAATCTGCTTTAAGATCACACTAGATGCAACTAGATGCCTCCTGCACTCATTGCTTCCTCTCTCCCCAGGCAGTGGCAGCATGTCCTCTTCTGACCCTTTTTGGCTATATAAAATCAACTCTTTGGCAAGTTTAGCCAAAATAAACTGAACCTTTTAGTAATTATTTTGCATGACTGATCAGTTGTGGGATTCCCAGTGAAAGAATAATTGTGGACATACTAGAGCAGGTCCAGAGGAGGGCCATGAAAATGATCAGAGGGCTTGAACACATCTCCTGTGAAGAAAGTTTGAAAGAGCTGTTGTTCAGTCTGGAGAAGAGAAGGCTCCAGGGAGACCCCATTGAAGCCTTTAAATATATAAAGGGGGTTTATATGAAAGATGTAGACTTTTTACCAGGGCTTACAGTAACAGGACAAGCAGTGGTTTTAAACTGAAAGAGTTTAAATAAGGGAAAAGAAATAAGATGAGGGTTGCAAGACCCTGGAACAGGTAGCCCAGGAAGGTGGTGGGTATCTCATCACTGGAAAAGTTCAAGGTCAAGCAGGATGCAGCTTTAAGCAATCTGAT
Source organism: Sclerurus mexicanus (assembly GCA_013396755.1). NCBI lineage: Eukaryota > Metazoa > Chordata > Aves > Passeriformes > Furnariidae > Sclerurus > Sclerurus mexicanus. Next base: position 602,929 of record VWZF01006501.1, on the reverse strand, counting down.
CCAGTGAAAAATGTCCCTGCCCATGGCAGGGGTGTTGGACTAGATGATCATTGAAGGATCCTTCCAACCCAAACTATTCTATGATTCTGTAACTCAGGAAACTTAAAGGATAGCCTAGACAAGTAAAATAATTATCTACAGCACACTTCCCTCCTGGGCTGCTAGTCTGAACTTCCTACTCCTGGGAGCCTTTACTGATCAAAAAGGTCCTGACCTGACCCTAAGCCTGAAAGAAGCTTTTTTACACTAAATGCTACTCAGTATTTTGTCAGAGCTGCAATTCCTGAATTATTTCAGCTCCTCTTTCAGTTCCTCCCTAACCTCAACTTCTAGACAACCAGTGGCTGCTGTCAACATTGTTTTCAAGAAAACTAATAGACCCATCTCTCCCATAGCCTAAAATAAGGACTTGGGACATCAAGGCCTACTGGGTGATAGCAGAGCAGCAGAGATATCTCAGGTATCTGGGCTCCCATGGACTGACTCAAGCTGAGCGTGGCAAACCCCCTCGGTTAGAGATGCTCAGGTGTGGGATTTTCTTTCTTTATCAGCTTGTCTAAAGGCAGGCCAGGTAAGCTTCAGTTCCTGTGCTGTAAAGTACCTAACTAATGAACAGCCCCTGACCATGGAGCCCTCAAGCTGGGCTGGGGAGGAGGTTGCTGTGCTGAACATGGATCTTCTCTCCTCTGAAAAACAGTGCAAGTGGAAGCATGTGTAGTCTGAAGGCAGTGGCTGGCTGCACCTATCTGACACAGAACAGTAATCCAAGCATAAATCAGTCTGAGATGCAAAACACCTATACTTCATACAGACTTCTCCAGCTTAACCACAGATAAGCTCGACTTTCTTTTGCAGTAGGACTCTTTTTACTGCACTAGCACTTTAAAAGGGACTTCAAGTGCTGCCAAGGTAATCTGCATCACTTCAAAGCATCTTTGTACCCCTCCAGAGGTTTAGTAGGTACTCGTGGGATTGCTACTCTTCTACATGGGAGGTTTTAAACTTTTCTCATCAAAATACAGTGTACTGGTCCAAGCCTGTTACAGGGGTTGAATTACAGCTGCAAATTAAAACTGTATTTGTTACACATATGAGGTTAAGATCTCTGGTATGGAATCAGAGAAAACTAAGGTCTTTTGGTCTCCCACTATGCCCTAATTAATAAATTCACACTTCAAAATTCAGTTTCCATTGTATGAGTGATCCCTTACAGAAAAGAACAGGCTGCAAAAGCCTGATTATTTAAGACATTTTTTAAATAAACTATTTCAGTAATGGACAAATAGAGCAAAGCCCAGAGAAAAAGTTTCCAAGTAATTATATTCGGGATTGGGTTACCCTAATATTCCCATGACAAAACTTCCAATTACTCACAGAGCTGTAACTTTTAGTACATTCAAATATCATAGAAAGACTAGACATCATATTGGTGCAGAAAAAACATCTCTTCCACGACAACATACATTCAGATACCACCACGTTTCCCAGTCTAACAACATGTTTTGTCAGCACACACACCTATGTCAGAAATTGCCCCTCCTAACCTTCCCGACCCACATGGATATATAGCACAACTGGGGAATCTGTCTAACTAAGAAAGACTTTTCTTTGCATGTCAAGACAACAGGAACTCCTTTAACTTAAAACAAGTGCAAAAAGTATCATATATACTTACATTTCCTTTGACCACATAATTTGAGTCATTCCTTATATCTCTTGCCAGACCAAAGTCACAGATTTTTGTAATTCGACCATGAGTTAGAAGAATATTTCTTGCAGCCAAATCCCTATGAATGCACTAAATAACAAACAGACAAACAAAGCTATTTTATAATACCCTTAAATGGCTGTTGCTTGGTTACATGTTTACTTAGCTATATAAGTTACTGCATTATGCATTTTATGGCAAGCTGAAAGCCATGTGCTAATAAGCTTACTCAGATGATTAAACATTCTGGTGTAGTATCTTTACAATCATGACATTGATCCGCAGCATTAAGGTTATCTATGCGTTTATTTTAGAAAAGACCACTTGCAGTCACTTCAAATTTTTCAGTGTTCCACATTTTCAGCTAAAGTACGTATTTTTCCTCTTTTTTTAATAAAATCACCACTGGCTTGCTTCCTAATAAAGGAGAAATAGAGGAGAAATGTAGTGTGTTTCCAAAATTCCAATACTCTATTAAATAACTATTGTGGTTGAGGGCAAAATGCTGCAAAGCTGAAAATAGGGAAAATTATGGTAACTATTTCAAAGCACACAACCACAAAACTGAATCCCATTTCAGAAATACTTATCTGAAAAACCTGAATTATGAAATACCTAGGAGAGCTTTATAACCAGACCTAAGGATTTGAAAATACTTGAGATTTTCACATGCCACTATCTTTCTATGGACAGTCACGTGTTCTGTGACCTAGCTAGCTTATACTCCAGTTTTCACTTGAGAAGTGGGCATATGTTGGTAACCGCAGCTCCAGAAGGGTGCCTGAGTTTCCCAGCAGTTGTGTTTCTTTGTATGCAATTGTAGAGTCCACGTGTGTTTGTTATAGAATGGAGATGGTTCTCTAACAAAATTATTTCTTTTTCCATCTGGAAGGAAGAGTATTAAGCTTCTGCTTTACTGATGGTATATAGTACACAGACCACAGCTGTCTGAAGAATAACTGAAGACAGTTCAATTTTTCTTTTTTCCTTGAAATACAAAACTTTTGGAATTCCCTATGAAAAATGACTTAAAATATCAAGTTACACAAATCAAGCTCAGAACATAACTGCAGATTGTACAGGCAACTTAATCTCTTCTCACTTTAGCGTGCTTACACAAAGACTATTTTTAATGACAACTGTCTCAGCAGACTCTTGTTCAGCTTCTTATCCAATATATTCTGCACTTTGCATATAAATCTGAGAACATAACTGCACTGAAGCAGTATGGTGAAAGAATGGCCAAGCATCAGTATGACTGCCTTGTTCCCCCAGAATCAGTGTGGTTTGCTTTGAATAAAGAGTTTGTCCAACAGAGGAAGCCCTGTCTTGTGATTAAGGCACCATGTGATGAAGGCAATTACCTTCCCACAGCACACTCCTATACTGACTCCTGCATAGCCCTGATACACAAGCAAGTTGCAGAAGTGCAGCTGGGTATTCTGTGCTGCTGGTCTGCATGGACATCCCTTCCTCAAGGACTTGAAGCAATCTGAGGCACCTTATCCTTATCAGCCCACACTACTCTGCATTACCTAGCTGGAGCTAAAAGCATGTATGTACACAGCAACTGAGGAGGACCAAGCAGAGTAAGGTGTTAGCACAATGCAATTTAATTCTGCACTGCCAAAGTGACACTGGCACATTAATTCCCAGCCTCAATGTGAGGTGATGTTACATTCATTATTGCCTTTGCTACTCAATGGCATAGTGTCTGTTTGTGAAAATGGAAATACTATGAAGAAAAAGTCACTAGGAATGATACATAGTTGAATCCTGGGGCTACTTTGTAGGAAAACGTAAGGAATACAGAATATGTGTGCTAAACACCACATGTCCTGAATAGTGAAGGATGCAGGAGTATGGTGAACACCATCAAAGTCTGTAACATAATACGTTCACATGTCAGGCTTGTTTTGAACCCAGTGATAGATGAAAAACAAACAGAAGAGAAGTTTATGGTTTGGTTTGAAAGAAGGAAGAGTGGGAGGAAACAACCAAGTGCAAAAGTAAGTTTTAATATGCACTTTCCTTGCAGCAGAATTTGAGACACATTTCCCAACAGTAACACAGGACTCCAGGATTAACTTCCTTTCCTTAAATTGCCCAAATTTGGTTTTGCACTTTATCCAAGGTGCACCTGTAGTATCCTGTGTCTACATTAGTTACAATGTTTACATGTTAAATGGCATTTTTGCAATAAAATGTGAGAATAACCATTGGAAGATGCTAATTATGCTGTGCGTAAGACTTCTGTTCTTTCTAAATCCCTTTCTGTTATGCAATACCTCTCCTATGAAACCCAGAGAAATGTCTATTAAGCTCAGTGTAGCCAACAAAGATTCTTTGCAGGTCTCTCAGCTGATCCAGAAAATTAAAAATCAAGGCATCTCCGGTGAATTAAGCCATGCTTACAAAAAACGCACACAATGTGATAGCTCCCGTTTGTGGCAGTATTCTTACCTGAGAGAAGAAGCAAGTGCAGCACTGTTTAAAACTCATGCAAATAGATAGCTTTGCACTGATTCTACTAGCCGGCACCGATTCTACTAGCCTGAACTGTGGATATACAATAGTACTGCTTCACATTGACTACTGTGCACCCTATATTCTGTTTTATGGGATAGAAAACATTACTTTTGGCCAACAAGCACAGTACAGAACTCCAACATTAAGCAAAGCTTTACGTATGAGAAGGAGTATGCACTGCTTGTTGAAAACAACATAGAAATATTCAGCATTTAAACACATGCATCACATTAAAACAGTGAAAGTGATGCTAAAAGAAATCAAAAACCCACTGATTCTGTCCAGCTCTGAAAAATTCTTAACTTACATTTTTGGAGGCAAGAAAGCTCATGCCCTTTGCCACCTGGTAAGAAAAGCTTAGCAGATCTTCAACATCTAGAGCAAGTTCATCATCTTCTGGCATAGAAAGAGTAACATCCTGATCAGTGTAGGATCCTACAGAATATAAATAACAACAGCTTTTGAGATGAGCAAGTGCAAACATACAGAAACAAGAGTTGTCTTAATGTTAAACAAAACAGTTGAGTAAGTACCAGCCTAGAGTCACATAAATAGCCCATCACCAAAATGCAAACAATAATCCTGATAGTCCATTTAAGTGTGGAGAAATACAACACACTGTACTATAACATGCTGTTCTTTTTCAAGCCTTCTCATACCAGCTACTGAGTTTTAACTGTCCACATGCATGAGTGACAAGTATTACAAAACTGAACAAATCCATGAAACCCTTTCTGCACTCCCACCAGCAAACAGAATTCTTTGTCATTGAACTCACCAGACTTCACAGGCCGTTTCTTATCAGCCTTTGGTGGGACTGCATATGACACTCCTGGTTTCATGTCCATGTACTCATTGGCAGCATCACTGTAGAGGCAGCAGATCAAATGAAACATAGTTTAGTGAAAAAGACCTCAAAAGCCTTCCAAACAAAAACCCAAGGTCATGCCGACCTTCTGAATATATTGCTTTAGAAGTCATCCATATGTGAAAAAGATGCGGAAATGCTGATACAGAAAGAGAGGTTTGACAGTACAGTTAATGATACATCTCAAAGTTTGGAGTTTGGCTCAGGTGAGCAAACAAAACCTTTCACATGAATACTGTTTATACAGACTTAACTCTCTCTAAATTAACATCCAGATGTTTCACAGGATCTGCTAGTGCTCCCTTCTTCTGCCTCAGCAAACTTCTACCAGAATATTTCAGTAGCTCAATTGGTAATTGAAATGTGGAAGATAAATAGTAAAAAAACGTTAAATTCAGAGATTCCCAAGTTCCATAGGGGATTCATATGTGTTTCAAAAAATCAGCTGAGGCTTGGGACAGCCATCTGCTACGTTCTTTTAAGTTTAAATTTTCTTATGGCTATATATACTTCAAATTTACAGATTTTCATACCATATGATTTATAAATACACTGTTAGGCATCTTTAGAAATGATGGATGTACTTTGGCATTTTTTACTTCATTGCCATTAGAACTCACACACTTCTTTAGCCTGAAATATCTGTTTAGTTTTGACCAATAAATGCAGTCAGAGCGCTAACATGGAAATGAGTCATGAGATCACCAACAGTTTTAGTTACCATCAGAAACATATCTGATTCATTATTCAACCGCTGCAACTTTACAGTAAATACCAATATGAGAATTTGGTAAATAATCTGCTGCTAATAACTCAATTTACAAAATGTGCTCAAGCAGTGAGATCCTTTCACTGAACAGAGGACACACTTCCAGCGGCAAATCACAGCTCTGTGTTCATCACTTCAGTGGTCCCAAACCTCTATGGGGCATCACCAGCTATCCATCTATTGCCACAGCACAAACAGCTTCACCAGTAGAATTAGTAGGTATTGTAACAGCCCCTGTGTTTCGGTAAGTTATGTTTCCCTCACTTTGCAAAGGGAAGGAAATCCGCTTGGAAATGCACTTGGAACAACCCTGGGATGGTATCTAAAATTGAACTGTTAAAAATATACAGATGGAATAACTGAAAAACCCAAAGTACAAGAGCAGTCTCAGAATCATGACAGAGGTTGTTTCATCACAAAGGGTAGTGAGTTGTCAGTAGCAGCCTGCCTCTGACACTGTAAGGCGCTGGTTTGATTTTGTAAAAAGTAATTTCTGAAGGCAGGAACTCAGGAGAGCTCAGAGGATTAAAAACCCAACACTGCGGGAATTGTAATTCAAGCTGCTAAATGAGCACTGCCAGTGTTTAACAGGAACAGTAAACACAAATACATATGAAGATTGGAACCGAGGAGGTGCATAAAATAACTGGAGATTTGATAAAGAAGTAAAACAGAGAGTGTATTCAATCCGTTGCACTCTGTTAGAATAAACCACCCACTGTACAAATCGTCTCTTAATTAAATTGTTTTCTTGTGCAGCAATGAATCTTCAAAGCCTGCTGCATGAAAGGTTCCTCCACACCTCTTATCTCTAATAAACTTTGATATCTCCTCCTTCCCCATTTTCTAAAAACACAAGTACATTTCGGCAGTCATACTTACGATGCAGGCTCTGCCTGATGCAAAAGGTTCTCATAAACTGCTGCATCTGCATGTTCTTCATGTTTTGGACAAATAAATGAATCTCGTTTCCGTCTCAGAAAATTTAAAAGATCACCATAGCAGCAATATTCTGTAATGACCAGAGTGGGACCTGTGGATGCATATAAGGTTTATAAAGCTGATGAGTATTGTTTTTAAAGCAGTAAACCTTACATAAAGATAGCATTCAATGAATCACACAGGCTGGACTATTAAAAAATCACACTGCATAGTACTGTCTAGACTTGAAAAGTTATAGAAATGTAACCCAGCATCTTCCCTTTCACAAACGAACAACTATGGTCCAGCTAAAGCTGTGTCCCAATTAATTTTCTGCCCCTCAATAGCATTGCATTGTACAAAAATTAAACAAATACGTCTTTTTCTTTCTTCATGTGATAATGTTTCTGGCCAGACACATCTGTTTGATTTTGCTCACTTCCTGAAGGAAGTTATTTGTTCCAAATGTTAAGAGTAATTCAAGCTTCAAACATTAATCCTTTTGATTCACTTCTGTTTACAGTAGAGCTTCACACTCCTTCAGTAATGTTTTGGAAATGATGTAGAGTGTTATATTCTGCAGTATAATAGGAAAAATCATTCAAACAGAACAGCCTGCTGTGACACCAAACTACATTGCACAAGGTCTTAGAATATTAAAATGAAATCAGAAAAGAGAATCAAGTCATCTTCAGCACGGATGTTTATAGATCAAATATGTGTCTTCTGAGTGAATGACTCCAGCTATGGATCTTGAATATGTAATTAGACTGCATGTTATTTCATCTCAAAGTTTATTCTGTACCATCGTTTCCTAATCTACCTAGCACATTTCCATTTTTCTGCAGTTAAAAATTATAGCCTTCACAATAGCAAAAGCAGTGTTTGTGGCGGGATTTTTTTACGGATGCCACATTTTTTCAGCTGAGAGAGACATGCACTTAGGCCAGTGAGTCTGTCTGGTTGACTGTTTGAACAAAACTGTTTCAGTCTATTTTTAAATCATTACATGTGAGAAATGTTTTCATCTAAAACAAGCTCCTTCTCTTTGAAAAATGAAGCAAAGTCTTAAATAACATATATTTGTGTAAGAAGCAACACCATCTTTCATACTAAATGCACATTAATTAAAAATACAGGTCTCTATCATTCTGTATTGACACTTCAGCCGTTTTGTAGCTTTTATTATGTATGAAAACAAACTTACTAAGTTAATATTAAATGTGAAGCATTAGGGTTGTGCAATAGTTTATTTGGAAAATTATTTTTCTCAACTTTCCGCTGCTTAGAATTTGTAACTTCAGTGGTGCCTTAGCAGACACATCTGCAGTTTAAACAGAAGGCTGGAAGACTATACAAGAGAGGCCTGCTGGCCTCATCTTGGATACCAACAAGGCATCAGTTGTCACCAATGAGAAAGAGTGTGGTGGAGGAAAAAATTTAAGCCGTACACTTTGTCATCTCTCAAGAAGAAAGCACCAAACAGTTCACATGAAAGAGAATAAAAGCAACCTTCCTGTTTAGCTGCATCTACAGTGGTCTTACTACTGTTTTTAGGATGAGCCTAAAGTCTAGATTCAGTAAATCACAGGTGATAGGCTTGACTATCTGCAACCTGCCTAAGCACCAAATTTATTTAAGATTCCTGTACTTATAGCATCACCTTTGATTCTTCTTCACAGGGTTCATCCTCCTGGCAGTAAAAAAGGAACAGAAATAATCAATAATGTGTTGATAACCCCACCTCCAACAGTGCAAGCTCCAAGCAGATTCACGATATTAATGTGGTTTCCAAGGTAACTCAGTACTTTAAGCTCTGACATCAAGGCTTCTCTTTCTGTTAAATGGGCACTTGCTGCAAGGCAAAGCACAATGTTCAGTGTGTAACAGAGAGACCAGATGGAAGAGAGAAAAAATTGTTGAGTATACTACAGCAACTTACTTTTCAACATCTTTACTGCTACTGTCATAGCAGCATCGGATTTAAATAAACCATACGCAGTGGCTTCAACAACTTTTCCAAAAGCTCCAGCGCCAAGGGTTTTACCTAATAAAGTAAACAAAATACTCTGTAACAACTTGGAGTACTTCCTCCTGAAGGGCTCAACATTTTATGATATCAAGGAAGCTATTGCAGACATGCCTGCTTGCTTTTTGTCCCAAGGTAAGAATGAGCAATTATCACTATCTCCATTATTGCACAACATCTTTTTGACAAAACCCTGCTGTGTTTGACCAAAGTCCCATATGAGACCTGAAGGTTTTACCTTGCAGATAAAGTTAAACAAATCTAAACTAACCAAAACTCAAACGGTTTCTAGGAAATTCCCATTTGTGATCATAAGGAAGTTGTGTTGGGTCTATGTAAACATAGTTGTTTCCATTTATTTCTTCAACAACTTTCCACTGAACTTCGTACTTTGGTTTCTGGAAAAGAAAGAGATTGGCTGTCACTACTGAAGCCTCCACAGGCGGCTCACACACTCTTCTAACTCAGGCAGAAGGGCTTCTGATTTTACCTGCAAATATATGTACACGAGGATCACGACTATGATGCACATCAGTCCTGCAGCAACTCCAAATGCAGTTAGCAAAGGGGTGAAAAGGGTATGGGTACGGATTTGCTCTGGAAAGAAACACAAAATTCTGCTTAAATACTGAACAAGAAAGAAACTATAGTAAAAAGATGCAGGGGAAAACCTTTCCTTAGTTCTCTTTTGTGAAACACAGTTTGGAGTTTTGACTTTCCCAGATGTGCTCCAGGTGTATCGGGATGTCCTTCCTGAATGAGCTGTGGGAGATGGAACTGGCAAAAAACCATCCAGTTCGATGCCTTGGGAGTCTCAGCTTCATCCATTCAGGAGGTGTGACACCAAGATAAGTTAATGCAAGGGGTCTGTATGATCTCAGTCAATTTAGGTTTAAGAGAGAATCCTTTTTTCTGAAGTCCTAATTTTTTCTCTTCCCCCTGACCCGCCCCTCCAAGAATGATCTCTACAGCACAGTCTTTACAAGTAGAGGTTGTGCTGAATAGCGAAGGAATACCATTCCAGTACAACTCATCTGCCCCAAATCTGGCATATTACTTTATCTGTTATATCTGGGTGTAACAGAGAAAAAAGAAGCAAAAGATTTGGTTTAATGAAGAAGAGCACAGCTTCACATACACATTTCGAATCATCTATGTTCTAGTGCTTTTTTCCTCATACAAACCCACAAATACTGCTAAAAAGCTCATAAGCCTTTTTGCAGTATGTTGTCACTACTTCTTTTACAACAGCAGGACCCTTGGGCTCCAGGCAAGTTTGGGGCTGCATTTTTCCTGAGACATTGTAAAAACCTAAAATAAAATGCAATCTTTCCTTGAAAAAAAATGTGATGGCCTAAATAGTCAAAACAGACAATGACAAGGGAGAGAGAGAGAGAGAGAGAGGGAAAGCCAGGGTAATTTGGTAGGTGGTTTGCCCATGTACTGCACAGACAGAATAAAACCAGCTACCTACTTGCACTGCAGATCTGGAGATGTCAAAGGACAGTACCCTGATATCCAGTGAAAAATTACAACAATGCTTTGACAGGCAGAACATGTAATGCAGTATGTTATCATACACTCAGCTACAGCACCATAATCTTTCTTATGCCAAAAGCAAACCACTTAAAATCCTTTTACACAAAGCTGAACGACACCCATATTTTATAGTCTCATTCACCCCAGCCATTACCTTTAATAGCAAAGTTGAAGAAAGCAGAGCTCTTGTCCCCATTGCTGGAGGCCTCGCAGCACACAGTGCCAGTGCTCCTGAACATGCTGGCGTTAATTGTGCTTTCAACCAGGATTCGTTCAAATGACGGCACTGACGAATTTGTGTAACCAGTTTTGACATCCATAGGAGATATTGTCGGTGAATCAAAACACCTGGGAGAAACAATGCTGACAGTTATCTGCCATGGATCTCTACTTGGAATGCCAGACCAACAGGTAACTGAACAGCACTGCTCTACAAAGGGATTCAGCTGAAGATCTTATCCTCAAAACAGCCTACTCAAAATGTCTGTCTTCAGTGTAGGGGGATGTAATGTAATGGATGCATACACCAATGTAATGGATACACACACCTAGCCTGACCCTACTGAAGACCATGATGTCTTTGCATTTGCTTTTGGTTAGAGATACCTACAAGTCTGTATATTCACTATGGGTTTTATACCATTCAACCTGAATCTTCAACTTCAGCTTCAGGCAGTTGTGGTCTACTACCCACTGTTGACAACTTTCCCCAAGCATTATCTTATTGCAGTAAAAAAAAAGTCCACGATGTACATAAAACAACATCAAGCTTATATGCAGTTAAAATATAGCCAGTTCTTTTCTCTCAAGATGCTGCTTCTCCTTCATATGTCCCATATTTACTACATGAGAACACATGTAAGATTTTTTAAAAGGTACTATTTAAAACAACTAAGGAAATAACAATTATTTTAGAAATAAAACAAATTACACATACAGGAGAAAGACCAGTGAATTGCTGGTACAAGATCTACAACTATGGTGGAAGTCAACCAAAACCTTAAAACTTTCTTCACAAATGATCACTTCACAACGAAACTTTCACAACGTTTTTTAAAACATGGTAACTAAACATCAGGTCGTATTCATAACAACTCTGGACTTGTTTACTTGTCATATGTTTCATGCTAAAGGAAATCTAATTACATTATGTCTTGAAAAATTACTTCATTACTCAATAAAACAAATAATAACAGCCCTATTCACAAGTGATTCTGTGACTGCCATTCTGTGAAATTGCATACAGAACATGTGTCATTTGGGGCCAAGCTGATACAGACTGTAGCTAGCTTGCAGCAAAAAGTTTGACTTTTATGCAGCAGAAAGTGTTGGTTATTTCCCTTTCAAGGACAGAATGCAAAGGGTAAAAATTAAACATATCTTGGCCTTCTCACAAACCACTGCAAATAATGTGATACCAAAAATTATGAAAATAGCAATGCAACATTTGAACATAACTAATACCAAGACATTTTATGTTCCTAATTTCTAATTAGAAATTGGGTGTGTTGCACCTTTGGAGACTCTTGTTTACTTAACTCACCTCTGCTCAGTTCCTGGGCAAAAATACCAGTATATGGTAGGGGCTGGGAATCCAGCTGCTACGCACTGGAGAACACCATTGCTAAGTATATCCAGAGTAAGAATCTCCGGTTTTGCTGCAACAAACAAAACCAAGAGTTACCCACTGGGAGAACACAGAATTTGCACTGCTATTTGCACTTCACCCCAGCAACGTGTGTGCAACACCATACGTGGAATCGTTGAGGTGAGCAAGAGCTTCTCATGCTCAGGGATGTCCAGGTCCGAACTGCTGTCCTGCAAAAACTGAACATCTGTGAAAATATTAGTTCTTACACTGAGTGCTTGGGCTGGATGTCGGAAGAATATCTTATTTCCCCTGAGTATTTGGTTGGATGAAAGATCCAAAACCAGCAAAGCTCAGAGATTAAAAAATCCAAAGAAGTGTGTGCTTGCAACAACAGTGCAGTTCCCATTCCTGCTGGCATGACTTTACCCGCCTGTAAAAAGGACAGTTTCTTCACAGTTAGAAGTGTACTAAATCTGTCAAACCACATCCCTCTTACATCTACCGTGTGTATTAAATATTACCACTGCAACCAGAAAAGGAACTACAGTGCAAAGCAACCAGTGCAGACCCCATCCCACAGATGACATACATCGCTCTAAGATATCACCAATGAAATACCCAGCTACCCGATTCTCTGAAACACTGCATATAGAGGAAATTAATATCTGGCTGAATGTACTTGCTTTCCAAATGAGAATTTCTGATTGCTCTGGTACTTTAGAAAGCAATCCATCCATCCGATGCCGTCTGTCACATCCTGCACAGGAGTTAGTCCTGCAGTTTCAAGCATGGGAGGAAACCAGAGCAGTCAGGTAGACTTCAGAGTCTTTAGTTCAATGTCATAGCCTTCAGCCAAGGGCACCACCAATAGAACAAGATGCTTTTCCTGGTGAAACTTGAATTAGAGGCCTTATTTCCCATAACTACCTTTGCTTCCTTGCAAAATCAGCCAAAGAGAAGCTAATGAAAAAAATATATTGCAGTGATGTAGCTCACCTGATAGGTACAAGAGCCCATTATCAGTTAATACAGCTTTACAGAAACGTAAGATGAACTTCTAATTCTAGAAAGTAGTGAAGCTGTATAGACTGCAGTGGGAAAACACAGATTTATTTCAGGTAAAATTCACGTACAAAGACTGCACAGTGTTAGTTTTTAATGAATATTCTACTTGCTGATTAAATTGAACGCAATAAAGCACACATATATTCTCAATCACATACCATCTCCTCGTGACTCGTTACAGGAACCAAATGTTCTTTCATTTCTAAATCCACGTGTTGTGTTTTATGCAAACCACCAAGAACCAAACAGTTGCAAAATGTTGAGACTGATTTTCAGCATTACTCATTTCGTGAGGAACCTTCTGAGAGCACACAGCACCTCACCCAGCCTCAGTGCTCACAGAATGTAAATCACATTTCTGAAACTCCTATCAAAATAGCTGGATTGTGAAATTTTAATTAGCTAAACTACTACCCATGTGCTATTTGTTATGGCACATGCTATGTTTTAGGCAACATTGTAGCACAACGCAACTCAAGAAATGAGAGACATGAGAAGTCAAATGTAAGAGGAATATGAGCAGCAAGCCGTGGAAAAAATATTGTGCCAGAGTTGGTCTGCATCTAACATCTTCTGATATTGACTGAGGGAAACAAAAATGCCCATATTAGTCAGGCTCTTTCCACTGTAAAAACCTAGCGCAGTAAAAGTTGACTTGGCCATGAGCCCATGTGGACTCATCCAGCAGCAGTGGAGCAAAACAAGAGGCTGTGCAGGGTCAACGCCTCCAGCGACCCAGGCAGAGTGGTCCAGCCTTGGTGCCATGGGAAGCTGAGCTGTAGCAGCCTCTGAGAACAGCTGACCTAAGAGCAGCTCCACCTGTCATGTACTTGCTGAAGTGCTTTGATGTGGCAATTAGTGTGATCAGCTTCTCCCCACCAGCACCAAGGGCTCCCAAGCCTCCCTGACTCAGAGAAATTAAGGCATGCATTTGACCTGAGGCAGCAAAGAGACACCCCCCCCACCCTGGACAGTACCCAAGGGGATCCAGAGGGCTGCTGCTGCCATCGCCCAGGCTGTGCCTTTACTGGCTCCAGCCACACACGTGCCTCAGCACCTGCACCCCGGTCTGGCAGTCACACATCTTCCTCAACCACCAATGTAGGTGCTCCAGGATATGCTGGAGCAAAGATGGACTAGCTTTTGCAAACAGATGCCAAGCTGTCACCAAGCATATCTTCTTTTTAAAAGGGATTTTACTGTGCTAGATTTTATGACTTTCACTGCCTAATTACCTCTGCTATCAGACAGACTCTTAATGACTACACTTTGCTTACTGTTTTGGCTTTAACCCTTTAAATATTTAATACTTCATTACATTGCTCAGCATATACGCACACTGCCTTCTGTAATCATTAAATTTCTTAAACTTCTAATTTCACTACATTTATTAATTGGTTTTCAGCTGTTATTGATTCTATTGGTTAACTGACTGAATGTATCAAAGATGACTTATAAGAGGTCACTTCTATTTTAATTCAGTGTACTGTATAATGAAATTCTGCATTTAATTGCTTTCTATTGCCAATTTCCCTTTCTTCATTGTTAACAAAGTAAATGCCTGAAAAGTAACACTTAATAGGTATTGTCAGTCATCAAGACAAAGACTGCTTTCCTCCTGGAGCCACATTTTCTGGATTGGTACAAATCCTTTTATAATATCATGGTGACTCCTCATTTGTTCACTGCACAGTTCAACACGAGGAAAACAGCTGAGCTTGTCTTCATGTGATCTAAAATACCAGGACCAGTTTTCTCTTTGCAGCATGAGCCCCAAGTCCATAGCTAATATTCTGTTGACTATAATTAAGCTCATATATTATTTTGCACTAAACTCAGTTACTAGTTGGAAGATTCCTCTGCTAATTGCTAGACATACTGTACCTTGCCACTCTGGAGAGTTCTATAATTTCTTAATTGTAACTGAGTACAGTATGCTGCTTGTCAAATTGTGATTTTCTCTTTGGCTCCTAATTTCAGAGCTCCTTACTACACATACTTTATGTCACATTTACTATGAATTACTATGCTATTTTGAAAGCAATTTAGTATTGTTTCAGATTAGTATATGCAATTGCTAAATATGTTTAAATCCCAGGCAAGTATTCCTGCATTGGTTTTTTCATGTCTTTCAGCAAATTCTTTGGCATTGATTTTTGTTTATGTCAAGACATTCTCCTGATTATGAATCCTGTTTTACCTGTTTGATTACTTTCTACTGATTACTTGCCCAAGCCAGACATGTAAACATCACAATCTACATCCAAGCAATTTATGCAAAATCCCTGACAACAATGCCAGGTTAGGATGCACCATTAGATCAGAATACAACTGACCCATACATGACTCACCTTTGGCAATTACTCTGCTATATCAAATAATATGGTATGTTGTCATGCAGTTTGCGTTTCATACCTAAATGACAAGCATTTGACAAGCCAGTGAAAACAGGTTATTTTTGGCATAAACAACCCCCTAGAAAGACCAATCTATTTATTTCTTATTTTCAAAATGAAAAAACTGTTTGCAGAACCTCTGGCAAAATGCCAAAGGGAGCTTTTTGAGTCAAGGGCATCAAATCCATCAACTTCAGCAATGGCTGCAGTCCATCCAGGGCCACAGCGCATGGCTCTATCAGAGTGCTTAAATGTCCTCAGGGCATCCCTGGGCTGATCTTACTACTTACAAGACCAAGTAGCTGAAGCAAGAAGGAAACAGACTTGAATACTGCTGGTTGTATGGACAAACCATTCAGAAGAACTAAACTGTCTATGCTCCCTCTTCCCTTGTCCATCCTCCTTCACCATCCTCTTCTTAGTCTGGGTTCCCAACCGTGATCTACAGCGATTTTCAGCTTTTACCAAGTAGCACATACCTCAAAAGCACCAACATGGAGATACGCATTAAGAACTGACATCTGATGATGGCAAAACTGGATTTTAAAAGGTTTTTTTTGGCTAGATTTTTTTTTCATTCTTGTGCACAGACTATCCCCAAGCAGCCTGTAGAGCCTGGGAGAGCTGGGAGAACCATGAATGGCCCCTCATTCCAAGTACATGTATTGATGCTGCAAGTTGGAAAACACCATTTAAACTCTTGAGAACTAACAGTTCCACAGGCAACGTGCAATTTCTCCCATTCCTTCGCAGAAATTAAACTTCTGGTTCAACAATCTGCTCTGTTAATTTGCTAAATACTAGAACTATCCCTCATGACTTTAACCCACATTCATTCACTGAAACAAAGGACATCTGAGGTCATCAGTGCCCTCATCTCAGAAATCACAGCTAGGAAACAGAAAAGGCACAATACAAATGGCAACATTCATGGATGAAAGAAGAAATACAATGTTCTGAAAGGAGCTCAAGTGCCATTTCTTGACCCAAACTATGTCATTGCTAATAAAAATGCTACAAATGTTGATCTTCAGTGACAAAGGAGAAAAATTCAGAAATTAGTATCTAGGACTTGATGCATTCGTGGAAGTCTCAACAGTCCTCTTCATAAAGCTATGCCTGGAAAAGGACACTGCTGCTAAAGCACAGCAGCAACGCAAACCGCATTTGCAGTGCATTCACTTACTTTCTATATAGTTCCTCCTGCTGGGCTCAAAGGCATCATTGCTTACCTTGCCCTAGTTCCTCCAGTTTGCCTGCAGTCCCTTAGTTTAAGTTTCCTTAAGCTTGGCCTTTAGCAGCTGCCAATATTTGTCTCTGAGAGCATGAAATGCTCTAAGTGGATGGCTTTGCTAAGGGTTTTCTGAAGGTTTCATTAAATTAATTTTGAAGTTTGGCTTTTGTCATGAAGAATGCTATTTGCAACTGAATTCAATGCTCTTTCTTAACAAGCATGTCCCAAAGATGACAGCACACACATTTGTAAAGCTACACAGATTTCTCTAAAACCACGGTAATTTATATTATTATACAGAAGTATTTAGACACCAAAGGCATCTAATGTGAATAATTCTCCTGACAAGCATTCAAACAAGCATCCAAGTAAAACAAATTAAGAACAATTAATATCTTAACTTGGTTGCCAGAAATGCAAATTATAATCCCTGTATATCCTCAAATTATGAAAGGTTTATGTTACGTACTTATTTTTGAGATCATGTTTCCGGGTGCTACAGTGTTTTTTCCCTGTATAAACTACCTAGCTGCTCTCTGGTAATCTCTGGAATACGTTTGCTAGAATGTAAGGTCATGCTGGATAGTACACGGATTTGTGTAAATACTCTGCACTTTTATATCCTGACATTTAGTTTTCCAGCATGTGCTTCACTTCAGAAAGCCTCTCATATGCTGAACCACACTGTGACATCTTGTGCATACATTATGTTGTATAAAATACAATAATTGTGATAATGAAATATTTCAGACTGTTCACTTTACTTACTTTTCACATAGACATTAAATGTTACAGAGGAGCTGGCATCAGAATTGGACACAAAAAATGTGTAGATGCCTCCTTCTGTTCCTTTTAATCGTGTAAGGTGAAGTTCACTTGTATAACTGTAAATAAAAAAAATTAGGCATTACTAAGGCACACAACTTGCTGCACAAAAGCTAAGGAGGGAATGAATAGTGTGTTGTCATTTTCTGCAGACACTGTCTATGCAAACACTCTTATCTTGCATTATGACAGCCCTTGCACTTCTAACACCCAGTTTTGCCATTTCCAACACCCAGATGTGTGCCTGGGCGACAGCTCAGCAAGAGGCTCAGACCTCACTCATGCACAACCACATATTCCTCTTCCCACTGAGGAGGGAACCCAGATTCACAACCTAGACCACATGTGCTAGGTGCTCCACTATTTTGGATTTTCTGAGGACCAGGGATCAGGAGACAACAGTGCACAGCAGAAATAAAAGCATAAGCTTTTATCTAGAGCATTTGGGTCTGCTGTGGCAGCAGAGGGAGTTTCCGCACACAAACAACTTTACATTCCCATTGTTGCTCATTGGACAGGAATGTAGGTGAGTCGTGAGTATACAGCATGCTGGTCCTCACATGGTGTGGTTTAGCTCAGTGCTATTCCACACCTAGGTTGGCAGACTTTCCACCAGTTACTGTGGCAAGCCACAGCCACTACAAGATCTTTTACAGACACAACTTTCTACCATCTCCACCTTCCCCTTTTCAGAGTAGACTCTAGTTTGCTGTTCCAAAGTGAAATCAATAGCACTTACAGTCGTGCTTATTACCTGTTATTGCCCACGCTTCTGAACTTGACGTCATGGTCTGAGGAATTCTGTAATGTTTCATTCATGTACATCCAGACTTCTTCCTTTGGTTTTGGATATGCCTCATACTCAACTGTTAAGTTTCCATTTTGTCCTGCATTTATATCTATTGTGGTATTCATTGTTGCAAACAAACGCACAAATCCTTTAGCTGATGGTCATAAGAGAAGAAAAACAATTTCAGGGCCATTTAGAAGATTGTCAGTACTCTAACCATGCTTACACTAGTTCAAGATCAGCGATCAAACATTCAGCTGTGAAACAGGAAACCTTATCTGCAAAGGAGAACTTGAACCCTCACCTGCCAAAACCAAGGCTATTGGCTATATATAGCAGTGAGGCATAGGACTTGAAGCAGCCTTCGTGCCTTAACATAAATAATTCCATCTTTTGGTGACAAATACCCTGTTATTTTCTTTTGGAAAAAATGCAAGCAGATCCTTGATTCTGCTCAAGTATTTATACTTTTCCAAAAATCAGAGTCACTAAATGTGTGGTATAAAAGATACACTAAAAAAAAGGCAAGATAAAATCATTTATTACAATATACTACAGTACTTAAGGCTTCTTTGTCAAGTGTAATTAAGAACGACATTAAAAATGAAGCTATTAGAAGCTGTAATTAGAGAGAAATGTGCTAAGTCCATAGGCCTAGATAGCAATCGCCTTAAACTAAGACATTTCTGTACATCTGCTGCTGGGTCTTAATCTTTTATTTGGCAGATACCATTTATCACTGTGCAGTTCCGTTTCAAAATATCATGTCTAACAACATCCTTGCTGTAGTGGTTTTAATTTCATTAATAAACTCATCAACTTCAGGATTCACTTTGAAAAGACAAATTTTTCAGTCCTATTACACAAATTCATAAGGGAATTATCCGTTTGACAGGCAGATTGCAATTACAAGGAAACACATTTACTGAGAGCTTGAATTTAGACCTAAAATCAATCTCAGATCCCTGCTTCTTCCCACTCTTCAGTAATCAAACTGCTGTGACCAGCTGGGCACCCAGGCTTGGGAAAACCAGAGCCAGTGGGGCTTGGTGAAAGCATATGGAGCTGCCAGAGTGCTTGACAGGTGCTTTGGAAAAGAAACGATGAAGTAAATTCACAGCAGGCAGGTATGCTCTAAAACTCTCACCACCATTAGAAAAGAGAAAAAGGTTTCAAATGTGGAAAATGAAGATTTGTTGTCCTTTGCAGAGCTTTCTTCTGTTTTCTGTATAAACACAGGATCCTCTATGTAACTTAAAATCAGACACAAGAGCCTTTGAATAAAATTTTATGATGTTGTTATCGGTCCCTGAAATGCAGTTCTAGTAATTCCCTACAGTTAAATACATTAACTGCTAGAAAAAGTAATTAGGAAATTCACAAAAAACACATATTATTTCTTGTAAACCTTTTGGCTAATGTTAAAGCCACAGTGATTTAGGATTTGAAGCAATCCCAGGATCTCTCCAGTACACACCCTATACCACTTCCCAGGACCCTGGGAGCTAACACAGCTCAGGTAAATATATATTCGGTCTGACAATGAATAGTGAAAGGTATCCCGAAGTTGGAGTTTAAGTCAAATTTGAGAGTGTGTGGAGAGAAAAGTATGTCAAAAAGGAAAGATTCCACCTTTTCTCCGGCATTTTTTTTACTAAATACAAACTTACTAAAAATAAAAGCTTGCTACTTTATTTCCTACTTTTTATAATGCCATGCTTTATTTCAAACCCCAGACTTTCCAAAGTCAATCCTTTTTTAAAGCCACATTTGCATACGTAGTAGTACTAAGAATTTCTGTAGTTAAGAACTTCCCTCCTCTTATAATAGAGGCTTTCACATTGATCTCCTGGGGAAAAGATTTTCTTTCATACTTCACACTGTTTCACTCTTTTACATATGAATGTAGTCTCTCCTGTAAGAAAATGAGGAAAACATCCCTGTCATCGTGAGCCCTACCCCCACGAATGCAGAGCAAGGTTAAGGGCACTCAAACCTCTGTGGCTTTGCTGAAGATCTGATCCACATAGGTCAAACACTTCTGTTTTCTTTAGGTTACCAGGGAAAGCAAAACAAGCATTGGTGCAGGAGCGTGTGCCTGTACAACTGAAAAACGGATTTGAAAAGGAAAAAAGATCCAAGACTACACTTCCCTCAGTTACTACACCCTTGATACGGAACTGAAGCAGTTGTAGCCAATTATGCAGACCACAATGATCTTATTAACTGTATCAACATGTCCTTAGTTGTACTTAATTTATCAAACGAGCAGGTTTCAGCAGCTTTAAAATTCAAAAGGCACTGTGTGTCATCAAAGTTAATATACAGCAGACTCTAAATGCACCTGTTATTAAACAAGAGGAGAGAGTTTGCTTACTGTTTAGGGACACAATCCAAAACACGCAGAAGTGATGGATAGTGTGTTTAATAGGGGGTGATCTCCAGGACAATTTCATCCTACCTTATGCACATGGCAATGTTCCTCACAGCATTATTTTAAATAGAGCTACAAATGTAGCTTCTACATAAAAACACTGACACACTGTCAGTGAAATTTCCTAAGCCTGGAAGGCAGGTATTAAAGATGTGCTTTGTGCTTGTCCTGTCAACTTACTTGAGTGTAGGGACAGTACCAGGCAAAAGTAAATCACTTACTTTGTTAAAATGGGATTAAATTTGAAATTAAACCAGGAGGGATGAGACAAACCAGAGAGATGGAAACACTGTTGGGTAGTTGTTCTAATATCACTTTCCAATAACATGCAAGGGGTTATAGAAATCCAAGCAGTCATACAGACCACAACACTTCCTGAGCCATCCCATATGGTACCAGTTAGCAATAACCTTTTAAGAAAAGCAATTTTACTCATTGAGGTTTGGGGAAAAGGAGAGAGAAGGAAGGGAAGACTCCCCACTGTTTGCACTCTTCATCTCCTGCTCTTAGAAATGTTAAGATTTCTACAAGAAGCATTTACCTAGTGCTTTCAAGGTTACGGTGGCATTGGTTTTTCCGAAAGGGTTTTCTGCTTGGCATGTGAATTCTCCAGAATCATTAACTCCCACTGAACGGATGTTCAATGTTAATTTCCTTTCGTATCCATAATCACCCAAATTTCTGCTTTTGCTTGTAACAATCTGTCGGTAAAAAACAATTAACATCTAAAACACTGTGTATGCATCATCTTTCCTAGATAAATTAAAAATAGAAGTAATTATAACTTTGCTATATTAATATTCATAACGTTAAACTGGAATAATAAGCCAGCATGACAAACCTGTCACTAGAATCTCTCCATGCAAAACAAGTGTGTGATCAGCTGCCTTTGGGAGATAATGTCCTCTCTCCCAAGTCCTAGCCCCTCCTCTTATTCTTCTTTTATTTTCCCCTCAAGCTACCCTGTAAGGCAAGAACGTGGAGGGACATGGGGTGGGGTGAGTGTGGAGCTGTGCTCACCGGCCTCAAGAGAGCCAAAGTGGGGAAACTAGCCCAAGCCAAGAGACTAAAACTATCTTCTTCAAATGTTTCCTTTATGTGATGACAAGGGTGTTGTGTCCAAGATCAGATCCACCTCATTCTGGCTACATTTCCAATACTGATGAAGGTGAGGAACCAATAGAAGGTTTTATTTGCACTAACAATGCTTCATGCTGTAGGGCTTAATGCAAAACCCTGGGTCCTGACTTTCCTAATGCTCAGAAGCTGCAGTTCTTGTATGAAGTCATTGCAACTCTGAAGTGTGGCTCACCACTCAAGTGGTGCCTGAAGTTCACTGACCACTTTAATGGATGCAATGATTCCAAGTGAATGACAAGAGAGTATTTAAGGTCCTGGGGCTTAATTTTAAACTGTGTTGCTCTGTGTCCCAGGGCCACAGCATCTTCTGATTGCTGTCATGCCACAGAGAGTCCTGCTGGCAGCAGGCTTTACATGGCATCCTTCTTCTGGTACCCACTCTAATTCTTGGTCCATAGCAATGTAGATTTATTACTCTTAAACGCAACTGGAAATGTCATTCTCTTAAGTATATCATGACTCTATAAATATGCATAGAAAAAATAAATGCTTTGATGTGTTGACTTTAGTTTCTGTGAGAATGTTTGGTATGGTTGGAAAGACTGATAAAATCTACACTGATTAATCCAAATGGAGACCTGGACTTGTTATGACCTTCTAATTGAATTATTTCAATTCTTGGAGGTTCCAAGAGCTTCTAGACAAATTAAAGCTTCTCAATGCAATTTTGATTCCTCCTGAGCTACAATAATCACAGGAGAATTTTACTTAGCATGGATGTGCTTGCTTATAACAAGTCCACTAATTTTCCAAAGTGGTGATAACTTCAGTCATACACAGGAAAAATATTTTGGGTTTTTTTCCTCTCATCTATTCAAGACAAAATATAATTCTGAATCTATTTAAATATTAAATTTATGTGTTCTCTTTCAATACAAAATTTAATATGATAGTCACTATTTAAAAGACAGCATCTCCTGCTATTTATTAATAAAGGCAGAGAGGTCCAACTTACTTGGTCAAAAATACTTTCCTTGGGGCTTTTACTCATAAAGAGAAAAATGATAAAGCACAAAAACTGAAGGGAAAGCCTCGATTTCATCATACGTACCAAAGCAAAGGGAAGGGAATGAGAGAAGAAATGAAGCTGTCAGACAAAGGGTTTGCAGTTGACTTTGGCACAGGACCAAAAACGGATCTGCTTGTCCCATGCCGCCTTCATGTCACTTAGACCTTCGCAACCTTCAGAGCTGCAAGATGGGATTTCTGGAGCAGCGAGCACTTAGCAAGAACAGCTTTGCCAAAGACAGTGGATTAGCTAAGCATGGCATGGCCAGCCCCAGGGAATGAGACTCCTGTCCATTATGTGCCTGAGGAGATGTGATTTATCCAAATATAACAGTAGTCTTTCTTTTCATACACATGGACTGAGAATTACATATTCTGCTCACTACCATTAGCAGTATAAGATGAGCCAATTAGCATGGGAGCATATATGGTCATAGTTACTAAAAGATCTTCAAAAGGGCTTTTAATTTATTTAAATTTCAGGGTATACTCTGAAGACCGAGAAGCATTCTCAAAAACAACCCAGTGCCTGCTGCTCATTTCAAAGACAGAGCTGGCAGCATGCTGGCTTACCACAAAAGGGGATCTCTCTGTCCCTCCTTGGCAGGTTGTACCACCACTAACTCTCCTGGAGCAATTAGCCTGTCAATAATTTAATTTGGTGATGCCAGTCTGTAACCTCATCTATCACTGGCAGACAGAAGCCAGTTCACTGGTTCATTTTTCAGAACTTTTCCAGTTACTGAGGCACACCATGTAATTCAAATGAATTAATCATTCCTGTGAATGCTTACTACTATTCCTGTCACACACAACCCCATGCTAATTAGGAGGTATTTTACTGTTAATGATAACAACTAGAATATGTAATTTGCAGTCCATGTGTTGGTATTTGCAGCTCCCATTGATTGCAATGTGATGTGTAGGCACTCCATACTTCCATATTTAGGAAGCCCAACAGAGGTCACCTAAACTTCACATTGAAGATCCTAACTTTAATTTCTGTTTGGGCAGAGAAGCCTGTGTGATGCTTTTCCTCCCAGTTGTCCTCATGGGCACAGGACAGCTGGTGTTCCCTCACCAGTCTGTGGGATGCCGAATCTTTGTAAATGCAACAAATCCAAATAGACACAGCATCAGATACCCAAGACAAACATGTGAATGTCCACAGAGAGTCTGTGTACTGTGCTGAGGCATACATGGAAGAATCAAAGAAACTTACCCCACTTTTGTAATAAATCCATCTAGCTTGTACGCTGCTATCCACATCCGTGATTATGCATGTAACTTCAAATTCTTCCCCCTCTTTAAGAAGCTCATAGCTTTTTGATAAGGTGATGACAGGAAGAGTTTTGTGAACTGGAAAACAATTTAGAAGTATATTATTTTTCATTAGTTTCAGCATTTCCAAGGGGGCATAAAAATCAACAGTCATTAAATTGCCAATAAAATCAAGGCTCTGTATTCAAATTTTCTAACATATTACACAATTGTTCCTTTAAAACAAGCACATTTCTGCTTCAACTTCACTTCAAATTACACTTTAAAGTTATAGAGTGTTAGAGCATAGAAACGTGCATGAAGAAACTTGAACGATATTGAACCATCAGTGAGACGATTCATTCCGTGACAGTGATTAAAATGGAGCACTCTGGAACTAAAAACACGGTGAGGATCAGTCACTGAAGAACAGCAGCCTAGCACTAACTGAAAATTTTAATTACAAAATGTTACAGCTGACAGAAAGTACTGACAGGCCCCTGAAGAGCTCCTGATGGACAGTCTAGGAAGGACAGGTAAAGCTCACAGACTTCTGCACTCTTGACCCTGCACGCACTTCAACCTCTGCTTATGGCAATGGTTCACTAAGTTTGTCACCCAAGGAGCAGGTGTTACATGCAGCCACGGGCTAGCTGTACCCCTGTTCTCCTTCAGTGTGTCTTTCTTCAACAGTCAACTGTATCTGAGCACTACATGTCCCTTGTCTCCACAAAGCTCTTCAGCTCTATCTCTGTTCCTTTCATGGTTTGCTTTTCTGTTTTCATCACACTTTCTCAATTTTTCCTCTTTTATTAGATTCCAGTGAACTTCCAACTATGGCTTTTACATAGGAAGGCTCACTTTCAAATTGGGAATGCAACATGTACCAAATAAGGTCACCCAGACTCTCTTCCTGCCTCTGACACAGATTTGTAGCTGTCTTCAGTAAATTGTACAAAACTTAGGAAAACACCAGGCTTTTCAGCCATTAGTACTTTAACAATAATGTTTTCCTCATGTTGCTCTAAGCAGCTACAGAAGAAAACAAAGAAACACGTTTACTCTCTTCAGATATAAAGACTCACACAAAAATGCACACCAGCATTCAGCAGTGCCCGAGACAGTGGGAAGCCAGTGCAGAAGGCATTCTGTGATCTGCCAAAAACATCTATGGACATCCAAAAAAACAAGCCCTCAGTCCATAAAGCCTCTCATTGTTTTGAGAAGGGCTGGACATAAACACTCCCTGTGCTCTCCTAGTTGTGTGAGCCTAAGTACACCTGCACAGGTCTCTGTTACATGGATGTCTCTTTTGTCTTTCTGCACCAGAAGCCCATGTCTGGGGGTCTGACTGCCACAGTTATAACTACAAAAACACCACCCACCAAAGGGTCTACAATGAATTTAAATGTTGAGTGAAGGAGAAAGTGGGAGTTTTACCTTTTTCCTTTTAACTCAATAAGGACTCAATGCTACAGCATAGTAATTACAATACTGAGAGTGACAATGCTGCTGATGGATTTCAGCAGATGCTTCCACTTACTGCACGCTTCCTCCCTGACAGAGAATGCGGGCAGAGTGCCAAGGTGCCCACAGCCACCTATGGTTGCCCACCATAAGTGGGCTGTTGGCAATGGTGTCAGGTAGCACTCTTCCATCTGAAGTCACTGCTGTATCAAGCCTGTATCAAGTACAGACTTTTATCCAGTAAAAAGATAAAAAAAGTCCAATACAACTTGCACCCTCCTTTGTCAGAGAAACATTAGTTAATGTCAATCAGCTGGTTTCTTTCTTTGGCCACCGCTGAAGAAACAGATTAAAAAAATCACTTGTTACAGAACAACCAAGAGAGACAGCAAGAACAGACTTGATTTTTGTTTGTCAGAGAAGAATGCCAGAGATGCCTGCACTGACTCAACTAATGTTATCTTCTCATTAATTGAAATGTAGTACTCAATTGAAATTCACTTTATCAGAATTTCTGAATCACCAAGAAAATAAACTTCTTAAATTTGCCACAGCAAAGTCCACACTTGAGATGGTTCCTGCTGCTCAACCCCTTGCCCAACCACCATGGAGCATGTCACTGGGCAGGTCACACAGCCCCTGCCATGAAGCAAACAAGGTGTGCCCTCATCATGCCATGGAGTAGCCCTCCTTCGCCAGAACTATGGGCCATGCTGCTCATGGCCTGGATTCACCTCCCAACACCTGGCACAATTCAGGCAACAAAGGGGAGCATACCAGCTTGATGGCCCAGCCCTCCTTTGGCAGCAGTCTTGGCAGCATCACTGGGATGGCACCACTGAGGGATGGATGCCTACAGAAGCACAAAACCAACCAACACAGCCCCCACCTGATGCTCTCCTTTCAACAACAAAACCCCACCAGACACCTCAGCCACAGGAGCAGAAATGCCCTTCCAGACAACGCAAACTCCCAGAGCACAAGCCCATGTGTGTGCCCAGACAGGGGTGCTCCCTCCCCAGCCCCCCTGCAGCCCCCGCCTCACACACGCCTTAGTGGAGACACGCTCTCAGCTGCGGCGAGGGATGGCTTCATTCCAAGTGCCCAGAGCTACATGGACAACAAACTCATTTACTCGCCCCTGAGGAAATGCCAAGCCAGCCTGGCTTGATGAACTGCTCCCTCTACTTCCCTCCTGGAGGTATTCAGACACACGGGGTAAGTGCAGGCTCCAAACTACCCAGACAAAACCAGCCTGTAAAGTGCTGCAGACAAGCATCAGGCCTCTCCTCCTTCCCAAACCCACCTAAGCGCCCAACCCTAGGGCACAAGGCTGTGTGAAGGTCAAGTGCGGGGTATCACCAACAGGTTTGTTGAGTTCACTGGTGCATGCAGCAGCCACAACACATTCCTCATCATGATCTGGGCACACGGATGCTGTTCTGACCATCTTCACTCACAAATATGGAGACAAACAAGGACCTTCTTCCCCAAGTTCTGCCTCTCCACCAAATCCCTCTTCTTTAATGCCATCAATCAGTTCCTCCTGCTGTCGCTTGTGGGTGACAGGCATGTGAATCAGGCATTGAAATCTCCGTCTTGCTTGCACAAACCTGTCCAAACCTCAGGGTGCAGTTTTGTCCTCAGAGTTTAACAGCACAACCCACATTTCTCATAATGATGAAAAAACCTCCTGGAAATCACTAGGAACAGAAAAAAACTGATCATGGCCAAACCTTCTCGGCACAGCCACAAGCTAAGAATCACGAGATCAACCTGTGCCCCAACACAACTTGCCTAGACCAAGCTTTCTAAGCTCACCACTCTCCCTTGGACAGTGGTGAGGCTTCACAGCCCTTCTCAGCAGCTCCTGGGAGGTGAAGAGTAAAACCAGCTGCTCTGTATAAAGGCAAAAATCCTGTCTTACCTGGTCTCACATTCAGAAAAATCTGTTCTGATATCTTCTCAACTCCATTGTGCTTGGCCAAGCACTGGTAACAGCCCTTAAATGACCTCTGTACATTCTTTATAATGATGCCTTTCTGGGGATTGGGAATGAACGTCATATTTCTTGGGAGACGTTTGCCATCACATCTTCTCAGTGTGAAATTCGTAATATTTGGATCTGTTAGAGGGCATACTAGCAAGATGTCACTGTCTTCTTTTCCATAGATCAGGGAATCAACAAGGAAGAGCACATTTGGATCTGTGAAGAAACACAAGACCTGTCAGAGAAGCTGGCATTGCACAGGGAACTTCTGGTGACCCTAGAATTTCACAACTGGGCACTGACATCAAAG
The DNA here is from genome assembly GCA_013396755.1 of Sclerurus mexicanus. Lineage (NCBI taxonomy): Eukaryota > Metazoa > Chordata > Aves > Passeriformes > Furnariidae > Sclerurus > Sclerurus mexicanus. The sequence continues at coordinate 575,056 of VWZF01006501.1, read as the reverse complement.
AAAGTTTTACTTTCAGATAGTAAAACTGAGTTTTGCCCAATTCATGTTTACCAAGAGACATTAAATTTGGTCCTAAAAGAGCAGCATGACAGGAGATGTGCAGTAGCATTCAACAGCAGACACACTACAGAATCGTGTGTACTAAAAATAATCTTACTGCTTTCTTGTTTGGAGATGGAGGGGGTTTTTTTGCCTTGTTTAGCTTCAAAATGTCCTTGCAACAGTAAACAGATTTTCATAGACCATTAAAAGGAATTTGCTTTTAGCTAGTGGCAGGGCTGTAAGGTTTCATACCCACAGGAGGATTTGGAAGAAATTTATGAGCAAATGGAAGTTGAAAAGCACCTAAATTATGGTTTTCACTTCTGTAAAATACATAATCTAAATGAACACACATTGCTACCAGAGGAAGCACCAAACAACTTCTCTCTTTCTCTCCCCTCCCTGAAAGCAGGGATTATTTTTAGCTTCCTTAGAAGAAAAACTGGGCATACAAACAGCATATCTGATTGCAAAATCATCATGCAATCTTTCACAAGGTAATTCTTCTAAAGCATTTCATCTCAGCCAACCACAGCACACAAACATACAATACTTTAAACACTTTTACAACCGCAGTTGAAGCCCGTGATAAGTCATGACCTTGAAACACTACGAACTTGGCAAACACAAAAATAAAAGAATGTGTGATGACAAACCCTCTGTAAAAGCTTATTTCATGTTCCATCTGCCCTCCCTACAGAGAAGAATTAATTAGAAAAACAAAAACAGAGGGAAAAGTTTTCTTTCTTTTCTGCAAACATGCTTATGATTAGAGATCAACAAACCATGACTTAATAAGGAAGACTGAAAGAATTTGGTTAAGATGATGGATGATGTCCATTTGGACAACAAATACCAGGCTGAAAATGAAGCATGGGTTGTTTACGTAAGCAATTCACTAAGCTGAAGGTTGCTCATCACTGAACAGAGAAGTTACTGGCTGGTTTCTAGCTTAGAGTGAGGGTGTAGCTTCAACCTCATTTAATACAACCACCCAAGAAGCCCCCACAAACTACAGGTTTTGAAGCATTGATCTAGAACTAGAGGATAAAGACTACTAATAAGTGAAAAAAAGTCAAGCATGTCTGAACAGAACCATAATGTGATATTTTGCACACAGAGATACTTAGAGAAATGCTGTGACTAGCCGTCACTCCTGAGCTGGAAGAGGATGGATTAGAAGAACTGATCTAAATGTTCCTGCTAACAGAGATCTTAACTGATTGGTTTCCACCCAGTACACTTTTTCTCCAATATGAACTGAGCCAAGATATCTTCATTACAAAGAAAGTATGGCTCCCCAAGAGAAAGAAAAAAGACATTTTTTAGAAAAAGAAGAAAAGAACAAGGACCTGCTTCATTAACTACTGAAATGGTGGGGAAAGCCTTGACTGAAGCAAGAAGAATTGTTGAGGTGCTCCCCTCTCATCTTTGATCTCCCTTTGGAAGGGAGATGTCATGGTGAGAAGACATGAAAGGATTTCCTGTAGGAAATCCAGGCACAAACAAGGCTGCTCATGGTCATGTTCTTCCTTTCCTGGCTTTCCACCCCAGGTACATCTTGGGATGCACTTGCTTTCTGTGAATACTACAAGTTTCCAATAGAAGATATGGTGGTGCTCATCACTGCTTGCATCTGAAACGATGAGATCAAAATCAAGATTTTTTTCTCTTATGTAGGTGTCTGAACTAAGTTGATCTTCACTAGGCTTGCTTCTATCAGAACTGCTTCTAGAGCCACAACACTGGCACCTTCAGCCAAAACAGAAAGGTGAAACAGATAAGCACAGTTTGTCAACACTGTGTCATTCTTGGTCACAAAAATATAGGAAATTTGGGTTTAGTACCTCCAGAAGAACATAAGGTATAAACAGATGCCATCATTTTACATGTCACTTGGGACTGTGCAGGATCAAAGTTCTTGGTCCTATTCTCTCTTCACTTCCAGCTTTACAAGTAGAAAGTGTATGGGATGCTTATGGCAACCCCACAAGCCGCAGAGCACCTGGCAGCATCTTATAGGTGATGTCAGAGGTCATTAAGCCAAAACTTATTGCAAAATTATAGCCAACCTCACAAAAATATTTATTTCACTGCCAGGAACTTATCAAAGTGAAGCTTGCACATTTGTCCCACAATTGAGACCAAAACAAATTAACACTGTTGCATGACGGCCACACCATTTCCCTGATGCTTTGGTAGTCACGCTCAGTGGGAGGGCTGCCTGCTGTCCTGAGGTGAAGGACTCACTTGTGTAATGGAAGGCAAAGACACCTCTATGATCACAGCTGTCTGGGATACTATGACCTTAAGGAAAACAATTGTGGCATATAAAGTCAACATTGTTTGCCACATATAGGCAAAATACATGTCAGATTTCCTTTAATCATAGAGAAACATGCATGGCTATTTGGACAACTCAGGAGCGGTTAAAGGAGCACTCGTTAAATTGTGCGGCCACTATGGCAGGTATTTTCCCTTGGGAAAGTACTCTTTGCTGTGCTGTGCTGTGCTTTGTTTTGCTGTGTTGGTATCTCCCTGTCTTGGAGAACAACCTTGCAGTAATTCTCAAAGGACTGTCAGAGGAGGCTCTTTGAGACACCCCCTGCTGGACATGGAATTCTGTCTCCAAGAAAGTGGATGCTGTAGAACTTTGTTCCACCAACAGGGAAGGAAAACCACTAGAGCTATGTGAAGGAGAAGCTAAATGACCACTTTCCTTTTGAAAGTAAAAGGGAATACCAGGCATGGTAAACTGTCAGCTTGAGGGCAGCTGATGAAGACACAGATCAGGAGCCAAAAAAAGAAGGGAAGAAATCTGAAGAAAACATTGCACAAAGAAGAATAGCAAAGGATTGCAAATATGTGTCAGAGAAGAAGCACTTTTCTTCCTGTCTGAGACATTTCTGATCAGTCTCAAGGCAGGTCAGAAGCTGGAGGCAGAGGAATCATTGCTGTTTTCTGGCTTAGGCCTGGAGCACAGCATCAAAAAACCAAATCCTTTAGGCTAACTGCCTCAGTAAATCAAAAGCTTGGGACCAAACCTTACATGACTCCATACCGATGGATGGTATGTAATTAAAAAGGCATTTCTACATGTTGCTTGCTTCCTCACAGTACAACTGACTCACACATCAGACTCAGGTCACTTGGTCAGGATCTAGAAAGAGAGCTTAGGTACACTTCACCACAAAATAATGGGGATGTAAAGAGGAACTCATCCAGAACTTTGCTCTGGTGACAAAGGCCATTGCAAGCAAAGCCGAGAGTGAGGTTTCTTCCTACTGGACAGGGAAGATTTCTTCTCTCACACGGTGCTCTCCCTCTGTACTTCAAATTCATTCCCTTCTTCAACATTTATTGTCCTGTTATTTTGGGAGTGGGAAAAGGAGGGGGAAGGAAGCAAAAATAATGCCTTCAATTGGTATTTACCTTTAACAAAAACATAAAAGGAAGTGACAATACTCCCTTTGCTTCTGCATATGTATCTGCCTATGTCTCTGACTGTTGCATTTTTGGTGTACCACTCTTTCTCACTGGAACTCCTTGCTTTTGCTGATGGGTTCGAGTTCTGGAAATTCCAAGTCACAGGTCCATCCTCGTTGCACCTCAGCCTTAATTCCTCCCCTTTATTCACAACCACCGAAGACTCTTCATGGAGCAGTGAACCACCTGGAAAAAAAAGGCACAAAATAGAATGCCTGTCAGTACAACACTCTATTTTTCCTGCAGCAACGTTATTATAGTTGTCTATGTGCAGTTAATATTTTGGCAGTTATTTCTTAAAAATACTAAGCTCCAGTGGCACTGTGTAATTCTACAAACACCTTTTGGCTTGTAAGACCTTTGGCACACAGAGAAAATAACCACTGCAGATGGAAACCGGCCTCTAAAAAACCTTTTGGAACTAAATATTCAGATGCACCACTTTCTGCAATGTTTTGGCTTTTGAACAAGAACAGACCCAAGCTATTTAAAAATTAAATTCAAGAACATATGAGCCTGATTCTACATGGCAGCACTTTTAATCATTCTTTGTCATTTACTCAGTATGTTGCCAAGAACTAAAGTCTCCTTGTTCAACAGCTATCTTTTTATAACTGCTCTCTCATGTATTCAGAAGCTCCACTCACACTCTTAGATAAGAAGTGTCCAGTGTAATGAAGGCATCAGTACACACTTTCCATACTTACTTATTTCTTTACCTGAAGAGCCAGTTCATCATTTCTTACACCAAAAAAAATCAATGCAAAATATTCTTCAAGTGTCCATCCCAACGCTACCAAATTAGTTTCACTGTGGCACCAATCTCCCAGTCACTAAAACTGCTCTAAATGACCATTTAGCTTCTTTTTCACTGAGCATGCCATAACATAACGTTTTAAAAGTTCTCACAAAATAAAGCTCTGTAAGGTTAGTAGCTCAAATTCACAATTCCCAACTGTCCACATGGAGAAAGAAGCACATTCAGGCTTCTCTGGTTCCAATGTTAAGATAAGCCAAGCAGGGGGCTGCTGAGTTAGCAAACCCAAGATGTGAAAAGTCTTAGTGAACCTTCAAAATGGAGTTCAAAGCAAAAAATTCAGATACGGTCTTACTTTTCTGGACCTACTTGTACATCAGAAGAACATATGCAAAGATAGAGGTGATCTTGCAGGAACAAACCCTTCCCCTTTCAGGGTAACTCTTTAGTCCTACAAGTAATCCTTAGCCTACACTAATTACGCTGTTAACTCCTGTCACACTGTTGTACAAGACTGTACAACATCCACGTGTAATAGGAGAGTCATGCCAACGAAAATACTACTTGCATGCAAAAACACACTCTGCAGCTCCATTCAGAGGCTGAATTTCCCTACCCACACAGATAACAACAGACGTTCAAGAAAAACAAGCGGATAATTAGCTGGGATGAGGTTATACACTCCAGACTTAATTCACTCATCTCACAGCTTTAGTGGTTCTTAAGGTATATACTGGATTAAGACCAGGTCAGGTAACTGCTCCTCTTCCTGACAAATCCACCACAGAGTAGGAAGCTAAGGATGGTAGACCACCTGCAGAGTCTAATTACTTTGTTTGTGGTCTGGAAGGAGGCCTCATTTTCTACCCATCTTCTTCGAATTAGAATTTATTTATCAGTGCTAAATTCAAGTGGCAGTCATTTTTCCAGTGTCACCAGAAATTTTCCACATGAATTCCACTAATTCTGCGTATATGCGTCTGTGACTGAATGCATAAAAAACAACCCTAGAAATAATAATTGCCAGAAAAAAAACAAGTTCTAATTTTAAATCTTCTACATCAAAGTGGAGGTGTGAGCCTGAGCTGTGATACAGCAGCTCAAATGATAAGAGTGAAAGTCCAAGGTCTCAGAAGCACAGGTCACAGCCAGCAGTGGCTTGGGAGGAAGGAAAGCTGGAAACATCTTTTGTCCTGGATGAAGAGGTGCCTGACACCAGGGTACAGGAAGGAAGACCCCTGATCTGCAAACCCCTCAGATCAGAGCCAGGAACTTTGGCACCTGAGAAGGCAGAGGGCAAAGACCTCTGAGAACGTCTGATGAATGACCACACAGGTCCTTCATGGGGGTATCTTTGAAAGACTTCTCTGCTGCTTCCCACAGACCATAGGGTACTTCAAGTGACAAATTAGATGAGCAGCATAAAACAGCAAAAGTGCAACATGTAATCTGATGTATCTAATCTGGCAGCAGCTTCACAAACAAGTCAGGGAAGGTTGAAAAAGGAAAAGACCTGGATAACCTTCACGGGCATCACTCCATGCCTACAGCCAGAAAGGTCCCAGCCTGGGCCCTGCCAGGGAGGTTCAGATATGGCTGGACTGGGATGGCCCCACTGCCCATCTCCTCAAGGAGCACAGTCCTGAGGAGGTCATACAGCACCCACCATGGAGCAACCACCAAAGTCTCCCCTCATCACACCGCAGGGCAGCCCTCCTTCACCAGAACTATGGACCATGCTGCTCATGGCCTGGATTCACCTCCCAACACCTGGCACAATTCAGGCAACAAAGGGGAGCATGCCAGCCCACTGGCCCAAGCTGTCCATGCTCTCCTTCAGCAGCAGCCTTGGCACTGCTGACNCAAGTGTAGGGTATCACCAACAGGTTTGCCACGGAAAAGCGACCCATGGGAAGTTGAAGTGGAAAGATTAATGTCATAACTGACCTACTATACAAGGATGGATCTGTCAAACCATATGCATCACTGTGTTGTGTGTAAATGCTGACAGGTTCTGCAGCCACAACCCCTTCCCCTCATGAAGGTTCAACAGTCCTCTAAATACACAACGCCCCGTGTCCCTCTGATGCACAGTACTGTACTGCACTGCACAGCTGGACAGGACGTGTAATAGCCATGCTTGAGCCAGGGGGGAACATTTCTCAAAAACCAACACCACTTGCATGCAAAAACACACTCTGCAGCTCCATTCAGAGGCTGAATTTCCCTACCCACACAGATAACAACAGACGTTCAAGAAAAACAAGCGGATAATTAGCTGGGATGAAGTTATACANAGCCAGCCTGGCTTGATGAACTGCTCCCTCTACTTCCCTCCTGGAGGTATTCAGACACACGGGGTAAGTGCAGGCTCCAAACGACCCAGACAAAACCAGCCTGTAAAGTGCTGCAGACAAGCATCAGGCCTCTCCTCCTTCCCAAACCCACCTAAGCGCCCAACCCTAGGGCACAAGGCTGTGTGAAGGTCAAGTGTAGGGTATCACCAACAGGTTTGCCACGGAAAAGCGACCCATGGGAAGTTGAAGTGGAAAGATTAATGTCATAACTGACCTACTATACAAGGATGGATCTGTCAAACCATATGCATCACTGTGTTGTGTGTAAATGCTGACAGGTTCTGCAGCCACAACCCCTTCCCCTCATGAAGGTTCAACAGTCCTCTAAATACACAACGCCCCGTGTCCCTCTGATGCACAGTACTGTACTGCACTGCACAGCTGGACAGGACGTGTAATAGCCATGCTTGAGCCAGGGGGGAACATTTCTCAAAAACCAACACCACTTGCATGCAAAAACACACTCTGCAGCTCCATTCAGAGGCTGAATTTCCCTACCCACACAGATAACAACAGACGTTCAAGAAAAACAAGCGGATAATTAGCTGGGATGAGGTTATACACTCCAGACTTAATTCACTCATCTCACAGCTTTAGTTGTTCTTAAGGTATATACTGGATTAAGACCAGGTCGGGTAACTGCTCCTCTTCCTGACAAATCCACCACAGAGTAGGAAGCAAAAGACATCAGACTACCAGCAGAGTCTAATTACTTTGTTTCTAGTCTGGGTTTTGGACAGAGCCCTTTTTCTCTCCCCATCTCCCTCAGAAGATTTATCAGTGCTGAATCCAATAGACAGTCCACCAGTACATGTTTTTTCAGCACAATCAGAAATTTTCCACATCAGGTCCACTAATCCCCTACACAAACTCACATGACTGAATAGATAAACAAGCATCTCACAAAAAATAATTGCCAGAAGGATTAGAAAAACATAATTTCACATTTTTACGGAATGTTTATGACTATTACCTATTCTTTCTCCTAGCTCTTGTCCCACCCATTCAGGTTAGGAGTTCAAAATTTTGCAAACTTATTAGGAGGACTATCTAGCGAGTTGCTGGAAAGTTTTTAAAGGTAAACAACACAGTGGAGCATGACTCCATTCAGAGGCAAAGAAAGACATTATGTACCAGAGCTGGGGAAAAAAAGAAGAGAGAACAAGCACACTGGTGAAGCATCACTCATGTTTCAAGACAATTTTGCTATGGTTCCTTTTATGCAGCCTATGAATTCTCAGCAAAATAATTTACAAATTGAATTAATGCCTTGTGCAAAGAATTCCCACAAGGCAAAGGGATTTTTTTCTCTTGCTTTCTGAAAATGACATTTCTTCAAGAAAAGACTTACACTTCAGTGTAAGACTGCAGGTTGTCAATGCAATGACTATTACATTTGCCTTGTCTTTTGCACCTAAATATCAGTCTGTCTTTAAAAAGAGAATTAAAACGGTGTTTAGAAAGATGGGAATGATTTCTTTTTGGAGAAATAATTAAGTGACAGAAATCTGAGAGTTTAACCAACAACTTGTAATCTAGTGTACTAATCCCCACAACATGTGTCCATCTGCTCTCTCTTCATCTTTTCTCAGACTCATGTCTGAGACTGCTCCATTTGTACAGCACCCAAGGGGATGGGGCTCTTCCAGGCCCACTGTTGCTCTTGGGCATTCCAGTAACATCAACCATATAATCATAACCATGATACTAACACTGGTAATTCAGGAATTGGTTTTGTTGGCAGGATACATGCCAGGAACAGCAAGAGATCTCCAGGTGCCAAACACCAGGGGACACAGTGTCTGCTGTCTCCTCCCAGGGCTCTGTGTTCCAACATTCTCCATACACTGCATAGCCAGAGTACCACATTGGTGTTCTGGATGACCCTCTAAAGTTGTCCTCAAGGGTAACTTGCAGGTGTAGTTATTATATGCTAACAAAAATAAGTTGATAATGGAAAATATTTAATAATTAACAACTAAAAAAGCCCTGTAAAATAAAATTGCCAAACTCAGAGTTGGACAGCTCAAGATCTATTTTGGATGTACCAAATTTGTGTCCTGCTGAAACGATTCACTTCCACCGTCCTAGCTTCTCCTTGTAATATAACAAATTTGAGTTTAAAAACTACATTGTGAACAAGGCAGTGTAACTGAGAAAAAGAATATATGAATATACTACAAACAGCTAGCTGAGCCCTAAAAGTGAAGGGGGAGGGAGGAAAAAGTGGGAGTACAGCAGTTGTGACTTCTGCATGCAGAAGGAACATCTGGAAAACCAGGCTGGAGGAATTAGAAAATCAAACAGCTCTAGATAATACTGATAGGAAATGCAGGTCAAATTGCAGGGATATGATTAAGGACAGCAGAATGTTCCTGTAACAATTAAGGGATGTGCAAACAAAAAAAGCTCTGGCGAAGGAGTGCACCATTCTAGAAAAAAATATGGTTTATATTGGAGCTTTTCAGCCTCAGCACAACATTGCTTAAGCACAGAAAAGCACTTCAGGTGCAAGTCCATGTCACTCTCACGAACAACTGGAAACCATTTCCAGCTGCCAAGTAAACAAAGGATGTGGGACTGCCATGGAATAAGATGAAGAGTCAAGTACTGTGGATTTCATTCCCAGCTCTGCCACAGATTTCCTGCACAACTTTAGGCCAACAGGTTAGTCCCTCTGTGGCAGCTTCCTCTTTCAACTCTTATCTAAACACTAAAAGGAACAAGAAGTTTGTGGCAGCTCTATAACATAGCAGATTGCTTCCAGAGAAAAATAAAACAAAACAACAAAAAAACAATCAAAAAACTCTATGCTTCATCCCATCCCCTTCCACATTAAATTCATCTCAAACATCTCCCAAGATGAGGCACAGCACAGATTCAAAGTACAGCCACAACCTGCTCACATCCTGTACCAGCCCCTCTGCCAAGCCCATGGGACTGGCAGCGCCCTGACAACAGGTTTATTGCTGCTCAGCGAGAGCAAGTCCCTCACCCTGCCTTCCCCAGGGCTGGGACACATTGTAAGGGCATGCAGTCTCTCCTGAGTTTCTGCCTTTTCCCCTTGCAGTTGTCCATAACCTTCGCAGTGATCAGCATGTAAGCTGCAGTCATCATGTAAGCTGTACAAACACTGCACAACAAAAAAAATGACCTGACTATGACCTGATCCTGACCATGATTTCTAAAGCAGTTAACGTTTTTCTATGATAAATGCACAGAGGAGCTAAACTCCAAGTGACAAAATGCCCACGACTTTTCTGTAAGATTGTGGGGCTTAGATACAAATGGAGAGAGTGCTTTCTTTTCAGTGCCTATGCATTCTGGGCACTGGGTTCGTTTCAAGGGCTATGACACAGACCTCACCGCAGTTTCTCATCTACAACAACATAAGAGAGCAGAAACAAGAGATATGTGTTATCAGTTGAAGTAGTGGCACTGTTGTAGATGCAATGGTCTGGGGATATCAGCAAGACACGGCTTGCAGGAAGGTAATATTCTCTTTCAGCATACCCAACATGGCTGGAAAAAATGAACATGTTTTCAGACATACAAGTCCCCTGCGGGTCTAAAAGAAAAGCAGAAGCAAAAACATCTCTTTTACACAAGTGCAGAGGTCCTAACCAGAAGCCTGCTCATTCTCCTCTTGTATTTATATACAAGTCTAATTGAAGACTATTGCCTTTACAACTCTGTCTCTTATTTGTTAAAGCCACTAAGACACTTGACATATGCCACGACAGACATGAATGTAAAACCATTTCAATTGTATTTTCTTTGTTCTGCCATTTAATGCCCCAAGGAAAGAAACAGTGTCAAACTTTCATGTTAATGGCGCTGAAACAACTTGAATTTACTCTGATGTATAAAATCTCCCCAGATTTTTCAAATGAGAGATGCTATCATATGCTTACTTGTTTTGTTCCACTTCACTAAACAGACATTCTTCCCTTATGCTAGATGAAAAGTTTAGCAATGGCAAATGTCAATTTTAAATTATCTGATCTGAAAGCTGTATCAGATCCCATTTCAGCCAGGCTGTGGGGGAAAAAGCGGATAGCAGTATGGGCTCTTACTTTGCAAGAGAAACCATCCTCTCTAACACCCACACTAGTGTCTTCCTCAAAGACATAGACCAAAAAAGACCAAAGACGTTGATTGTCCCTACAAGCATCACAGACTCTCAGCATATATGAATGACACAAATCCTTGCTGACAAAATGCTGACCATCTCCTCTGCCCCAGCTTCATTTGGAGACTGAAAAATAACTGTCACCAGACACATATTTAAGGGTCTAAGCTGATTAGGCTTCCCTGCAGAACTAAGTGGTTTGTTTCTAACCCATCTAACAGGGTCAGTGCTATCTGCTGACCAACAGACTCTTCAATGCAGTCTCTCCCAAGCAGAAACACTAAGCTCACGAGCTTGTGCTTGCTCTAAAGTTTTGGATTCTCAGTGCCTATATGTTACTAAGCAGAAAACCAGGGGAGAGGATTAATGGGGGCTTTGATTTTTAACCAGCTGCATGAGAGCAACCCCTGTCTTCTCACCCAGCCTTGCCTGCCCCCTCACCCTGAAAGGGAAGGGGGCAGAGGAAGGGCACTGTGGAGGGCAGAAGGCAGGAGCTTGCCAGCCCAGCACTCAAAGGCACAGCCAAGCTCACTCCATCTGCAAGCAGTATCAAGGAGAAACAGGGAGCTCCCAACCCAAAGAGCAAGTGTGGAACCAGCCAGCTGATTCCCACACACGGCAAACCTGAGAGAGGAAGTGGCAGAAGGCTAGAACAAAGGTTGTCTTTATCATCTGTGGAGGCATGAGCATGGGGAACCAGAGGCAGCGAGAGCATGGCTGTGGCTGTGAGACATCCCCCTTTGCAGTGATGCCCCACAGTCAGCTTTCAGCTCCACAGTCTGCAATTGCTCCTACACGGACCTGCTTCACGAAATACTTCATTCCCTAAGAGGGTACTCCACAGAACAAGTAAAAGGCACTTGTTGCTTCTCCCTTGCAGAGAAAACAGCTCAGGCGACTGAGGAGACATCCCACCACACTGGAAGAGAGGTTATGCACACTCTGAATGAGATGTGGTGAATCAGAAAGAGCCAGCATCAGAGACAGGTGGCAAGAAGACAAATCCAGCCGGCTCTCCAGCCCCCGCACATTCCACTCTCCAAGAGAGACATTCACAGGACTTCCATGCAGGATAAGCATGAGCACCTGGACTGATCCCTTGCTTGTGGGTGGAAGCCAGCAGATCCTCCTGCAGGGGGTCTTGTCACAGCAATTAGCGATGTACCTAGAAATACTTTGCTTCTATACTTTGGAAGCTGGTTTAGCAGAGCAGATTCTGCACATGACCTCCAAAACCATGTCAGAGCTGCCCTATGCATGCAAGTGCAACACTCCCTCAAGGCTGGGGACTGGAGGAAGGCAACTGCACCTTCCAGAGACAGAGACGCACCTTCCTCTTCACTCATTTTGTTCTCCCTTGCTGGGGTGAGGAAACTCCAGCCATGCAAACAGGCTACTGTTCCTGCCTGCCCAGTAGCTTGCCCCTTCTGACAAGCATCCCTCACTCTGCTAATACAGGAATTTGTCAAAGGCAGACACGTAGCCAAATATAATTCTAGTTCAGCACACATACTAAATGGCCACAGCAGGATCAAACAGCAGACTTCTTTCCAAGGCTGAGTATGATACCTTCCTGAATCCTCCTTTTCTGAGAAGTCATGGTTTTGGGCCTTTTTCTGTTGTTTTGAGGCTTGCTTTTTGAAGGAGCACCATATGCACTACAGCAGTCCAGTCACTTATCTTGAAACAATGAGCAATAACCTATTCTATGCAATTGACTCATTTTATAACACCACATTAACACACTATGGTCTCTCATACCTAAACTCCCCACCACGGAAGGAATCTATAAGCAATGCACTAATGAACAAAACTGAACTCAAAGCATGATTGACACGTTTTTCTTAAACTTTAATGGCCTATGCTTAAAAAACTATCTGATAATTCTTATTCAAAGACAGAGGCCAACTGAATATGTATTTATGCACACAGAAGTAGGATTTGCAAAAAAAAAAAAAGAGCAACTGTTTGCCACAACACTTGTCAATATTGAGATTTATACATTCAGACTGATCCTGACTACTACTGAATTATTGCCTTCTTCCCTCTAATTTCCAAAATTACTTATTAACCAGCTGTTCTCACTGTTAGTTTTGTCAGCTGCTAGACACATAAATAAACAAATTATAAACTAAGTGGGGAGAACGATTAGAAGGAACGAAAAAGCACACTAATGGATAGCGTATTCATATTCAGCTGTCATGTGCCACATCTATTCCTTGTACGGCTCTTTCTTCTCACTTCTCTTTGCTGACATTTCCATTAAAAGGTGCAGTATCTTTCAACTTCCATTTTGAACAAATGTTCCTTGTAATGAACAACCTGGGCTCGAAAGAATGTTTTCTGAAATGCACTGAAAGGTAGTTTTAATGAAAAGGAAAAAACTGGAGAATAGTGAATCGTTTTGCAATCTGAATTAATGCTTATTTGGAAAAGGCTCAACTGAGGAAGGAGATGTAAGACTTCTGGCAACGCAAATTCTAATTATTTCAAGTCTTGGCAGTAATTTTATCAAATAGTAGCAATTTCATTAAAAGGTGCACTGGTAATCATCTACATAAGGCCTTCAGAGGAGAAAATATACCAATAATTGCATAATTATGTTATCATTGCTTGTATGATGGACTACATTAAATACCACAAAGAGGAGCACTGCTTTTTGCTTTCTCTAGATATTTAGTTCAGTACATTTTCCTAGAAGATTACAACAGACATGACTTCCAGATTAACAAATGCATTCACCAAATTTTGCAGAAACGACACTGCTATCTTTTATGTTCATAATACTTTGTATTCTCTTTTCCTTCACTGAAAAAACCTGACAGATTAGTGAAAAAAATGCTGGGTTCAGTAATAAGATGCAGTATTGATATAGTTGCTTTACTGAAACACAAGTCTTTGCATGATGTATCATGCAGCCACATGTCACATGGGTCCATTTAAGAAGAAGTTTTTAGAATACACCTGGATTTTCCCATATAAATTAAGTGTCTGTATCTAGAGATTTTCAATAAGCCTACAATAAGTAAGACTTCCCTCGTCTAACTAATGCACAAACTTTTCTACTAACTAAGATGTTGGTAAATAAACAGTTTTTTAATATGTGCCCAGTATTGGAGAGTATTTCCCTCGATGCCTTCTGAAACTGTGACTAGGATATCTTCTGGAGGAGTCATTGGCACTTTCTTCAAAACCTCCTCGGGTGAAAAATCTCTCCTCAGACATTACACTAAGATCCAGCAACACCTATCACTGATTTTGTCTTAGAAATGCCTTAAACACCGAGACTTGGATATATTTCCAAAAATCCGTTTAATTTCCCCAGTCTTCTGGCAAGGAGATACATAACTCAGCTATTGAACTTCATCTCCTACGTCAGCAGAAGTCCCACTTGTAGATTTTGCTCTTAAATTGTACTTTATTTTCTAGTTTATTTGTAAGCCCTATCACAAATTGCATATACGTGGCACATATATAGCTAGCTGCTTATTGAAAAGTGGTCCTCCCTCCTGCTCCAGGAAAGACTACACAGAGGACACTGACTGTGAGTACAGCCTGAATACATCTTCTGAATATATACCCTGAATATATGCTTCTGAATATATCTAGATTATGGAAGGAGACCAGGAATACAAGGTTTACTTCTGTCCCTTCCATTTGACCTCTTTTATTTTGCTGCATACCTCAAATCCTAGGCATGATAATATTAGTATTACTGCAAAGTCAGCAATTTTATGTATAATACCTGGAAGTTAGACATGCTATGGAATAGGAAACTTCAACAGCTTGTGTTACAATGAACACTACTGGGACAAAGCTTTCATTTTGTAGAAGATAACAATTTCTTTCCCAAGTTGAAAAGTTATGCTCATCCAGGCATAGAGAGCACTTCCATGTCATATAAAATAGGAAACAAAGAGGTAGCAAATGTGGAGAATTGGTCAATCAGTGAGCAGCAGAAAATGAATGCCTCAGTATCAGGTCCTAGTGCAGAATTGCATATAAATCCTACAAACAGAACCACTTCACGTAAAAATGCACTATTAAGCTGAATATTTAATTTTATATTACATTAAAAGTAAAAATATAGCATTTTTATAATGCACATTTTCCTTTTTAAAGGGAAAAAATATTCAGTAATTTTGAAAATATAACATAAATTTAAACTTACAGCTCCTCTAATTATTAAAAAAATAAAAGCAAAAAAAATTATTCCAGCTGTACACTTGTTGCCAACATTTTGAAGGTAATCAGACTACCGGATTCATGGAATTCAGTCAATGAGCACCTCTAGGGAGGTTCTGCTGCAGTGATAAACCAGCCTTTGGCATCTGGAGTTTCCTAGCAGGTGCAGAGAAAATATTTTCTTTATTTCAGCTCATTCAGTACCACTCAATTAAGCAAGTAACCCACTCAAAGAGGAGCCACTCATCAGGAGTTGAAAAAAACCCATGAATGTTTCTTTCCACTACCATTCTAAGACTAAAAAGAGGATGAGATGGACTAGTGCTAAAATTTTTGCAGCATAGTGATTCAAAACCATCATTTTTGACTACAGATAGGCCTTTCAGAATTAATTCTTTATTTCAAAACATATCTCAATGAGTTTTTTCTTCTGATTTGGCTGGCTTCTATGTGGTGCTATTTATCTAACGGAAGACCATTTCAGAATTCTTGTTTCCTTCATTGCAATCGATGCAAATAATCAGTAAAAATCAATTATCTAATACAAGAAATGTCAACACTTTCTATTTTCATACTAAAACATACACATGAAGAATCAGAATAAGTATATATATAACAAGCTATATAATTGCTTAAATACAGGCACAATGATTAATCAAAGCAAGTACAACATTAACTGCAAAGGCTATATTTAATTAAAAGTATCTCAGTGGCAATAAAGGAGGTTAAACCTTTCTTTACAAAATGATTAAGTACAAATGCAAAACAGTAAAAAGGAGGCTTACTGCTGGCTGATTTAAATCATGATTAAAATCAGATTTACAACACTTTGAATCAAATTGGAGCATGCAGTACAAGGGGAGATAACTATTTTACTGAACCTGGCAGCACTGCATTTCTTGTCTGCAGTCAGATGTCAATTTTACACATTTTATCTGGAGGAAATGAAACCAAGTCGGAGAGGGCTGAGAAGAAGAGGAGGAGTTACAAAAGATGCACTGAAAGAAAAGGCTAGAAAAGGTTTATCACAGAAAAGTCAAAGGTGTTATATTGCCAATGTGTAAAATATTATTATAAATAGTATAGTGAACAGCAGTTCATTCTGTCCAACAGAGCAGGGGAGGAAAAAAAGCATGGAATTAAGCAACCATCAAGGGAGATTAGGTTAGGTATCAGAAGAAGCTTTTGACCTTTAACAACTGTGTACTAGAAAAAAAAATGTGTGGTAGACTGCACCACAAGTCTGCCTTAGAGCAGATCAGACAAGGTCTACATGGGGAGAGCTACTCTGTTTGACTGCAGGAAAGAGCAGGGGACAGACCAGATCTCTGGCTGCAGAAGGCAGGAGAATGCATGAAAAAGTCAGATTTCGTTCAGCAAAGAATGACGTTTCCAGTCCTGACTGTGGACAAAACCTTCTACATGTGACATCAGTTCTGCCATTAAGTCCTGAATAAAAAACAGATTAAGAGAGCCAAGGGCAAGTTTTAGATCTCATGATACCCTTCAGCCGTATTCCAGTCAATTCTGAATAGCGTGGGTATGTGAACACCCAAAACATTTCTATTACACAGCTCACTGGGATGTTTCCTCTCCCTCCAAAGCATGCAGGTTCTGAATGACAAGTTATAACCAACGAGCTTGATTTCGTCTTCCTACCCATCTTTTGCACAAAGGCTTTCTGTAAAAGAAGTCCACTCCATGTCATAGAATCATGGAATGGTTTGGGTTGGACAGGACTTAAACATCGTCTAGTTCCAACCCCTTGCTGTGGGCAGAGACACCTTTCATTCGACTACGCTGCTCAAAGCCCCATCCAACCTAGCCTTGAATACTTCTGGTGGTGGGGTATCTACAGCTTCTCTGGATTACATGGTCCTGTGTCTCACCACCCTCACAGCAAAGAACTTTTTCGTAACATTTAATCCAAATCTTCTCCCTTTCAGTCCAAAGCCATTCCCCTTTTTCCTATTACTATGTATCCTTGTAAAAAATCTCCCTCAGCTTTCTCATAGGACCCCCTTTTAAATATTGGAAGCATTCTTTTCTCCAGGCTGAACAGACCCAACTCTCTCAGTCTGTCTTCATAGGAGAGGTGTTCCAGCTCTCTGATCCCTCACGAGGGGTATGTTCACCCAGCATAAGTGGAGGAGCACTGCTTAGCTTAACACAATTACCGATGGGAAAAGAAAGATGTAGGACTAACCCAGCATTTGCCGGCCTCCCAAAGAACCTTTAAGAGATGCATCTCTCTGATTTTCACATTTCCCTGCCAGGTTTCGTTTCTTTTTAACTTAAATCAGCCCATGCATCCTCTTTATCACTTAGATTTACAACCATCAGTGCCTAGTTGACCAGAGAATTCTTTTCTCTATCAGATATTTAATGACTGTTACGTGATTACAGATTCAGCTGTCAAGATGACATTTACAATTACATACATTGAATGCAGTCAGCACACACCCCACATCCCCACCCCAAGTGACAAAAACCCCTGTAGCTCATGTTACTCAGTGATGCTTCATTTTAGTTTAATTTCCAGGAATGATGCACACAGAGCATCCCAGGAGTTGCATAGCATGGTAGCAACATTAGAAACTTTCCTGTTATTTACATGTCTGTTTGCTGTTAAAGCCAAGAGCTGTGCTATAAAAAAACTCCTTTGCAACATGAAAAATATCATTAAAAATCCATTAAATCTGAAAACTTGTGTTTTCAGAATATATCAGTATAATCCCCAAGAGTAAATCCACTGAGAGAATAACATTTACTGTACTTTCTAATTAGTATACCCTAGAAAATAGGAGTCACATTCTCCCTTCAAACACAGATGTTTACACTCTCCTTATGCTTTTATCACTAACGGCAGCAATCTTGGCCAGTGGACAAACAATACACTTCAGTTGTCATTAGGTTTGGCAACCAGCCAAGGAGACTGCTCACACACGTAAAGTTATGTTCATTTAGGACCGTTTGCAGGATTCATTGTCAAAGAGGGTTTTGTTGGCAAAAACCCTTCCAGTTTCCTAAAAGTCACTGAAAAAGCCAAGCACAATACTTCTGCAGTAAGACAAGAGAGAATATTAGTAATTTAAAATTCCTTTTATGTCAAGGTCTAGGCATTTCTATGTGCATTCTCTTCAGATTTTTTTTAATAAACGTCCAAAAGATGCAACACACTGAAATCCACTGTGAAATACACCACTTTCATTAGATGTCTTTGGCATCAGCTCTTCTCTCTCACCTAAGGTTACAATGAACACCTTAAGCTCTGTTATGGTAAAAGATTCTCAACCAGGGAAACTGAGTTTCTAAAGGACAGAAACATCTGTAAGTTGTTTCTTGTGCAGGCGAATATTCAGAAAGACATTCAGAAATTTTAAAAAGACAAAGTTTTGTACTTAAAGTGAGTGGGTACTTACTGTAAATGTAATGCATTAGGATATCAGACCTCATTTCCTCTAGCCATTCTCTGAACAGCTGAAAGAGACTTAAGGAAATGAGTCAAAATCCTGGAAGATGTTTGTACTAGATGAAAAAGAAAACAACATCTGTAAAATCATGTGTCACATCCATAGAGCAAGACAATGTGCAACACTTGATCTCTGCAAAGGCATTCATCTTTGCGGACAGAGAAAAAAAGCTGAAAAGTGGCTTAACCTTGAGCAATTACCACCTCTCTTCTACAAGACTGATGAGATTGTATCAGTCGTTGTGTATTGTAGATAAACATATATGTTGTTGAAACTCTGTGATGCTGTGTGGTTCTCTCTTTATCCAGAGTTTGTTTTTCCTTACGTTCAGATTACACAGTGTTTACTGTTCAGACTAGAAAGCGGCTTTCCTTCAAGCTACAAATGCTTAGTATTTGGTATATAGTTTGACAGCTCCAGATATGCCTTGAGAATCTTTCTAATAGCTCACACTAACAACAAATTGAAGTTCAGACACAAATCCAAAGACTGTAGAGGTATCATTAGAGTTTCTCAGAACAGACCAGAGAGCGAGAAGCAAAAGTCACACTACAAGAACCTCCAACTAACTTGAATATGACTCAAATGTTTCTCCCAAGACCTGTCCTAGCTCATGTTTACATGTGCTAAAGGCACATCCCTTCCAGTTCCACCTGTGCCTTGGTGCAGCATATCCCTTCTGGAGGTGACGCAGGATCCTGTGATTAATTCAGGCACCTGCAAAGAAGCATTACTGTTTGGACAATCAATGATAGATTTCTGGGAGAGCTGAAAGGGAATGGAAAACCCCGAGAGCCAGCAGAGCCCAAAAGTACTACAGCTGCAGTCATCTGTTGACAAGAAGCGCTCTCTGGCAAAATAAGCACATGAAAATGCCTCCAGTCTCTATGAACAGTATTTAAACAGGATGCAAATGAGAGTCTCACTTCTTGCCAAATTTGTCACATTCTTTATTATAAAGCCTGAACAAAAATCACTTACGCACTTGCTGGCAGAGGGTTCCCAGTTGTAATGCAGGAAAAAGAGTTGAATATTGAGCAATCTTTGACATTTCCATTCTACTCCTGGCAGTGGCCTTGGGCCACATTTCTGCACAGGAGAATCTGCACTGCCATGGGGGAGGGTGGAAAAAGGGGAAGGAGAGAGCAGAAATGGAAACACAGGAGTAGGGAGGGCAGGATACTCAGATGGCTTGAGGGGGGTCAAGGCAATAACTGAGTGACAGCAATCAGAATCCTCATCAAATTCAATCTTCTTCCTTCAAGCCTCCTCCCTCATTGCTGACAGGTAGCAGGAAGCATCATGAAAAGAGACTTTCTTCCCTCTGGGCATAGGAAGAGTCTCCTATTACTCTGCAGCTGATTGGGGAAAAAAAAAAAAGGTTGCACTGATGGATGCTGAAAAGAACCATGTCCAGTCTTCCATGACCACAGAATGGAAATGCCAGAGACTCTGGGAGAGTACAGGGTGGTAGGGAACAGGGCAAGCCCTGAGGGAGGACAGGAGAGGCAGAGAGAAAAGATCATTCCAGAATATTGCATCAAAATGAAGATTAGGCAATCCCCAAATGGAAAGAAGTGTGGAAGCATATGTTAGGATGAAAGAAAAACAAAAGTAGAAAGGGACTATGGACAGAACAAGTGAATGGTTTACCCTCTGAGAAGCTACATTAAGCTCTGTTTTCTACATCCTCCTTCCCTGTCTGCAACCAAAGGAAGAAGCTCTTGACCAACAGCCAAAGAAAGACACAATATAAATTTGTATACTGATAAACAGGATAGGTCTTGTAAGGACTGTGGGAGATTATCCTGGCCAAGTGTCTGCGCTGAGGCAAACCCAAAAGTAACCCAGGATCACGCCAGCTCCAGAGCAATCCAGAACAGTAGATCAGCCTTGTGCTGCCTGTCACTTCTGACGTTCCCTGTGCTGTTGCAAGGACACAAGCCATCACTCTGATACCTCCTTCTGAACCACAAAACTAGCATGGAAAATAACTGTGATACACAGACGATGTGCATACATACCCAAACAGAGTTGTCTTTTGCAGCAGCAACTAATTTCTGCCTATAACACAGTGTGTTTTCGTTTGCACAAGTTTGTCTGGTGTGCCCTGGAGGTGAAGTCTCTGTGTTTTCATTTACACAAGTTTGTCTGGTGTGCCCCTGAGGTGAAGTCTCCCACAGGTAAGTGTATGAATCCAGAACAAGAGGAAGGATCGTGACAAAGGTTCCCTCCTTACCTCTCCAGTACTCTGGAACCTACATCTCTGTCTTACAGAAGATGCTGCCATCTGTGACCTGTTCCACACACCTGGAAACAAGTGTGATCCATTTCCCAAGTTTCAAGGACAGTCTAACCATAAGATGAAGGATAACCTTCAAGTGCAGGCAAGAAATACATGAAGTAAAGAAAGTTGGCAGGTATCGATCATTTCAACCTTTTTTTTGAAGTTCTTTCTAGAAATAACTCATATGCACTTCCCATCCATGTGGCCACAGCACTAACATTCTGCAGTCATATGTGAATATTTCTAAATCAGAAAGTCCAAGCTGTCAGATACCACACACCAGTTCAGATTATCAATAAACAAAAGGGAGCAAACACAAAAAGTTACCTAAACAAAACTATTAACAAAAATATTCACAAATCAGTGAGTGACCCTCTCACATCCCAAAGTAAAGTGCTTACAAAGAAGAAATGTAAATTGTCACTACGGTTAGTTCTTGATGTTTTAGTTGCATTTGCTTCCAGCAGCATGGGCAGATGCTGGCAGAGCCCTCCCCGGCCGTCTCACACAGGGTGCTCTGCAAGGCTCCTCTCTGGTGGTGGCAGCACACGTTAAACACCTTACGCTGAGCATTGCTTCCCTAGAGACTCAGTTTGCTCTTACATGAGTAGCAAAATAGCCTTTCACGTTATCCGTTTTCAGACTTCGGTGCCCAGGGCCAAATTCCTCCAGCGACCTCCTTACAGCATCTTGCCCTGGACACCGCCAAATGCCTCGCTAGCCTTCAAACCAGGCAAGCAGCTGCACGGCGACTCCGAAAGCCACGTGCAGAGTTGCCCAGCGTTGCAGCCAGATGCAGTATTTAAAACCACTAGCCTCGTGCACTAGGTCTGTGAGGTCAGGCAGCTAAACCCCTTTTTTAGGTAGGAGCGGAAGGGAACCTCCGACGCACCAAAGTTTTATCACCGGCTGACCTCCCGAAGGCCTGAGCGACACCGCTCACCCTTCTCTTGCCGTGATGCTCCGTCAGTGCCACAGCAGATCGGCTCCGACGCCCCGTCCCGCGGCGAACCCCGCACCTCGGGGCGCCGAGCCCATCAGCCCCCCGGGGCCGCTTCGCCCCGCTGGGGCGCGCTGGACACCTGACGGCGGCGGCTCGTTCCTGCCCATTGTTCAACGAGCACTTCACCGCGGGTGCATTTTGTACTGATCGCCAGACAGTTTACTGTCAAAACACCCCGCCGGGGGAGATGGACGGGGTCCCTGCCTGCCCCTCTCCCAGCCCCGGATACCCGCGCACGGCAAACAAAGGACTTTATTTTCCCCGGCGGGGCGTCCCGCTCGGGCAGCGCGGGGCGATGCCGGGCACACCTCGGGCTGCCGCCCGACCCCCGCCGCGGCNCCACCGCGGCCATGGGCGCAGGTGAGCAGCTCCCCGCCCCCCGGCGCCAGCGGGCCGCCCGGTTTGCCTCGTTCCAGCAAGACATAGAGAGCCCCAAAGAAGATCATTTAAGAAAGACCCCAGTGGGCGAATATGCACGCAGTGCTGTCGTGGGGGAGAGCTCGCCCTCCTCTCGGGCCAGCGTTCCGCAGTGCCGAGCCACCCGGAGGGGTCGGGGCCGTGGGACTGGGTAAACCCAGGTGGGAGTGTGGTCCGGAGGAAGGTGTGGGGAAGCGGCCAGAATGGGTACGGGGCCTGGAAACGGAGGGAGCATCCCTTAAAGGGCAGGTACAAAGCCATTTGCCTAGCTCTAAAATCTTCCGAGTTCCTGGAGGTGTCACAGCGGATTTCGTGGGCACCAAAAGGTATCGGTTCCGACCTGTCTCGCGCTGCTGAGATCAATTGAACCCGCTTTGGGCTGCCACCTATTCAGGGTCAGAGCACCTAGAATCAGACTTAAAAGTGTATGCTGTGACACAAAGGAAAGGCTTGAAAGAACTGACTGGTTTGGTATGGAAAAGAGAAAGCTGACAGGGAACTTAAATATGGAAAAGTTTCTTACAGAAAGGATTGTGAACTATTGTTTTTCATGTCCCTCAAGGGCAAGATAAAAAGTAATCCATTTAGTTATCAGGAAAAAAAAATCACTTAAATGTAAGGAAGGCACTTGCAACGAGCGAGGAGAATTTAGTCTACAAATGCATTGCGAAGAAGAGGCTGTGGAATCCCACAGAGGGAGTTTTTTAAGCACAGATGAGACAACTGACAAGGAGGATCTGGGAGCACTCACTTCTGTAACTGCAGAACTGGAGTGGAGCTGCTCTTCAGGCAGAAATAACACAAACTACAGAAATGTCTGGCTTTAACACTGCTTTGTCAGTCAGTGTCAGACACTGCTGAAGTGAAAGAAGGGTATGTAGGTGAACCAGGCAAAAGAGTAGTCCATGCATTCACCAATTATGCTCTGCCCAGGTATCTACAGGCAGCACCAGAACAGACACATAGGCAAAGGACACACAGACTGTCAAAACCCCCATATCAACACTTCTGGATGTACAGAAAGATGTAGGGGGACACATGGCCAAACCTTCACCCGTGGAAAAGCATAAATGTAGACTTGGTGAAATGTGTTGGCACAGATCAGAAAAGTTATTGAAGGTAAATTATTCCTTTTTTTCTTCATCTTTCACTCACGTCAGTTTTT
Organism: Sclerurus mexicanus; assembly: GCA_013396755.1. Classification (NCBI taxonomy): domain Eukaryota; kingdom Metazoa; phylum Chordata; class Aves; order Passeriformes; family Furnariidae; genus Sclerurus; species Sclerurus mexicanus. Next base: position 551,752 of record VWZF01006501.1, on the reverse strand, counting down.
TTCCCAAGGTTAATAGCACTGTCCCACATGGTCCAGCATGAGATGAAAGTCTTGTCTTATATGTTTAAAATGGCTCTCTCCATTTCTTCACTCTCTTTCATCTCTGACAGCCAGTCTCTTTTGATGGTGAATCCTTCCTCTGCTGCAAAATGGAATACTTTTTTGTTAGCACACCAACAATTGAAAAATCAAACAGAGTTTTAAAATTATATTTCTTACTAGGTGCTAACCTCATCAAATTAATTCTAGGGAGGAAAAAAATAACTGGAATACTTAATTTTTTAGTGCATTCTAGATTTTCTAGGTGTCTTTGGGTTCTGTTTCTGTAGGAGAAAAAAAGCAAGTTAGAAATTTTTTATATAAATGCTTAGAGGATTTACAGTTTAATTTCTTAGAGATGCAAAGGCAGCACAGAGTATGCTATGAGAGGTTTCCACTGAAGCATTATCAAGGAGCATGTGATGTTGTTATTGTGACAGGTTTCTCCCTGTTCTCCTTGATTAGGGCTCTTTCAGTTAGTGGCCTGCCTTTAGGTTCTGCGCATCCCTGGTCACATGAAGCCAAACTCCGCGTGGCCCTGCATCATGTGCCTCATTTTCACAAGCATTAGCTGAATGTTAGATCTCAAAATCAAAGCGGCAACAATATTCCATGTGCTTTGCCTGGCTATAAATAGCTGCAGTAAGTGGGAAACAAAGGTGAATTTGTTTGAACCTTGCCACTTCATTTATTTTTAATAATCATAATGATAAATGGAGTTGTCCTCTCCAATGTATTACACTGAATGCTTGAAGTTCTTTTGTCTATATTCTGTTTGCATTATAGAGGAAAAAGAAAGTTTCTTAAGCAGTGGAGGTTTCTCTTAGGTCTTTTTTCTGTCTTTGTCCAAAAAGTATAAGCTTAAACCAAGAAGGTTCTTCTCTGGCTTTGCAGCCAGCCCCACGTGTTCCAGGCTTCAGTTGTCACTGTGGTACTGTTGGCAGTATGTTAGGACAGGTAATGCCGTCTCTCCTCATCATCTGCTGGAGCCAGGTTGCAGTAGGCTGACATTTGGGGGAGTATGGAACAAAAAGAGAGAGAGATCTACAGACTTGGGAGGCAATGGATACAGGTTTGGAGATAAGAATGATAAGCCTGGAGAAATATCTGAAAATATATTTGAAAAGTTCACTTCAGCTTGAAATCCTGAAAGTGATTTAACATTTATGTACCAGTTCCTTTGAACAGTCAGTTCAAGATATTGCTTTTACACATCCATGGGACTGCTTACTGAAGTAAACATTGAATAGATCAATAATATTGGTAAGATTCAGCCAATGTAATTGAACAACTTGTGCCCTAATGAAGTACTTGTTACTTCTGTATCTGAATGGAAATGCATTTGGAAATTAGTTAGTTTGATGGTTTCAAACAATTTATTTCTCAGAGATATGAAAATCTTTTTTATTCCAAATCTTTACAGCATAAATCATCTGTAGAATCTATTTTATCTAAGACACAATATATCTAACAAGAAGAGAGGAAAATACACTTCTGATACAGCCAATCAATGCCAGCTAGAATCCCTCGTGATAACAACTTCTATGAGGTTGTACTTTCCTGTTCCTAAATTGCGGATTGATGGATCCTAGGCTGGAGCATAGCTCTTTCATGTAAACTGGCAACCCCAGCAAGCCAGACAGCTCCAGAATTAACTCCTCTGTGATTGCTGAAGGCTTTGAGAAATTATGAGAGTTTGAAACATGTATTGATTTATCAATGTTGCTGTAAAAGCTACTTAATTGTTGGCATAAAAGTTTGTTAAGCTTTTTAAAAGTGAAAAGTAGTTAAATTTCTGCCTCGTGCATTCATCTAAAACAGCATTTCTGACGAGTGACTGTTAAGAATGTCATACAACCACTGTGCAAAAATACACAGTCAGCATTCTGCTGTATCTTGATTTTAATCGACAAAACTGTAGCGGTGAATTTTATGAGCCTCTTCTTTTATTAATTAAAAAAACAAAGGTATGAAATCTACTGGTCTAAACTGCTGGTACAGCAAAGTATAATCCAGCTGGGCCTGTTTCTTAGAAACCTTGAGATTTTGGGACATCCCATTGCATTTATTTTATTAATCTATAGTTTTCTGCATCCTCACACTGACATATTAGAGTAAGTAAGTGGAGAAAACTCACAGTATTTGATAGGTGTATGTCTTAAGACTTCATCTGTAGATGGCAAGATTATGATGTCTTCCATGCAGTTTAACTGAAGAAACTTCTGCTATTTTTATCAAGGATGACACTAAAATAAATGCAGATGAAATGGACAACTTTATCTCGTTCCCCCTGGAATATGAGATCTTCAAACTGAATCCATTCAGTCTTACTAAAGTGGGAGGTATCTCTTATTTCCTTTTAAACCAATTGTGTAAAATACTCACTAAATCCCATTGTGCTCATGATCTTCAATTGGCATTGCCATCCTTGTTAATTAATGGTTTTTCCAGCATTGAGTCTCAAGAGCGTAGATATAGTCATCATTGAAGCTTGAAATATACACTGATTTTAAAGACATCTTGTATTATCATGTACATAACACACTATTGTAAAGACTGTTTTATCTGTATAAGCTTAAGTGGAAAATAAAGGCTCTAATCTTCTTGATAGCATTTTTTCTTAGTTCGCAGTCTGCAATCTTTCTAAGAAAAGAGATTTGTCTTTATGAAGTGCCAAGTATGGTTCTTGCCTTTATCACTTGGAACTCTGTTTGCACGGTCCACTGTTGAAAATTGACTCCATGCAGCAACTTAGGTCTTTTCAAGTGTTTTGTCTTCCTTCATTTTGTTGCTGTTTTTTGTTATTGTTGCTTGTTTGTTTGTTTTTAAATAAGTTCAACATATCAAAATAATTGTGGAGAAACAGCTGGTGTGGCTTCCTCGAATGCATTCTCCCTTCCCAGCTTGCTGCCCTACCTGTCCTTCCCTGGCTTTTGTACACATGGCAGCTTTGGGCTGCAGAGCCAGGGAACCTTGTCCTTGCCCTCTCTGACTGCTTCCTACAGGATATTAATGCCTCAGTTGCTCAAAGCATATCCAGTCTCTGCATCTCGTGACAACAACTAGCTTTGCTTTGCAGTTCATAAAGAGTCCTTCTGTGTTTTCTCAGTGCTTTTCCATATCTGAAATCTCAATAAATGGCTAGAGAGGGGCTTGTCAGGCATTTTTCTTCTGAGGTGATTAAAGCCACATGAGACACAGTTGACTCCTCTGGCATTTTTGCTAAACTGCACTATTTTGCATATAAACTTGGGGATCAAATAAGAAGAAAACTAAAACAAAAGCAAAGATGATTTATGTCAAAAGTGTAATGCAGAGACCAGGACATTTCACTTGCCTGTGTTCTTTGAGTAGATAAACTGAAAAGCTTGGGATTTTTAATCAGATCTTGTTTGTCACAATGCCTCTCAAAGTATCTTTCTTTAACCTATTTTAATTTAGCATTCTTTAGGTGTATCATGAATTGCATGACTCCTTTTTTACTTTGCAAGGTATCCTCGAAGCTCTTTAGGTGCTGTTTTGTTTCTATCTTTGTGCAGTTTGCAGAAATCTGTTGGTTCCCCCTTTTCAGCTTTAAGACTTGTTACTAACCCGAGTTGTATTTTATGGGCAAGCAGCCTTTTCTGATTCCTCTTGCCAATGCTTCTGTCACATGTCTGTCCTGGACCCCTCAGCCTTGTTTAGGGGAGCATCATGTGAGGCTCCTGCTCTCTCCTGCAGTCCCATCTGCAGTGCCTGCTTTGCGTGTCTCCTTGTACAAAGCAAGGTGGATTTGTTACCACCCTGCCATCTTATCTGAAACAAGGATATCAGTGTTTGGCCTCAAAAGTAGATATATTTTATGTCAGAGAAGACAGTTCTTAAAATAGTAAGCAGGCTGCACATGTGACCCCTTTACCATTTTTCATAGTAAGACCCAGAAGCCTGGTCTTCCTAGCTGCTTCTCCACAAAGTTTGTCTCAGTTTCTGCTCAGTTTTGTTTAATTCCCAGGATGGCCAGGGGCAGCTGAAGAGAGAGCAAGACCCTTTTTAGGTAGCATCTCCATCTGTGAATGGGTAACTTCCATGATTGGCAAAGTCAGGCTTGCAGTTTGCTGCAGATGGCTGAAATATCCACAGAGGTAACAGCTTCTCCATTTCCTCTCACTTCTGCTCCTTCAACCTTTTTGAGTAACCCCTACTAAATTAAAATGTAAATGCTGTTGCCTCTCTCTACAGGGTAGGTAACCCTTACCAAGGAAATGCTGTGGTGTCTTAGGGAACCGCACAGCAGGTATGTATGTATTTAGTCTTTCATTACCATCTGACTTCACAATTCTTGGTAACCAAAAGCATCTAAGAGATTATTTTCCTGTCAGCCTTATTCCATTTTCATACAGCTATGTTGTACTGCCAGAGGTTTAGGGGCTTTTTTTTTCAGCTTTCTATATTTGCAAATGCAGTATATATTATAATCTCCAAGCCCACAGTGCTGGTAGACATACACAGCACTGGAAGAGGTAAGGGTCATCAAAGATGCCTCCCTTTTAGGAAGGTCATGCCCATCGCATTTATTATCCAATCCTCTATTATTTTTTTTCACCTGTAGAAAGTATTTTTTCAGTCTTTTAGATGAGAGTTTTCAAATTGAGATGGTGCGGGAATGGAAATTTCAGTATGTAACCTGTTACATAGCATAAGTGAGCTTTTGCAGACACTCTCCTCCGTGATGAATGCTCACTGCCTGGCACCCTGGGAAGGCCTGGGATTGCACCTTGATACATTTGCATTTTGATGACTTAGTTTGTCCAGGCTGGATAACCAGAAAGAAAAATCTAAATCTAGATTTAGAAGGCTTGTGAATTTGGACCTTAAAGGGCGATGTTATATTAAATAGGATGGATACTCCTCTATTTTTCTCCTCCTCTTCTGAGTTTAAGCATTTTTCGTAGGGCAATATCAGTTCAGTATGCTCAAATTCAGACAAATTAGCTTCAGGATAGGTTTTCTGCAATCATTTTCTGGGATCGGTTTCCTATTTAATCCCAGTTCTTTTAGGGAGATGATATTGAAATGATGATTACTATTATCTAGATGTTTCTGAACATTTTTCTCTGCATATCTGTCTGATATGCAATATAAACAACTGCATTGGTATAGAAAAAAAAATCTAAAGACCATATCTGGTTTTGTCCTGGTATGGTAAAGCTTCCCTTTTGTGTTAAGGTTCCCTCTTGTGTGTTGTTCCTGCTTCCAAATTTGAGAGCACTGGAAAACCCCTAATCCCAGTGGGGACCATTCCAAGGTCCAGTTTGTGTACCAGTTCCCAAGCTCAAAGGACCCTGCTATTAAGAGGTGACCTCCAGCAGCTGCACCAAGTTGCATTTCAGAGCTCACCAGCTCTTTGTACCTGAATGGAAAAGCCCTGACTTCACTTTTGCCTGTTATAAATCTTACAGACATTTATATCTCAAAGTCAGGGTCCTTAATTAACTGCCCAAAGAGCCATCCCCACTGTGAAAGGCAGCTGCCTTCGAGGAGCGAGCTGTTGTCACCTGGCAGCACACAGGCTTTATTTAGGACCCGAAAGTGACCAACTGGAATAGAGATTTTGAATTCTTTGGGGTTCAGATAGAAATTACAGAGCATCTCTTTGCCATCTGCTCTGTGTTGGAAATAACGCAAATGTAAATGTCAGCTTTGCATCCTATGAGCCCATTAGCCCTCTAGGCCTGCAGCCTTTCTTGCTGAGGGGAGGTGCTGGACCTCAGCTTTCACAGCTGACAGCATGGTTCCTGTGTCTGCCTCCATCCTGAACTACTCCTGTGTTATTCAGGCCTGTGTTTGTCACATGGGTTTGTGAGACGCTGGCTGTGAAATAGGCTTAGAAAGTTCCTGACCCTTCTTTCCCTGATTCTGTCCCCTTCTGAGGCACTTTTACTTGCTAGCTTTTTGTTTCTAGTTCTATCTGCCACAGATATGTTGAGGAACCACAGAAAAGGCTATTTTTCACCCCTAATCTAGCTTGTGATCGTGTTTATTGTGTGGCTTTGCAAGCAGGTCTACTGCCAAACTGAGGAAGGAAAAGCAATGAGAACGAGCAGTGAGAAGGAACTTACACTGGCTTGCAGCATCTCACACAAGCAGACACACTTATTTTACAGAACCCAAAATACAAAGCAGATGCCATGATGCCTCTATCTGAAGCCAGGTGTGAAGGTACTTACAGGTGATTTCCTCATTGTAGATGGACCCCATAAATAGCCAGGGTGGTTAAAACAATGGACGGCAGCAGCCAGCTCCTCCTAGAAGTGGACATCTTGGTTACCCTGGAGCTGTTTCCCCTGCCTCAGGTCAGCTGGCTGATTGTTCTGTGCCCAGTCTGGGCTGCTGTTGCTGCTGTCTTTATTTATCCTTGTATTAAATGTTGTACAAGCCATTAGTTACAGGTACAATCTGTTAAATGCATGATCTCGGATGTGTTACCAGCTCTCCCTGTACGGCCTGCATATGGTCCATTGTTAACACAGATGTCAGCCCAGGAATGTTTGCTTATCTCACTACACCTCAGAGAGTGGGCAGCTCTTCCGTCACAAGTTTTGCTCAAGTTCCTGTGTCAGAAGTCAATAATTTGTTTGGGGGCTTTGAGGATTAGTATTACAAATTAGGATGTGGCTGTGGCATATGTCCACTCAATAGTCTATGACAACGTGTACTGGATTTATGACAGTGACAAGAAATCAAATGACATGGTAGGGTAGCTCCTTTCAAAGGCAACTTTAAGAAGTGTTGTTTGATGAATCTGAGTCAGAGTCTCAACCTGGGGTTAAATCTTGGGGCATTTTTATCTGTAGAACTTTGATGCCATGTTAATAATTCTCACTGCACAGCCACTGTACATCTGATAAGCAGAAGCATGCACAAAATTTTGTAAATAATATTTAGAATTTTCCTTTCATCTTCTTTCACAGATGATTTCTCAGTTTCTCTAACACAATCATATGATCAAGCATGTGTCATTTTGACCCTTGAAAGCCTGGAAGAACATAATCATGTCAAGTTCCTTTCCAAACACTTCAGAAGTCTTGCAAATAAACACTGGAGATATCCAGAACTAGCAACACGTTGCAGTCCTTGGGTTAGTTTGGCTGATAGTATCAGCCAGTGATAAAACAGAAAACTGCAGCCTACGTTTAAAGCAATAACAGGGTCCTGGATCAGCACATCAAATGTCCCTTCATTCTGTGTCCATGGCATATTGCTGTGTGGTCAGCTAAAATGGATAAAATGTTATTGATTGACAGCTCACTGAGTTTTGTTTCTCTTAGTTCTTTAATGAAGACAGGATCCCTATTGAGGTTAAGATTCACCTGGGTCTAAGCTGGATAACTAGCTGTTGTCTATACCCAGTGCAGAAATGCAGGCAGCCCAGCAGTGATAGTCACCCAGCCTGTTGCAGGTGGGATGAGCTGTCCTCTGGAGATGTCTTTCTCCTCCTCAGAGGGAATCTAGACAACTGGTTCAGGGAGATATCGCACTTTTAGGTGGCTAACTTTATATGAAAATTGCATACGCTGTTTAGTCTCAGAGATTAACAGGCATTTCCTTTAGATGCCTAAAAAACAATAAGGTGGACAAATACAATCAATGAGTTTCCTCTGTAAATAAATCCAAAACAAAGCAAACAAAGTATTTGGACATGGAGGCTCAGTACAAACACACATCTGTCTAGATCTTTATCACTACCAGCTATGTTTCATATCCCTATGCTGTTTTCAGCTGGGACTGGCACAGTCTTAAACTGGTCTACAATTCTCCTTGCTCATTGGGAAAAAAAAGGAACCTGCAACTGCTGTATGGCACTGGGGTTTGGGACCCTTGCCTTGCACTACTCCACGGGAGAAATTCAGTGAAGTTTCTTTGTACCACCATGTCTCCAGGTATAAAGTGCATTGTCCTTCTTTGTGTTCTGTGGCTAGTGAGGGCAATGTAAGAGCTAAGGATTAGCCTCCCAAAACAGTTACCAAGCATCTCCAGTGTGTGCTGCATTCATTTCCAGTATGTCTTGTGGCATTTCCAATGGGGCCTTGTCAGCTGGGTGATATATACTCCTCCCTGAAGCTCCCCTCCTTTCTTTGCATGAAAACCAGCACAGTGCAAAGGCTGTGGGTTGCAGATGCCCTCTCACGCAGTTTCCCAATGAAAACCTTCCACTCTACTTCCCATAATACCTTGCCTAAATGGTCATCCTTCCATTAATCATGATGTGGAGTGAAGAGTGTGTCCTGATAGGAGGCAGCAAGCCTGTAGGAATTCCTCCACTGGTGCACACTGCCACACTTAATTCTGTAGGAGAGCTTGTAACCCAGTGAGCCAGCGTGTAGCTGAGTGTTGGTGTGCTGGACCAGCAGCAGCAGTAGGCAACAGTAGGATGCCTTCCACATCCCTGCATTTCTGTGATGCCTCAACACTTCCTATTCTCAAGTGGTTGTGCTACCCTGTCTTTGACCTACTTGTGCTTGGCTCTCTCCCCTCCATTGTGCTAGGCAGAGGTGTGTGTGGCCACATTGTGAATCCAGGCCAGGAACTAGCTGAGCTGAAGTATTACTGTAATACAAAAAAAGAGAGGTGGAGGACAGGGTTGCTTAAATTAATGCCACTGTCAGTGAGGAGCATTGTGGACTGCAGCCCCTACAGTTGTTTTCTATGTCTTCAGAGCTGACAACTTCTGGCCTCTGCCTCTGTTTTCAGTTCCTTCAGCTAGGCTGTGGTTTCACATAAACTTTTTAATTTCCTTCTACCAAAGATGTTTGAGATAAATTGCATCTCCTTTTTCACAGACATACTAAAGGAGACATAGGGAATACTCTTCTCTGTTCATCTGCACTGAATCTACTGGTGGCAGGCGCTGAACGTTGTCAAGTGGTCTGCACTTTGGGGCAGGAGAAGGTCATGGGGTAGAGATGCCTCCCCACCAGTCAAAGATATTATGGGACTACTTCTCCTACAGCTGCAGCAAGGGTCTGACCTCAAGAAGCTCTGCACTGTTAGGTGTTTCAAAAATGTGTTTCTTCCTGGCATTAGCTCTTGAGTGCGCTCCAGCTTTTGCCCAATGCTCTCGCATCTGTATCAGCTCCCTGGCGGGCTGGGCATAGAGGCCTAGGGCTACTTGTGCCTTGTCGGAGTGATCCCCTTTGCAGGGAGTGCTGACCAGAAAGCTGTTACCCCGGCTTTGTAACATAAATGTTACATCACGATGTCACTACATTAAATAGCATCATCATAACTACATCTGTCTTGAAAGCACCTTGGAAACAAACTGTCTGTGCAGAAATTGGTAGACTTGAGTACATTCTCAAGTATAATGTTTCTGAAAATGTTCAACTTATGTATTTTCCACAGACAACTTTAATTCATATTCATTCATAGTCTTCTTGTACTATTTGTTTCACTGAAGCTGGATGAAAAGGAGAATGTTTGCTAACTCCTTTTTAGAGAAGTGTGCAACAGTATCTCAGTTTTAACAGCAAGCATATCTTTAGAGGGCATCTTTTTGTTAAGCAAATTATTATAGATTTTGCCCGATCTGTAAAAGAGCACTTTCAGTGTTCTTCTGATTCTCTTTTACTTTTATGATAATCTGAACATTTATAAGACAAGACATTGTTTAGATGTTCAAAATAGAATAGTATTTTTGGACCATGACATCAGTTTTTATGCCATTTCACTCTATTTTGAACTATAATTAAAAGTTCTTTTTTAAACAAACTGTATCTAATTTCTGCGCTAAATCAAGCCAAGCAGTGAGGAATGTTTTTACTTTTAACTAGAATGTCATTAGAGTCAAGACATGCAAATACAATGCAGAATTGTAAGACATCACACCAAAAAAAAAATCAACTGCAAAGTCTTTTTTATTGTAAAGGAATTCTGTCAAACCCTCATGGAGAACCACTGCTTGCATGATTTCCCACTAGAGTTTGTTCCAGTTTTCTGAACAGGAGCAGCAATATCAAGAACAATATTGCCGGTCCAGAAGCATATGCAAGCACAACTGTGTTTCTGAGAGCTGTGTGTTACTGCCTTCTTCTTGACATTGTTATTTCAGCAAAAATTTTGGACACAACTAATGCTGTGATTAGGAACATAAACCAACAGAACAAGTGCAGAAGTGACATTCACTTTTACATACATATATATATACACCCTTTCTGTTTCTTCAAATATATTGTTCTCTGGGAATAAAGCCCATGGTAAAATATGAAGTTTTGAAAAACAAGGTGCTTTTTGGATTTTCTAGAGAAAGAAATATTGTGTGTCCAGTGTCTCTTGCTGTAACTGGTGCTTCAGTTTTCACACCCAGCTAGCCCAGAAAGATTAAACTGCATTTAGCTGAAATCCTCAAAAAATTGTGGAGATTTCTCAACCACAGATGGCTCAAGACAGAAATTCAGTCTCTGTGGAAGTATTGTCTTCAACGTGATGCCTAGTCGTCAGGGTCCGAAAAAGGTAAGTGATAAATCCCTCTCCTAGATGGTATTAAAGACCTGGAGCACTACCCGTGACCCAGGGGAAAGCTGTATGTTTGGGACTTTGATGTCAGTGTTGATTAAAGACTGGCTCTGAGCTAAACGAGAGGCACATAACTGTGCTTGGTTAGCTGCAGAAAGCATCAAATATTCAAAGCCTAAAATTCCAGTCTTAGATCTCTACCTTTAATACTACCCATGACCCACAGGGAGACTCACAAGGCCATTCAGCTCTCTCTTGCATTACACCGGGTCTCCACAGCTCCTGCTGCAGGAAGATGTCTCTTCCCGTGTCTGTCTCAGAGAGCCATGCTCTGTGGTGGGGCACGACCTGAGCTTAAACTTTCGTGTCAGTGATGGCTAGGACCTGTGCATTCCTCTTCTTCACCCACTGCCTCACTTTACTGTGATTTGTTTGTTTGTTTCCAGCCTCTTTTTACTCATTCTCAGCCTCCCATCCACCTCTGTCCCCTTCTCCTATCACGCTGCCTCACTGACAATAATGACTTTTGAAAGCTAAAAGTGGTGAGAACTTTTCACAGATTATTTTAACTCTTGATAATTACAAACATCTCTGCAGGCATTCAAGATGGGATTCTACACTGAGCTGAATGTGAGAGACTGCTCCCCATCCTGACTTGGAGCATACATCCAAATAGGAGAAAGTATATCCCACTATTCCTAATATGCCTAGGAAATCTGCGTCTCTGCTAACCCTAGGAAATCTCTCCCAGGCATATATGAATTGCCTTCTTTGTTTGACCTGTTTCCTAACTATTAAGCAGAGGGGACTTCTCCCAGTTTCTACTAGGTCTCTTTCATCTTTTATTTTCTTTTTTTTTTTCTTTGTCTTCTATACTCCATTAAAAATAAAAATTTCCTAATTATTTCTGATCTAACCCTTTAAAAGTTTCACGTGATGATGACACAGTAAGGAAATGAAAGAAGAAAGATATATTTGTGAATTGATTTGGTCACCCTCAGGCTTTGAAGTGGGAAAAATTTAGGTCTAGGCAATCCATTTCTGATGTAAATGTTTCAGTCATATATCTGGAGCCCCCATTAGTGAAGGGGCAATCTGTCATAGGCTTTTCCTATATTAGTTGCTTTGTGTCCTTGTTCTCTGAAGAAAGAAAGAGTTGTAAACACAGGAGGTGACTATTAAATTGGGGAACTGAGAACACCATTAACAATGTTCATTAACAGGAAGAGAATTACTTTTTTTTTTTTAACCTAGAAGAGAAACAGAGAGATTTGATTTTGTTGATATCTGCAAGATAAAAAATGAATACCCAAAGAAACACAAAACCCCAACTATTAAGTCTCATTGCAACATGAAATGTGTAATTCCATGGAAACAAATACACAGACATAAACTGAAAATGCCTAGGGGCATCTTTAGCTCATCAACATAGGAAAAAAGGAAAGTATAAATGTCATGGAAGCTATAACCAACCTTAAGAGAGCATGCATTATGTTTAAATCTTATGGATAATGTGCTAAAGATCAAGTTGCATACTAATAACACACAGCACACATTTTAAGGTGGTAACACACAAACTGCATGAAAAGAACAAAAAAAATTTAATAACATAAATTACAATCATATTAATATAGATCTGTATCAGGTGAATTTTTTGCTCACATTTTTAGGAAGCTGTTAATTAAGAAACTATGACATTAGTCCCACTTTTCTAAATTGCAAGCAAAACCCAAGGCTCCAGTTCTGAGTGAGAAGGGTTTAAACCTCTGTAAAATCCCACTGGGCACATTAGGCAAAGTTTACTAAAACTGATGACAGATTATAGAAATAACAATTCTAGCAGCTGTTATTGATGCACTTCAGCAGCTTTTTTTCATTGTTACTGTCAGAGAACAGAGTTGTGGGAGCTTCCCCACTGCAACCCCGAATATTGGCATAAGCAGCTGAGTTTCTGCCAGGTTTGGTGACCCTGCAAAGAGCTGCTGCAAGCTCACTCAAGCTTGGAAAGCAGCGCTGTCCTGTAAATGACTTGCAGATCATTTGTCCTGGCCTTCGATACCCCAGGTGCAAGGTTGGAATAAAGGAAGCTAATAATTACATCTATTCTTTCAGCTGTGGTGGTGAAGCCTCTGGGCAGGTGTATTGCTTGGGTCTCATTTGCTCAAATTGATTTAAATTTTATGGTGTCTTTTTAATGAAGCCGACTGGTGCTGCTGCCAATAACAGACAGATAACTGGAAAGGTGGCAGTAATTACTTTGTGTGTGAACCATATAGGCTCTTTCCTCATTTTTCTACTAAGTCCCACACCCAAAAGGCCATGTTTTGAAAGACTTTTCATAATTCCTAGATAGAAACTAGTGAGGAGAGACTCTTTCTAACAGCCGTTCTTGGAGCTTCAGCATTGGTAGATCCATGTGATGCTATTCAAGGCTGGGCTCTGACCCTCTGGGTCTTGTCAGTAAGGCAATAAGCCCCGAGTCCAGCATTTGTTCCAACACAAGACCTGACAAAAGCTTGGTTAGCCTCCAAATTCCTACATTTTCCTGCCAATTAAGCTGTCACACATCTGTGGCAGCTTGATTCTTCAGCATCTAATTCCTGCAGAAATTTTCCTAGGGAAACTTGAAGTTACCTTTCTCCTCCCTGTGTCTGGAAAAGGCACTGAACTTCTGGTTCAAACGTGTCCAACATCATAATATGCTTCTTCAGGCACTATCTGTTGTATTTGGATTCAGATACGCTGTAATTTATTAACTTTACCTCTGCATATGTTGTGTGTCTCCAGCAGGCCTAGTTTCAGAGGGAAACTTTACAACATGGTTTCGCAGAATGCTTTTTGTAGGCATCTCTAAAATATTGAGAGTTTCACTCAAAGAGAAGAGATTATCAGGGAAAAGTGTGTGTGTGGGGGGGAAGTGAAATTGCTGAGAAGTTCAAAATGTTTCCTGCAATTACTAGCAGTTTTCCCACGTATCTAAGTTTTGCAGTATGAATGATGTCTTCAAGCAGTTCTTGAGCCCTCACAATACAGATTTTCAGATATGTTTGTTTATGACTGAGGCTTACTGCGTAATGCAAATAATGTAGCAATACAACAAGCGCAAAGCATGACATAAAAAAACACGATTAATGCCAAGCTGACAGATCTGGTCTCTGTGTAATATGTCCTCAAAGCGCCCTTCGCCTCTGAGTTAAACATTTGAAATCAGGAAGACATAGCCTAATTTTCATTATCTTTGGATGCTTGGGAGTGTTTAATAGGAATGAAACTTATGCATGCATTTTCTCATAAAGATCAAATCTCTCCTGAGAAACTTGATAGCTTTTCTTTGTTGACTCTTAATTCTTTTGGTAAATTAGCAACTGAAAAAAACATGGTAGTGGTAATTTGAATTAGAAACAGCAACAACATTTGATACAGTGCCTTACAAAGTCTTGCTCTTGAAATTAATTTACAATAGCTTGGGCATAAAAATTGCTATGCAAATTGAAAACTGCAAGCCTTAAGCGTAACCAAACTGGACATCTACAATGTATTCACAACCTAAAAGCCTTTCCTCCTCCATGAGAAAAACTTTCCAAAACATAATAATTCTTTCTTTGTAGAGCTGTGGTCCAGGCATGTGAACTCAAGTCTTCTTAGAAAATTCCATAAACTCTGTAACTGTTCAAAACATTTAGTTGCAGTATGGTTTCCTATATGATGAAATTCAGCCAGATCAATATTGCCTGACCCCTTGGGACCTCTACGTTTGTCAGGATTCCGTTATTTGGAATGCCTTCAGGTCTCTGACAAACACACAGCTTTTTCTCGTTTATTTTCCTTGGTACTTCAAAACCCCCTACAACAGATTTCTTTACTTGATCCTGTGTTAATTGAATAGAATTATTTTTTTATATCCTTGTGACTAGGATGGATGGATAGATAGATAGATAGATAGATAGATAGATAGATAGATAGATAGATAGATAGATAGATAGATAGATAGATAGATAGATAGATAAAGTACATTTTATGCACAGGTTACCAAGTGTTTAGACATGTTCCTCTCTATTGCAGTCTGCATGCTGGAAGAGGATCCCTGACTTTCAAAGGAAAAGCCTTCACAGCAACCCCCTTTGCAGTATATTAAAGATACTTTAGTGATGCACGTACTATTAATCACTATTATGTCACTGAACTGCTGAGCATTTTCTGCATCTCCAGAGCCTGTGGCAGATGTTCTTCTAGTAGCAAGTATACCTTCAGACATACATATATCTTTGTAGTTAAAAACACTTTACTATGAACATATACCAAATTAGAAATGTATTTTCAGGTGTCATTGGTTTGGACAGTGATACATTAGAGTACAGTAGTCATGACTTAAGCAGATAAAGAAGGTATTCTTCATTTTTGAAATGTTTTTAGAATTATTTACTCCCTTCTGTAATGTAAATAAGTAAGGCAAGACATTATATGGATAGTCAACAGTCCTACCTGGTACAGGCTGCAACAGGACAGACCTTCCCAATGCCAAGTAAAGGGAAGGTGACTTCCAGCAGCATTACAGCGATTTATGTTAACTGCTTCCAATTAAAGAGGGTTTACCTAGAGAAAAAGGCTAACTGCTTTATCTAGACAGGCAAGAAAACAAACACCATATTCTTAAATAAGTATCATCCCAGAAAAAAAAAAAAAGAAGGGAAGCTGTCAAGAGGACAATACTTTTTCCCTTGCTTTGTGAGACCCACAGACCAAAGGGGTCAGCTCTTTCTGAGACTGGGGACTGATTTTTTTGACCCCCAGAAGCAGCTCAGTTTTTTAAGATCATTCAAGAGCCCATCATTAGGATATAGGACAAGTTTGGTGGGGCTGAACATGAAGCTGCATCCACTCCTGCCACCTTGGAGACCTCACTGTGAGCCAATTCAGGCTGCTTAGATTAGGGATGTTGCTCAGGAACATCTCAGGGAATAGATATGTCTCAGGAAATGAGAGTTTGCTGTGACCAATGGATTTTTGAATGTGAATGGACATTTATTAGTATTCCTTTTTGAAGTTTGTTCAGCAGTGAAATCTCATGTGAATAAGACAACAGTGAGAAAAGTTACCAATATGCTTTACACCTGTTTTTATCAAGTCTGACACTTATTCTAATCAAGATCCTGCAAATATGTAGCCTTGGGTTCTTCCTTTTCTGATTATCTTTGATACAAGGCTTGGAGGACATCTTTGCAGACTTCTCCATTGCACCATCATTTATCAGAAGGGACTCCTTCAACAGATGCCTGTGGGCCTGCCAGCTTGATGAGGGCAGTTATGCATTAGCTGTGTCTGCATCCAGGGCTGCCAGCAGAGAACCAAACTCGCCTGCAGAGGTTATTCAGCCATCTTCTAGACTCTCCAATGGTCTAAGTTGCTTTGGTGCAGCCCTGGCTATACCTCTGGGGCACAGGCATCTCCACAGCTACAAGTGAGCAGCTCATGGGCTGAACCAGCATGTATGACAGGAGCCTGGCTGGAGGGGAAGCTTCTTTCAATGAGACTTGGCAAGGCAAAGTCCTAAGATGCTTCTCCTGCCTCCTTTCTCACAGCATCTTTGGTGATGTTAATTTGTATGTCTTTCCATTAGCGCCTTCAATCACACTGCTGATTCTTGTTGATGGTCTTCAGCTACATAATATACAGCCTCTTTGATATGGTGTGTGACTGAATGACTTGCAAATATGGACAAGGAATGCATTACTGTTTTGTTGCAGTTGGCAAACATTACTTGACGTGGCAAATTTCTCTAGACAGCATAGGGACAACAACTTATTCATGGGAAATGCTCAAAAATACTCTCACCAGAATTTCACTGTCAGACCCACAAATTTACCCCCTGCTGATCAGCAACACCTAAAGCCAGTTCTGTGCTGAAAAACTTTCCATCTCATATTTTAACTGCTGTTTTCAAGCACTGGATGAGCACTTGACTGCGCTGGCTCTGCCTGAGCATATTTCATTGCCTGAGATACCCTTGAGGATATCACATTCATCCCTCCTATCCCAGTCAACACTTCAACCATTGTGGGAGTCTCCCTCTGCCCCAGAATATGTATCCTCACCCTAAATTATCTTCTTGCCTCCAGTGTTTCCATGAAAATTTTCCGTGTTTATGAACCCACATTTTCTCATGAGAAACTGTTTCATCAAAGCATTCCCTGTCAGCTGCAGTTTTCTTTCACTTCAAAGGCAAACACTATGTCAAGCCCTGCATGCTGCGAAATTTCTATGTCAGATGTCTTGTCTCGAATGTTAAAAGGAGTTGTTTTGGGGTGTTTGTACACAACACATAATGCCCAGCGTTAAGTATTTGAGGAAAACCACATTAAGTAGGAGAACATTAACAGCATGTAACATTTAGCATTGTGCCCCAGAGCCATCTTTTTTTTTCTCATCATAAACTGTGCTGTCATCAAAGTGTTGACTGTCTAGAGCAGTGTTTAAACTCCCCTTATTTGCTTGCAAATAACACAGTGTGCCTGTGTTGTGGAGAGCGGGTGTTAGCTGTTGACATGCTGGATTGTTAGTGTGTTTGTCTGAGTAGGAGCAGTACAGAAGATGTTTGGCTCTGTCTAGAAACCTGGACGTGGTTCTTGTTCAGGACATGTGCTGACTCACATGTTATCTCGCAAATAGAGGTCTGGCCATTGGACTTGCAAAGACAGCCATGTGCAAGGTTCTACTGTGTCTTGGAGGAATATATACCTAATGTTGTGGTTTAGGAAAGGTGCTCCCCAGTTGATTGTTCCCATTGAGACACTTCAAACCATGTGCCACTTGCTCCCTCCCTCCTCCCGCTTCTCCTTCGGCAAGATGGAAAGGAGAATTGGAGGAACAAAAGGTAAAGATCATGGGTTGAGATAAGAACAATTTACTGGAAGCAACAATGAGGTAGAAAACAAACAGTAACAGCAACTAACTAATGCTAATAAAATAGTGTACAAGAAACAAATGATTCACATGCAACTTCTCACCTCCAACAAAACCAACAGCTCCCTCTGCCAGGCTACCCGACCCAGAAGGGACCCCTTTCCCCATCCCCAGAAAATTATGTGAGGTGATATAGAATAACCTCTGGGTTCTAGCCATGCTCCCTCCTGGCTACTGCAAAAATTAGCCCTGTCCTGACCAGAACCAGGACAATCCGCCAAGGGAAGCAGGAAGAGAAGGTGGAAACACACCACCGTCAAAAAGGGTTTATGACAGAGAGGTACCCTCTCCAAATGAAGACATTTGAAACTGCTCAGCAATATCTGCTGGAAGTCACTGCTTTGCTGGTAGGTGGCTGGAGACTGCCAGAGGAGACAGAGCTTTGCATCAGGTACATTGGGGATGTAGCTCTTAAGTGTCTTCATGGAAGGTATTGCCAGGATAGTTATTAATAATATTGTGAAAAAAGTCAAGTGGGCTTTCCTCTTCCAGAGCAAGTTCATTATATGTGCTGAGATAAGGATTAGTGTCCCTCTCCATCATAGTTCATATCTTAGGACAGAGAAAAATACCTCTGTCTTCTCCAAGCATTTTTCCAAGGCTCTCTTCAGCTTCAGGCACACAACCATTTCATGTTCACGTGATTTTCTTTTAGCTCTCACAGCAAAAGGCTTATTTATTTATAAAAATGATAGACCAGCTAGCTAGATTTTGAGATGTATGTATATGCTGTAGATCAGTGTACCAGCCCTGTCTAAGCTCTCATAGCACTAAACCTTTGTCCTTGAAGCTGGGCTACCTCTGGTAAAGCTTTTTGGTCCAGTGTGTGTGCAAATTTGTGCTACTTTAAATCTGATTATATCACAGCTCCCTCTGTGGACTGTCATTCCAAGCATGGATATAGATGATGTTAAACAGCAGCTACAAAGATTAAACATTTAAAATCAGCAGGTCTGGATAACTTGCACCTGTGATTTTTAAGACAGCTAACTGAAGAGAACCAAGGAGCAAAAATGGTGATTTTCAGCATACTGGAAAACTTCCAACAGTTCCCAGAAGACTGGAAGAAAATCAATGACATGTCAGTATTTTAAAAACCTGTAGCAGGAAGCTTGGATATTACAAGCGTATCAGAACTATTTGGAAGCATAACAGTAAGAATTGTAAGTATAGGACTTTATTTTAAGGATAGAAATAAAACTGTTTCAAATCAAAATTGGTTTATGGAAAACAAATCTTGTCAAACTAAAATATATTTTTGTAATGAGATTGACCATTGCTGGAGAAAAGATATTAAAGGGAGAAGACACAGTACTACTATTTTTGTAGAAACTCTACAGCATAAGAAATTTCATGTTTAGACTGAGACTGTAAAATTTAAAGTAATATTTAAATTGCTTAGAAACTTATAGAAATGGCTCTTGGGTTCCAAAAAGACTAAACACTTCTGAAAAACCTTCTCTCCTTTGTTATCAATTTTGAAACATAGGAAAAGCTAAGTTCCATATTGCTCACCTATGTAAATGGAGATTTGCATAAATGAGGCAAAACCTAATGATAGCAGGATAGTGATGGCTCTGATTGCTGCTGAGCAGCTCAGGTTATGCAAATATACAAATACTGTTTCAACAAATGAGTAAAAGGCAGGTAAGTTCACCAATAAGCCTTTCTTCCAGATGTTCTTTTTCTCATATATGCACTCTTAAATAGTTGGTCTGTGGCATTACACTCCAAAATAAATACAAGGTAGTCATCTGCTGCACATCAGCAGCATGCACCAGATGTTTGAAAGCTGTGAATACATCTAAGTGCCATTTTACTGTGTCTGATTATTAAACAGGATGAAAATTTTGGGCTCCATGCAGGAAGCTGCAATGACTGTCTTATCTGTGAAGAATTCATTTACTTTGTGACAGAACGGCTGCATTTCCGCACTGCCAGAGAAACAAAGGAAATTAATATGGACACACTCCTACTGAAGAGAATGGGAGCAAGCCTGTATGCATACATTCATAGAGATCTTGGGTTTATGCTGATCTGAACTCACCAGACCTGTAAATTGAGAAAAGTGTACGAATCCTACTTAGAACCCTGTGTAGACATTCCCACATGGAATGAAAGTGGTCTTGCTGCATTTTAATTTAATTCACTGGTGGGTGTAGCAATGGGCCCTCAGTCTCAGCTGAGATTTTCTACTAGCTGATTCCTTTGTTTGCCATTGTGGATGACCCCATGAAATACAGCCACAGTCCAATGGACACAAAGGACCAAGTAATCACAGTCTAAAGAGACACTGTTCCTTGGCTGAGTGTTGCCACCATGAAGGTGCAGTTTATTTTACTTTTCATGGGTCTGAAAAGCCCCGGTTTAGGGTGGTCATTTCCAGTTCTCTAACCACTGCCTGCCACCACCTAATGCCAGCCAAAGGGTGCATGTCTGAGATCTACCAAGATACTTGGGCACCTGCCTCATATCAATTTCCCATGGGTGCCCCTGGAGATTGGAGATTGAGCCAAATCACTGTTCGCTGAGAATCTTTCTTTCCATCCTAAGGAAGTGGTCACTAGCTGTCAGGACAGGGGGATTAATGAACTCTAATAAAAGACTCACAGCTTAATATGGAAGAAAGAGAACTTTTTTCCAGGACCACTTAAATGAATAAAATGACCTAGCCACCAGACTCCTCTGGTGGTCCCAGTAGTTCTGTGTTGAGGTATACTCCCAAGGCAGCTCAGGGTGCATCTGCACTAGTGTTTCTGTTTGGATCAGGAAGGTGCTGTTCAACCGCACGTCCCACATCGGCATGCTTTATGAAGCACTGTTGGAAAGCACAAGCTGGGTTCTTCTGGGATCAACCTAAAGCAGACACTGCAGATCAAGAGCACTGTTCCATCCACAACAGGGGAAATGGACCAAACTAGAGCTAGTCTGAAGTAAAACCTCCAAAAACTTGTATATCACCAACATCAGGTCCTCTGCACCAGAAATAATTTGCTTTGCAGTTCACTCCTAGTGTGCTGCATGGTGCTGCTGCAGATATCATCCATGGCCAAACACCAACCCAGTTCATCGTGTATAAATTTTTTAAAAATGGCATTTTCTGTATTCCAGCTGTAACTGAAAGAGCCATGTACCCACAAAAACTACTCTGTACCAAAAAAAAAAAAAAATCTGTTTGGAACTAAAAAAATCCTCTTCAAATAAATCTTGGAATAAACTGAGGCAGATACAGAGTACAGAGACAGAAGGCAATGACAGAACACCACAAAGCATTCCTCAGAGAAAGGTCCTGAGCTCCAGCTCATGGAGTGTGTTCTGCAATGGGCTTGCTTATTCCTTTCCCAAACCCTCAATATTTCTCTCTAAAGGGACTCATTTTCTAATGTGCCTGAGGAGCTGGGTAAGCAGGTGAAAGCATAAACTTCCAAGTCTTTTTCATCAGGAAAATTGAATTTTACATAGTTTTTTGGGTTTTTTTTTTGCCAAAGTGGCTCCTTCAAAAAATGCCACTGTTTTTTTGGAAGGCTGTAAGTTGGATAAAACTCATGAGATTTTCGTATTTTTTTGTAAGTTTTCAGGCTATGAATAGTTTAGTGCCTAAAATCTGGCGGAAATTTTAACCAAAAAAGCCTAGCATGATTTTCTTTTTAGCTTCTGCATAAATCTTACTGGGAACAGGATCCATGTTAAAAGAAAACACAGAAGGTCTTCTCTGAAGTGCTACAGTTTACTACAACTGCCACAAAATAAATTTATGGATTTTTTTTTTCTTTTTAAGAGCAAAAGAGGAACTTGTGGGTTTAGATCCAGAGGTGAAACATAAGGGGAGGAACAGGTTGGCAATTTTTATTTCACATGTAAAGTAAAAATGAGTGTTTTTTAATGTACCTGGTTTGTTAGAAATATATCAGCTGAAAAACAGAGAGAAATGATGATGTACTTCCAATGTGATAGCAGTAACTAAAACCTAGATGAATAAATGCATAAATAGAAGTAGAAATACTACATTATTTAGGAAAAGTGAATTGGTGGAAACCTATGAAAATATTCACGTGA
This sequence comes from Sclerurus mexicanus, assembly GCA_013396755.1. Lineage (NCBI taxonomy): Eukaryota > Metazoa > Chordata > Aves > Passeriformes > Furnariidae > Sclerurus > Sclerurus mexicanus. The sequence goes on along the minus strand of VWZF01006501.1, from coordinate 530,206 downwards.
CAATTGCATTCAACTACATGTTAAGTTAACAGATATGCAATAAAAATTCAGGTAAGAAGATGGCACTGGAAATCCAAAGCTGTTGTTTGCTGACACTGCTCTCTACCTTTTCAGCAGCCAGGATTTCACACATGGACTGTTCCCTTGGCAGACAAAGAAATACTTTTTGTTATATCTTCTCTCGCCTGCTTGCTGCTTCCTGTCTGCATGTCATGACGAGATGTCATTTCAGTGCACAGCGTTAAGACGTCTGACAACAGCCACCACACCATCCCAGTCTAAGCTACTTTCACTGCCAGAACCAGGACACCTTGAAGATGAAAACATCCAACCTGCATTCTAACATGGAAAAATGTTAGCACAGATGCTGCAGTTGTGGGAAAGCACTGCGCTCAGTCAGGAAAGGATTGGGTGCCTGGCTTTCAGATGACGTTGTCCATGAAGCTGTGCCAATGCCATCCACCATGTAGGTGCTGACATCTCCCCAGCTGTAAAGTGGAGTGAAAAATTCAGGGAGGGTTCTGGTGCTGCACATGCTGCCCCAGAGGGCTGGGAGGGTTGAGTGCAGAAAGCAAGGTTTCTCTTATCGTTCAGACCACAAAAGTAATGCCTTCCACTAGATTTCTTGTCCAGTGTCCATGAAAGTTATGGCAAAGTGCCAGAGTGCCCACCACAATGGGAAGCAGAGCAATGGCATTGCAGCTCTCGAGGAGGAGCAGTGGGAATGAGCCTGGGTTGGATGTGTGGGAGGTGGACATAGAGTGCAGAGGTGCTGTGGAAGGAGTGGGTAGTCTCCAGGAAGGGAAAAGGTGG